>CAXAMN010023406.1:802772-821408 GCA_963970005.1 Durusdinium trenchii
AAGCTTTTTCTATGGGCTTCCGAAGGCAACGTTAGAGACCCACGGGCTCCGCCCCCAAACCCTTCTCGGCAGCTGGCAGGCCTGCCTCCGTGCTCCGCAAATCGGGGGGGGGAAATTTACCCCCGCTTTTGTATGCCTTGAGTCGGAAAGAGGGGTAAGCATTTCTGACCTCATACGGACTGCGCATACACTCGGGCGTCCGTAGTGTAGGCTAAGCACTGGTAAAAGGTATGAGGAGTGGAGTGTCTTGAGGAAATAGCCGGCTTATGGTTATGGCAAATCTGGGGGGTCGATTTACCCCCCGCTTATCTATGCCTTCAGCCGGAACGAGGGGTAAGCATCACAAGGACTGTGCATACACTAGGGCGTCCGTAGTGTAGGATAAGCACTGGTAAAAGGTGTCAAGAATAGAGTGTCTTGAGGAAATAGCCGGTGTATGGTTATAGCAGCGCCGCCGGCAGCAAGCACCACCAGTGTGATATGTCAAGGTTTCAGGCACACAGCTCATCTCAGCTTTCCTGACAAGGACTGTGCATACACTGGCGCGTCCGTAGTGTAGCCTAAGCCCGGGTAAAAGGAATCAAGAATACAGAGTCTTGAGCACATAGCCGGTGTATGCTTATAGCAATCCCTGTCCGGCTTCTGGTCTTCCAGCTCGTGCCCCGAGAAAAGGGGTCGGCGGCACCAGGGCGGAGCCCTTACTATTAAACCATCTTCTTCCTATAGAACCAAAAATCAAACAACCAATTCAAACATACCATCGCACTTGCTTATGAGGTCACCATGGCCGAATCAGCGACCGCTGGCCGCCTGCTGCTTGGAATTCCGCCAGAAGGCCTCGGTGCACAGGGCTCTGTGGGCCGCCCAGGCGATGCCAGGCAACAGAAACCGTATGGATATGAAGATGATGACGGTTCGTGATTGAATCTCTCCCGTAGAAGACGAGGCCCCAAATACTTGAATTCCCAGGACCTGCTAATATGAACGATCCCAAAGAAGAACCTCAAATGTGTCCAGATGATGTCCACACAAGGTATATCAAAATCCCATATCCTAACATTCTAACAGCCGCGGTCTGGGCTTCTCTCGGAGGCAGCTCAGCTCTTGGCGCGTGCCTTGTCCATCACAGAGGCCACCTGGAAGGGTTTGGGGCTCGTTGAGTGGACAAACCCTGCTGGCTGCAGAAAGGCTGAATCCTCCAGTGATAGACTTCCGACTAAGGTTCGATCACTTCCGATTGGGGGGGTTCTGAAAGCCGGCCCAGTCCTTTGGACAGATGGAACCGCCCGTCCTTTGTTCATAACAATGATCAGCATCGCCCCTGCTCTAACCAGCAAAACGACCCAAGAACAAGCAAAGAAGCAGTCTGCCCTCGAGCCTTCTTCTTGATAAGCTGGACTTGATCTGTGATGGAGGCATTCGCCTTCTGCACAAACTTCATCTCCGCCTCCTACAGGCAACAGCAGGACTTCAACTTCGCTCCAAAGGGCGACATGAACAAACCAGCCATCTACGAATCCACCTTCCAACCTTCCCAACTAGACCTCGAAAGGAGAAAACCACCGTCCCTCTCAAAAGCGGCTAATGGTGATGTCACAAAAATACTGACACATCATTGACTCATGCTGCCTCCCATCAACCCCTTTGGCTAGCGAACCGAACAACCGCTGGGCTTCTCCGCCAGTGTCCAGACCCTGCACAGCTAGGCAAACCGCCGCTCGCCTCCGCGTCGGCCGCATATTTATTGATCACCTGGACGACGCGAGCAGATCAGCTGAGCTGTTCAGCGGACATTCGGCGCTGCAAGGCGAGCGAGAGGGGCGAGCTCAAGCGATGAGGGAAGCAACCGAGAACCCTGGAACTCTTGGGGTCTCGGGTAAATGAACACCTGCTGTACAGTGGATGACATCTGATAGTGGAGAGTAGGTCTCTGACTCGCAGCGTTGATCTAATAGTTGTGCTGCGCGGAAAACAAACAACTTTCCACACAACAATTGAACCGTACAAGGGTCTCTCAAATCGAAAAGGCATGAACTTCTTCCCACAACAGGTCCTCTTCGGCTTCGTGGGTTGATATGAAATGATGATCTTGGGTGAAGGAGGTCAAAACTTGCCAGGCGAAATCTCACAACCAACAAACTCTGACACAATGATCAATGAACATAGGACCACCTGGTCCACATCATCCAGGGCGGTGTCTGTCTGCGACCTGGCAAGCAGGCCAGCAGGCGGTGAAAGATTCATCCCCTTAAAAGATATGTTTTTCCTGGTGGACCAAACCCAGTCTGGGTGCCCAGATACCGGAAACACACATCCTTCCATATACCGGAAACATGTTGTGTCATCAGAATCTGTGGTGGAAATGCACATTAACATGTTGTTTTCACTATTATATAAACAGTGTTTGTCATGTTGCAAATACAATCTCTTGTCTGTCTGTGAGGCAAGACATGTGTGTAATCAGGTCCTTTGAGTTCTATGGTCGAAGTAAAACGCATGTCTTTCGGTGCTACAAACTGGTTTTGACCAACCCAGTGGCTTTGCTCTGGCTCTTGCAGCCCAAACTGCCACTTTCGGGGGTCAGGTCACCGAGTTCCGGCGCTGCTGCTCTTGGCCCCCCCTCACACGATGCTATCCAGAACCGTCTTCTGGATCTCCGCCGTGTTCTTCTCCGCCTTGTGGAGGATTCCTGGCGGTTCTGAAAAAGATATGACAGCTGGCGATCGGTCTGGAAATGTCTGGAATAATCGGTCTGACGATGTTAGAGTCCGACTGAAGAACCAACTGCAAATGAAAGGTTGACCGTGTTGACCAGACCTATAGTCTACCTTCTGTGTAAGACCAGGTTTTTGTTCTCTACATCCCACTTCATGGAAGCTACATCTTCAGTGCTAGTGTAAGAGCTCTCAAACAGCTCAGTGTCCCATCAACCACCTCGCAGTCCTCCCAGAGTGTCCCAGATGCCCTGATCCCGGTCGCTCTCTTGAAAGAGTCGGAAGCTATCATCCTTGGTGCCGCTTTCCCCATCCCCTTCCACCAGTGGAGAAAGGCGGCGAGAAATTCGGTGGGACCGGTCCGCAAGAGATGTGCCGGAGAAGAACGTTGCAATGTGAGGATGGATACATCTATAATGATGGGTACATCTATATCATATCAATATCATGAGGATCGTGCATGATGGTACATGCTCCATAACATCCTCTATGTCATGCTCCATAACAGCCGCCTATCACGGCCCGAGAAAACGGCGTGGTTGGTGGATGGGTCGATTCCAAGGATCGTTGGGGGATGGGTCGCGTCCGATCAGTTGGGGTCAACGAGATCGCCCAATTCCAGCCCTGATGATTTCAATGAGTGGTTGCAGTGCCAGACATTCTGTTCCTTAATCAAAGGGAGTGGCCATGAATGGCCTATGATTCTCATGGCTTTGGATCTTAAGTCAAGCTATGGCCGCTGCCAGCATCTCATCATCCAAAGATCTCACGTCAGAACAAGAACATGGGACAGTCAAATCCCAATGTTGATCTTCTGAACCCATCAGCAGCAAGATCTACAGAACGCAATCTCTCTTGCGACGTGTGCACTGTGACCGCCCTCCACCTCTCTTTTTGGCACCGAGCGGCAGGAACTGTGGGCCTTGGAGCTTTGGCACTTGGTAAAAACATAAGTAATGGGCAGGCAGGATGATAAATGACCTTCTCGCATTGAAAAGGTGACATAACAATTTTAAAATGTGTTTCTTTCGTTTGACTGGCAAGGCTTGGCACTGAGATGCATACCTTCCAGCTCCCAACCGCTGTTCATTGTTCAACTGATATAGTTTTTATCTTTAACCTTTAGCCGGTTTGCATCCAAACAATTAACCAACACACTAGGGAGGGAATTGTCAAAGAGCTGTAAACACTTGGACTCGGATTAGGAGTTCGGATTGGTAGGGCACAATGCTCCCCCCCAATGTGATGTTAGAAATGAACGTCGCAAGTATTTCTGAGAGAGAGAGAGAGGGGACCACATCGGGCCAAATTCATTTCAAACGCTATCCCAGAACGACATCTCCCCGAGTCGGAGTTATACCAAAAAAACAAGTACATCATCCGTTCGTTCGCCTCTTAACAAGTGGACTCTCAGAGATGGAATTGGGATGAGGGAGGATCCAGTGTGGAATCCTTGTTTGATTCTTTAGAGGCCCTATCCATCCCGGTGAAAAAATGATGGCCTCCATCCCAGCTCAAATCCATTAGACACTCGAGCTCAAAGCTCACACCCAAACACCAGGTAGATGGATCCTTAATTACCCAATTCAAATCCATTCCAGCTTTACTCCGCCCTTCTTTGGCACCAATCGCCCACAATGTCTTTGGCGCAATGCCTTGCACTTTCGAGCCACGTCTTGACGTTCGTCTGCAGAAGGCTCACTTTCAGAACCTCTGCCTTAAGCGAAACGGAAGACACCAGGGTCATAGGAACCAAATGAAAAATAAACTATACCAACCGCCTGAGCCACGCAAAATATATGATGAGATATGAATCGGATTCATTACAATACTAACATATAGTTATATGAAGTTGTCATAAAGCCTGGGTTAACCAAACCTAATCCTGTAAATCATAATGAAACTGATTGAAACTGACTTCCATCGTCTTCTTCTTCTTCTTAACCATTTTTGTTTGCAGGACATTTACACAAAGTCCATCATTTCAGCCCTTCTTCTTGTTCATCGTCTTTACTGTTTACACGACCTTTTTGGGGAAGGACCCCTCTCTCAAAACCACCACTAACACCCCAGGTAGAGCCCCAAAACCTGATTTTCCGGTCCGAAATCAAGCCGTCTCGGCCTCGCCGTCCGTGGCTTCGAGGTCAAAGCCTGCCTCCATGGCGTCGGGGGAAGGTGCACCGACCGGGGTTGGTCTTGGGAATGCATTCCATGTTCCCCGAAGCGCTGACTAGCACCAGCTCTGGAACAATTTGACTCTGTCGTGTTAAAACACAAAGAAAACAACGCATACCTCGACACACCTTAAGGGTAAAAAATCCGTGTGGTCAGGTTTCAATTGTATACGTTCCACCAAGTCCTGCGTTTGGTTGACCTTCGACGCTCGCGGGGCCTCGGCGCACTGCTCCTCGGCGCAAGGAAAACGACCGGAACCCAGCAGGACACCACTGGTCAGGAGTGTTGCCTTTAAGGGGCCACTACAAGCATGTATATACAGGAGCCATGTTGCGAATTTCAGCATGTTCATTTAAGGGTTACCTTCGCTTCAGATGGATTGTCAACGTGTTCGTGTTCAGGTTCCCACGGTTCCGTGCGTGTGTGACGGTCGCTGTCGGACCGTCCCTTTCGGATGGTCCGTATGGATACCCAAAAGCAATCACCATGGACTGGAAGAGTTGCACACCGTTCACGCCATGTTTGAGCCATTACTTACACATTGCAAGTAAACTATACATAACCATTCCATACATGGAAGGTGTCTCCAAGTCTCGTACCGCTTATGTATTGATTTCAAGTCTAGTTTATATTTTTGTTCAGGCATCCGAAGGCATAGGTTGAACATTTCCCTGCCCAGATTTGTTCCATCAGCTTTTTGAACAAAAGGAAACGTTGTGAGCCACCAAGGCACTCGTCAGTCAGGATTTATCATGATTTGCCCCAATTTGGCATACTAGATTCGGATTCAATTATAAAATATATACGTATAGATGTTGAGGCTTTGCAGGTCAGACACTGCAATTCTCTGGCTGCTGCAATTTCACGCGCTGCTTCAGGAGGGTGTACCCAGGTGTGCCCAACTGATCGAACAAACAACCCGAGCATTCAATCCAAGACTCGTCAGCACAGCCTGCAGCAAAGCCCAAAAGGATGGAACCTGGTCGCCAAAACATGAAACAAACGTGAACTAAACCGCCGAACCTGAATGACTTCACACTGCGAGACTGATTTGACAAGTGATCAGTTTTCTTGGCAGTCGGACCCCTCGCGAAGTTTCACGAACAGCAGCATGCTGCAGGAATGATCGTTCGGTACATACATTTTTGGTATTTTTTGGTAGCAATGCTCAGTTTGCGGAATCTTCTTCCAAAGGGTTTCTTCATCGTTTAGAGTCGCCAAGATGAAAAATAACGCATCCACACTGCCACCAAAGTGCCAATGGCCCGTCGGATCATCGATTCCAAGGTCTGTGTTGACCTCGGGAAAGTTGAGGTCAGGAACCGTGAATGAAAGTTAGAAGTGCGTGCATGTCAGATGACGCCAAATGAGCTCAGCAAATGTGTCGATCTGAGACAAGCTGGCTGACAAAAACAAGGTTTGATACGGTTGCGAAAGTTGACAGCAATGCCAACCCAGTCGATTCGAATCTCGAAAGGACAAGGTCAGACAAGTGGAGTGTGAGTGAAGTGTTTGGAGGAACACAGAGCAACACTAGAGCAGCCTGGGCAATCTGAAGCTGACGGTTGAAGTTAACATGGAGTATCAAGGAGCCAACCAAAATAGAGTGTATGATGATGAGTTGATGTGACGACTCTGACGCGCGCCCACGTGAAAAGATAAAGCAGCGCGGGGGGCCAAAGTGATGGCAAATGAAATGACCAAGCCAGGAAGTGATTAAGTGACGCACACTTCCCCGAAGTGGCTGTGACATGCCGCCGCGCGGTGTGCCTACCCTTGAGCTCAGCCAGTGTATGTTGAGATCACATGCTGCAAATATGCAAAGCGCGCCCTGCACAAGCAATGTGGGAAGCAAGAGGTACAAGACGATTCCAGCAGCCAATCATACCATATTCAATCTCATCCTGGCTGCGGCAATATATGGAAACAATATGCACATCATTGGTTGTAGAAATGCCATTAATTGTAGAATCTATTAAATATGGGAGGCTCCAACACTGGTTCCAACATATTCCCTCACACGTGTGAGTATCTCAAGCTCCTCGGCATGAGATTTGTTGAGGCACTCAGCAACACAGCTCCTTATTCATACAAATGTCTTTTCCAAGAAGAGCCAGTCAGCTCAAATTAGGAGATTGCAAAGCAACTGTGACAATTGGAAGCACATGGTTTCTTGAGAAGAAGGTGTTGGAATGTGTTGGATGATGTCAGACGATCGGACGGGTCAGGCCAGGCTGGACGGCTACGATCAACATCTCGGGCCTCGCAAATGCCGGACAAAATTGACAGCTCTCTCAGACCATGTAGGGAAATTAATAGTTATACAGTATAGTTACATACATTTATATAGATACAATAATTTACTCCATGCAAATGACCCGAAAGGAAAAATTCCGGATCATCTTCACCCGAAAAAAATCCACCACCCCCATGAGGTAGTAGCTCCATCTCTTGGTGCATGAGTATCCAGCCGAAGAGTATCCAGCTGAGATGCCCCCATGTTTTGTTTGTTTTCTTATTTTAAGACTTCCTGGTGAGCATCTATTCCCAGCAGTCATGGTGCAACTAGATCGCTCCATTTGGCTGGAAAAAACACACACTTTTTTACCCCACCTGGGAGTTATGTATAATCCATTATAATCCACCATAGGTAAAATGAGTCATGACTGGACTCTCCAGGGACACACAAACACACACACACATGCTCCGGTACCCCAAAGGTCTCGCTCGTAGACTGGGCCTGGGCCTTTTCAGCGCCGGGAAGACTGATGTTTGGCAAACAGCCAGTTCGGTGGGAATGGGCTCCTGTCCCATGTCCTGAGAAGGTGGTTAGACGGTTAGACCCCCCTGGCACCCACCCCAACCACCTTCTCAGGAGATGGTTGGAGCCTCAGGGTAATTCGCACTCTGAAGTTCCACAGGTTTCGCACACATCATGTAGAGCATGAGCTGCATCCACCACCAAAGAATGGGGAGAAAGCCCCAAAACACCGACTGCTCCGTGAGTGGCGCCAAGCCGTTGAAACCAACCACCGGAGCTGAGGCCTTCGGACGAGCTGAGCCGGTCCCGGCTGAGCTTATGTACAACGGACGCTGGTCTTGGCGTCAGCGGAAGCTGGTCTTTCTCCGCTGGGCTGGACAGAGCCAAAGGGCATCCGGATCAACGGACTGCTTTGGACATGATCATAATGGATTGACTAGTGACTAGTGTTGGTTGCTACCCTAGTAGCTTCTTGTTCGTAGTAAAGGCCAGGAGCCCCGTTCGTAGCGTCCTTGCTCCTAGTAGCGATGCCAGGAGCCCCTAGTAGCTTCTTGTTAGGTATTTCCTAGTATAAGAACACACCTTTCAGAGTGGGAGTTGCACCATCTGTGAAGAGTCCCCAACAGTCAGTGCCATGGACAGCACCTCAACAGTCCGTATCCCACCGGATCCATGGGACAGCAAAGATGGTCGACATTTGGTGGTTTTTCGTGGTGAATGGATGTTGTGGTCATATTTGCCGTCCCATGGATGGTATGGGCATGGGATATATCGGATATCTCAATGGATTTGTGAATGAAACTACCGGGTAAATCTACAGGGTGTTCACCCCCCCAAATGACGGGGATTCCTGTATATAATTGATGCTCTCTGAATCAATTAATACAACAGGCCTCAAGGCCTCAAGAGGTTTTACAATCATGAAGAGATTTGATGAATCAAGACTCTGCATGACTCTGCAACAATAACTCCGATCGTGAGCTCCGATCGGTTTGATCGATTTGATCAGTTTGTGCTGGAAGCTGTATCTTATGGATGTGTATCACAGGCAGAAGCTGTTGAACTTCAAAACGCATCTGAAAGTGAACCCTCGGAAAAAAAATAAACAACTGCCTGCACCACAGGAGACCACTCCTATGAAAATCCCTGGAGACCGGGAGCTGGTTCCGCCAGGATCCTTTGTTCGTCACCCCAACCCCAAGGTCTGGACACATCCCACGTCCACGTCCGGTCCTCCAAAAGGAGCTCTTCCAACATCTGGCTGGCGCACGGATCGGTTGGACGAAAAGGAGCTCACCAACGGTCTCGGTTTTTGGAGAATGTAGGACCGTCGAGGCATAGGAAGAAAACCAAACACACATAATTGAGAAACATGCGAGTGTTTGAGTCTATGATAGTCTATGGCATCCAACCCTTTTCCAATAACATCGATCAATCATCGATTGCTTCCATCGGACGCTTCGGGAGACGGCAAACAGCGTCGACCGTCGTGCGCTTCATCCACAACCGTTTTGCAGCTGCTTGGCACGTCGCGTCGCACCACTCTGTTGAGGTGGGTCCGGTCACCCGGTCACCCGCGCCAGTGACGTCCGAAGCGGTCGCTGCTGACTCTTCTTATGTCAAATGCTTGCATGGTTGGTTTCTAAGACTCTACCGTATTGGTATCAATATCAGTATGACTGTAGGTGGTTCTACCCCAAATAGTCTCAAGATAGAGAGAGAGAGAAACCAAAGCCTTGTCACGGCGGCAACCCATGCTACCTCCAATCTCTTTCACATCTGCATACGTCGTGACAGACTCTGACCATCATATGGCACATCTCTCACGGCTCTGACCCAAAGCCATATATGTCCAGGTTCTTTAGACAACATATGAGAAACCATATGAAATAATAACATTTGTCCTTAGTGAAACAATAGTTCTTCGGTCAAATCTGGTAAAGCCCCCATTAAAAGCACATGGTGGGCCAGAAATCCTGGTGTTTTACATCCATGAATCCATGAACAGTGGCAACCACAGTAGAGCTCCAGTAGATGGTCTCACCGAAGACCCCCTTGGCTCTCGCCTTCGATCTCAGCTCCTCGTAGGCCCAGCGCCTCGAGTGGAAATCGAAGCCACAAGCCACTGGAACCAGGCGTGTCCCAAGAGGGCTCAAACAAACATATATAGTGGTTTCAGAGTAGATCAGATGGTCCATATATAAACCACCTTTTGGGGATTGTGCCATCCACTCTGAAACCACTGCAGTAACAGAACACAAGGCTGAAACAAACTGGCTGTTGAGATATGTTGGGTGAGTCAGGACTGAGTGCTTGCGACCATCAGCGCCCATAGTTGCAGATTTCTGTGATTTAAAGTTGGAGACCATCAAAAACTCCCCTGAACCAATTAAGTCTGTTTGGGAAAGACATATAGCCACTCTACTAGCTACTATTAGCCATGCGATTCCGGGCAGCCATCACCAAACCAAGTACTACCTCCACGTGTTAAGTTAACTTGAAACCTAGGAGAATGAAGATCTCAAACAAGTGTACATTGATCTTCCAAAAGTCGTTATTTAATGTTCAGGGGTTTTCTACCACGCTTATTTAGGAAGGACTATTGTCGTTAATTTTAGAGGTTTTCGTTGGAAGATGTCCAATGAGGATGCCTAATGGTGGACACGCACTGGAGATGGATCTCAACCAAGCAAAGAGAACTCTCTATTGTTACCAGAACAGTGGTGGCAAAAACTCTTCAGCTGTTGGTGTGGCTGAACTCTGCCCATACTCTGGGGCATGTGCTTTTTTGAGGCACCTGCCCAGGATGTCGAAGGCTTACTTGGAGATCGTGAAATTTCAGCACTGAAATCGAACAGCAACTCAGCGGTGAGCATCAATGAAGATTCTGATCTGAAAGCGCTGAGAAAACACACTGTCCTATCAAAGAGTCACCAAAACAACATTGAAAAACACAAAAAACATCAAACAAACATCACGGTATTGGGGTCTCCCCAACTGTTTGGCCAACCGCCTCAAGTCCAACCTGTTTTTTTTCCGCCTCAAGTCCAACATGATCACCACAAATCGGGCCTCTCTCTGAGAGTTTGCTCGTCTTCCACCGTCCTTGTGCGGAAGCGGCAGGTGAGCAGTGAGTGAGTCTATGACGAAGGCCGATTTCGATGTGAAAAAGCATTGCAATCGATCCAGACTTGATGCTTGGTGATGGTTGGAAGGACTCCGATATGATGGTTTTTTCGTGACATGAAGTTTGGATGGATTCATGATACGACCCATGGTTTGATGATGCTTGATGGATCCACTCAGACCCCTTGATCCACTCGGAATTCTTAGACTCTTTCAGATTTCTTTCGGCTCTGGCGCAAACATCGTAGACTCCTGAGCAACTTCGTCCACGAACATCACCAACTCACATCGAACGGACATGAACAGACTGTATTCGTCGCCGGAAGACGTTTTGGAATCTTTCCACATGCAAAGACTGTCCGACACAAATAACAAGTTGTATGAAGTCATGAAGCCAAGAGCGAAACGCAGCACCTTCCTTCCAAGGGGACACCAATGGAATAACCCACACTACTTCCACAACTTGTGGGTCTCTATTGAACAACCCCTTTTTTCAGGCGCAGGCAAAGGCACATTGTGATGACGCACCAGAGTTCTCTCTCACCATGCATCTCTTGTGCCAAAGCTTCTTTTGGGGGGGATGACAAACCTCCACTGGACCTCGCTTCTGGGTCGTGTCCCTGGGTCACAAGAAGTATACATGCAAGCCACTACGTTGGGAATCCCGATCCATGATTTTTCCATAAATGAAGAATGTTGGGTTCTGACTCCAAAAGAAAAAAACCGTTCAACACCTGGTCCTATTGAAAGCGGCCCGGACCGAAATCTCCTGGTCGGTCCGAGCATGGCGCGCCAAACACCCGGTCGCTGCTCGGCAGGACCTGTGAGCAGCGGCTAAAGGCTGACTACAAAGCGGCTCGGCCGGGACCCTGGTAGCTAGGGTATTGACCCGGATCGATACAAAGGACAGTTCACAGGCTTATGTTGACGGTACTCTACTGGAATGGGTCTCTGAAAAATCTTCTGGATTTGGGGACTGAACATTACCAAGTATATAATCCTTGGGTAATCCTGCCTTCCTAACAAGAACACTCCCAGTTCCTATACGTAAAGCCTATGAAATACAGTAATGAGTTGGTTAGACCTCTCTGCCAGGCGACAGCCATGTCGGAAGCTCACGGCTGCGAGGATGTCCGTGTCTTTGGCCTTGAAGCCAAGGTGGGCACGGCATAAAGGAAGGTCTCTTCGGACTTCATGACATAAAGGTGCTGAGCGCAACGATGGTGGAAAAGGTGGTGACAAACATGTATTTCTGAAGAGGTTGCTCACTTGACGCGCTCAAATTGTCCAGATTGCTTCACATCCAAGAAGACGAGTGTAGACATCTCTTGCTCGAATGCTTGTCGCTAAACCCAATTTCACCTCTTACTCATACTCTTCCACCACTTCATCTCCAATAGGACACCCAACCACAAAAAGGAACAACTGCATGACGGACCCCACTTTGAGGAAAGCAAGCATCCACATCCGACGCATCGATTGAAGCGTGATGCGAGGGATGACCAAGAATAGGTATTCGAGTGATTAGCAAGCAGGAGTGCAATCCTGGCTGAAGCCATGCGGCAAGGGGGGCAATGAACTGGTGGGGTATGTTGTAGTAGTTGTTGTAGTATATGGGTTGTGCACTGTGCACTCCAAGAAACAGCCAACCTGTCGGGACTGTCCACCCAAATACCAAGCCGTCTGTCAAAGTACCGGCCTGAAGGGTCGGCGGATCTGTAGGGGCAAGGTGATCACATCTAATCCTACGCAATCCATGAAGAATGGATCGGTGATACAAGTCACAACACACCCGTAACCTTCAGTAATTCTCTCTAGTTATTCGCTTATCGGTTTCCAATAGGGCATTCAGCCCGGCCAAACAATAAGTAAAAACTCGATGTCTTTCTGGCAAGGCACTTGCATTGCTGATCTCAGCGCAGATTCTACACTCGCCTGGCACAGCAGTGGGGGCCCTCTTATGCAAAAGGTGCGAAATCCAACAAATGACTAGAAAGCCAATAAAGAATGGACCTCGGAACCAAAGCTTCCACAGAACTTTAAAACAATATGTCAGAGAGTTGACAGGATAAGCGGTTGCCCTGGCCAAAGCGTGCAAGATCAAGTACTGTAACGTAGCTTGCCTGACGCTACGAGTACAGTCTAACCACACTAACAATTAACACTAAAGTCATAGTATAGTAACTATGTCAAAATATGTCAAACAAGTTCATGTCAATCAGTAGTGATCCGTATGGCAGTGGGACATACTCAATCAACGTGACCCTTTTGAGAGACACGAAAGGACAAATTCTGACACCTCCCACGTCGAAAGATCGAGTCTTGTTGCTAATCGCTAATCACAAAGCAATACAAAATCATGAAAAGAAACATCACTAACTAACACCCATCTACGAAAAACAACAAATCAATCATTGCTTCTCATTTACCCACTCTCCCGCACTCTTCCTGCCTCCTCCGGCTCCTCACCCAAGTGCATGAGCACTTCCTGCCTTGGCTGTGGACTGTTGCTACACGAAGCCAAAACTAGATTCAGCCTGCCTCCCACGTGAGGTGGATCAGGTTTCAAGAGTTGAGCTTTGAACTTCATATTGTGCCTAGTGGCTTAGGGGCAAATAAAGGGTCACTGTCACGAGCGATCCTGCTCCACTGGGACATATCCAATCGTTCATATCTTACATGCTCAACACCAAACCAACACAAATCCATGTTTTACATAATTCATGAACACACGAACTGGGAGTGAAGAATTGTGTTGGTTTCCTGCGAGAGCGCACAACTCCTCAATCCCTTTGTGGCATGGCGCACACTCGCTGGCACTGCTACGCCGCTGGCGAACTGCACCTGACGCGTTTCCCGGTTTTGTGTAGTGGGCATTGAGGGACCCTGGGAGAGTGGATGTCTTGGTGAATGGTGGGACTAACCCTGAGAGTCCAAAAAAAACCATGTTACCCCTAAGACTAGTGTTAGATGTCAGATTATGACTCCCAGGCGGGGTAGTTCATGAGTCATTCGAAGTAAGGAAGAGGGCCGCCCCTGCGTGACCAAGCGTCGGACATGAATCTGAAATCACCGCAGCTGCGTGGGCCCTCTGTGTGTTTTGGTAAAACCAAATCCAGTGTGGTCCCAACAGTTTACGCAAAATGACAACACTGCAGGTATACTGTATACTTGTAAAGCGTCCTCATAAGTTGGAAGCAATTATATCTTCTGATTATCTTCTGCTTTGGATTTGGGGTCTGGTGTGTGGTGAATCTAGGTGTACACTCCGGTTAAGCCAACAAGTTTTTGTTTGGTCATTGACATTAAAATACACTAACATGTACGCATGGTTTGGTTGGCTCAAAGAATATGGATCACAGTGTTGGGTGTGGGGATAGGAGCAAAGATGTCGAGCTTCGAGTCCCTATTGCATGCTCCACGCCTCCTGAAAGCTCCACAGTTACTGTCTCGGTGAGGCAAAAGAAATCCCAGCTTGGACTTACGCACGATAGAATCAATGCTCCATGGACATTGTCATCCTTTAGCCAATCTGTCCCAACAGTTTCCCACTGTGGTCCTCCAGGTCTTGAACAAGTCCAGGTCTTGCAACCACCAATCCCCCCTCCCGTGTCCATTGCCGGATGCTTTCTGCTTCCCACAGGTGCCGCGCGTCCCGCTAGCCCACAATTGACTTGACCAACAGAGGCCGCACCGCCGCGTGCGGGTCCAAGGTGTTTGCCAGCCACCTGGGCCGTCTATCAAAGCGATGTACTCCTGGGACGTGTTCAACGCCAAAACGGGTTTTAGCACCGAAGAATTAAGGTCTTGTGGGTCACGGCGAGGCCAAAAAAGTATCACACTGAGGTCTTTCCAAACAATGCTTTTAGATATTGAGCTTAAATGACCTAGTTTTCGTTGCCACAATTTGCAGAACAAATGGCTGTTCATAGTGTAAAGGACCTTGTTTGATTGTTACAAACGCCTGATCGCCTGGCATCTGACACTTGAGAGTGGCAGCGAACGGAAGCAGCACTGTTTTAGCACGGTATAGTCCAGCGCTTCCTGTGGGTTTGAACATGTGAAAGCAGTGCGCCTGGCTGATGATGACCAAAGTCATTGCAACATCCCAGCGTCCATAAGGAGACATATTCTGAACATGTTTTTTTCAATCATTATTTTTGGGGGTTATCACCACAATGTGCAGCTTCACGGACAGCCAATCACGCATCTGAACCCTCACACTAGCAACCTTCTATCAAGTTGCTTCCGCAGGGTCCAATCTGCAGGTTCCATGTACAAAAAAATCCAAGCTTCAGTGCCATCTGCGCCTAAAAACCAAAGCAAGCTCGACGGGAATGCTTGCTTCGTGAAAAAAAACATATACAAGCCTGAAAACTCCGGAGCCTTAGATTTTTCGCAAGGATGACTTGTTCTCGACAACACAAAAGGGGATGCACCAAGAGAACACATGCAATCCAATGAAAAACACAACCGTATGTTTGGTCTCTGAGAAAGGACTGCCTTTCTATGCCCTTCTTTGCCTTTCCTTGCAAAAAGCTACGGATGCACCAGGGTTGCAATGAGCTGTGCATTGCTTCTAGCGTCCGACTGAACTCAACTCATCTCAAGACCATAGTACCATTAATAGTGGGTGTGCCTTCAAGCACTCACTACCCCCGCATACGCACTCTGACTCCTCCGTTCATTGTAGTGAACTTCCTTGAGTCCACATAGCTTTCGCTGGTTTCCTTCACTGGCACGGACGTGAGACCGGCTTCTTTGAATGCCCACAAACGTCGGTTGTCCTCCGTGTGCCACTTGCCCTTCATCTTGAAAACACGAATTGCTGGAATCTGCGACGGACTCAATGTGCCTGTCATCAACCTCTGCATAGTGTCCCGAACACTGCGGCCACACTGGAAACGGCTGGCTATACTGTCCTGGATGTAGAAAATATCCTGTGGGTTCATGTGACCAGGTGGTTTTTGTGCGTCAATGGGTTTCATAAACTGGAATGCAGGATTAATGCTATCCAGGATATTGACCTTGTCCAAGGAATCAACATCAGGAAAGTAGCCAGGTCTCTCTACCTCAATTGAAAGCATGGAATAAACAACTCGCCGTCCCCACTTTCCAAATTGTTGGGCTTCGAGCTCGGCATCGGTGGAAAGCAAAAGTTGATCCGGCGTCCCTCGTTCAAAGCAAAAGTTAATTTTTGCAGAGCACTGATTGAATAAGTAGAACTCCGGTTCAAAGGTCGACTTGCATCCATGACATCTGATCTCACCCCAGCACTGTTGCTCGTTGGGCCGGAAAGGGCTCCCATCGCCGAAGCCTACTTGGAATACAGTAAGGCCATGTTTTTGGGAAGGGCACAGCTTTCGGCCACAACGACCCATGTAGTTCACCCCTGGCGACACGCACGACCATGGTGGGGGATTTGGATCCGTTGTGAGCTCCCGCTTGCTCTTGGCACGCAAATCTGGAGCTGAAAAACACACCGGAGATCGGTTCATGGCGCGCAGCTTCAGGAGCAGGTTGAGGAAGAGAGCGAGATTGTCTTTCAACCAGACAAAGGAACGTACCGTTTCCAAAGTGACCCGGAACCCCTTCGTCCATTCTTGTGGGATTGATCTTCTTGCTTGAGGTTCGGCCTGGACATGTTGAGTGCGTGACCAGTTGTGGTGCTGCTACATTTGCAGCTTGAGCCAAGCGCCAAAGCAAAACGTTGCGTTGCTGTACATGAACATTGCTAGTCCCACGCGAGCGTGATGAGGAAGGATCTTGTCTTGTCTGGGTCTTTCTCAATAGATTGAATAGTAGAAGCGCTAACGTCCGCCGAGACATCTGAGGTGCTAACTGTACTGCCACATTGGGAGGCAATGAGTACCTGGAGGTGCTGTCACATATGTTGTGGTTGACGTCCAGTCAAAAGAGAGGCTGTCATTAAAGGCACCTTTTTTTCGCTGCCAATAGTTGTAATATTAGGCCTGCTGTTCATGCGGCATCAACAGCTACTTCCTCATCGTCCTCAATATGCCCGGCTGTGCCTGCGGAACCCCACTGTTTAAGTACATATCCGACCCACCACAATATCTTTCGCTTTTTGACCTCCAAGTGAGAACATCTTGAATCATCCAAATGACTCTGACCCGGTCTGACTGGTCGACACACTGGGCACTTCAAGCCCAAGGATGCCCAAAGCTCTACCACCTGACCAGTGCAACGAACCCGTCTTCGTCTATGACTGCATCCCGCTTCTCCGGACTAATTAATGTCTATATTACTATATAATATATATCGGGTTGGATCTGTTTGGCATCCAAGTAAACACCAAAGGTTCATCCACCCGCACACTAAAAAACCTGGATGTACCCATACAACTTTGAAGTTCTTGGAATAGATTGACCATGAATGATGCTCTTTGAAGGCAAGCTCTCTGAAACTCTCATTGGATACATCAGGAAACTCATTAGCTCCTGGTGCATCAACTGGATCGATCCTCTTGAAGAAACTCGAGGTGCACCCAATGGAGATACACTTGGACTTGTCCCAGCAGTGATCGCACCAGGCGCCCCCCTACAGGTCTCCAAAGGTACTCCCATGGAATCTGCATGACATGAGACTGTATGTGTGGACTACTTGTGGTCTGCAGCGCAGACTCCAAAAGAGTACAACTGCAAATGAGTTCTCCTATCACACAAACAAAAGAACTGCCGCTAAGTGAAATTGTTCACTCCCTACTTACTGATCTTACTGCCTCTTCTCCAACAAGTCCAAAGCAACACCGCCTGCAAAAAAAAAACTCCCACGATGAACTATCTCCATACATGACCTCTACACTCTACACTCTACCACCTGTCTCGTGGTAATTAATCATCTCGGACCAATTGACAGTGGCTGAGTAACTGGCCGAACAACTTCTGTCACCGTTTGTTTGCTCCGTCCAAAGGTCCAGACCATCCCTCAGCTCGCCACGCAGCACCGACCGCTGGGCGTCCCCGGCCCGTCCCTCGTAGCGATCCACGATGCGGTCCAGGTTGCCCAGCTTGTCTTGGAGGGTGGTTGCGAGTGGCTTCGTCTCTGGTGGGTTCCGTGAGATGAAAGGCAAACTGGGATATGGCAGAGGTCAAAGTCAATGGTCTATGATCTTAAAACAATATGTTTTATGGTATAGAAATAAAGCTGCTTAGGGTGGCAGTGCTCTTGCAAGTGTCAAGGCTCATAGTTTCACTATGTTTCACTTCTTTGAGAGAGAAGTGTCTGTCCAAAATTGGCAAAGCAAACTGACCACCCAGCGAGGAAGAAACGATGCTGCATGCACACCTTGGCAACCTGACAAGATAATGTACCAAAACACTTTGTATGAGGTTGCTGTACACTGTACATGTTTAGAGTATTGGTATAGTTGCTCATGTTGGGTACTTCATACCAAGTGCCCAACATGTTCAGTCACACACGACAAACGGCGGTGCCTATGACACACTTCAAGCATCTTCAAGTGCACATCATACACTCCCAAAAAACTAACATGGAGCTTGAGCAGGGCACCCTCAAAGACTGTTTTCCTCTAGCTGCATCAGTGGTTTTGAGATGTTTTGAGGGTCCATGTTTGTTCTTGTTATTTCATCGGGGCATATATTCCAACATTTTTTTCGACAGGGCGTTGGTGTCCTCGGCACCGGCAAAAAGAAACAACTTGCCAGGTCGGTGAGGTTGAGCGTTTTTTGTTTGAAGGCGTTGGTCGTCGCCCCATAAGCATTCTCCAAGAGAAGCAAAACAAACTACAACTGGTCAATTAATGTCAAAACTATGTTAAAACTGAAGAAAACAACAACAACAACAACAACAACAACAACAACAACAACAACAACAACA
>CAXAMN010023406.1:844673-860699 GCA_963970005.1 Durusdinium trenchii
CCGACTTGGCTCTGTGGACTGATGACACCTGAAACAATAGATTCACTTGATGAATGTGAAATATATTCAATATGCAAAAATGCAAAGACACATGTGGTTGAACCTGCAAAGTCTAAAAAGGTCAAGACAGTGAAGGCGGCATTGTTGCTGAGGTAAGGCCCTGATGAAACCCACACTGCTGCAGCCTGTGAAAGCTGGCAGTGCCCCCAAACTCTAGAGACTGAAATAATCTGTGATCTGGATGGCCTTTTGGGGTAGCCTACGCCGGCCAACAAGAAGTTCTCCACAATGAGCATTAAGTGTAGCTGCCACCTGGGCTGCCGACCATCAGCCAAGCACTTCCCAAACCAACAGCCAACAACATTGCTTAGATCCCAGCCATTGCATCGATATGTTCTCTTTGTGCACTCTTCATCAGCATGATGAGGGCTGTCCCAAGTTTCACTTCCTGCAGTGCATGAGCCCAACAACTCCTGAACTCCTGAATTCCTGAATCAGTGGGCTTCAATCAAAAGCAAACTATTGGCCATTGGCCACAACTTGAGAAAACACTGAAGTAAAACCATGGAACAGCCCGGACTGCAGAAGCCATCCCAGCAGCAGTGGCAAGACTACAAGCTGTGTGGGTGCCACTTGTCAAGGCTTGACGGATTGATTGGTTGTGGCTCAGCTTGCTATGTGAGCCTCCCTGCAGGGACAAGTACAGCTCCAAGGCATAGTACACCTAGGTCTTACACAAGCCAATGTTTGCAAACAACTACCTTGTCATGATGTTCCTTGCATAATCATTGGTGCATGTTGAGTGGCACAAGGACACAGCCTGGCATAAACACTGATTGGATTGGAGCTGGTCAGCAGTTCCTGGACCCTGTTCACGTCCCTTTGCCTTAGTCTACATGGGGTTGGGGTCTGTGTCATTTGACCTTGAACCTTTGCAGGTGCCAACACACTGTCATTGAAAGAGTGGCTATAAGCAAAGATGCAGGATTTGCACCTCTATCTCCTCCAAAGCAGTGACTGCCTGCAAATAAACTAGCCAGAATGAAAACAGGCTGAAGGTGCCAACAAATGGTTTGATTATTCTATGATTTGTGCCTAGCTACACGAACGCGAGACAATATGGACAGCCGGCATACAGCCCGAAGCCATTTCAAGTGGTCCCCATAGTAAGCTGCCAGCAGGTCTGGATCAATGTCTGATAAGTCCTGGGCAGAGACTTCCCACATCCCTTTCCAATTCTAATGTCATGTTATTTACACAGTATTCACTTGTGAATGTATTTATTGAATTCTGCTCCAGAGCAACTGTCATGGTTCCAATCTTGCTCTTGTAGTGTCATTAAACCATTCAGAATCCATATGACACTCCATATAGCACATGCTATAATGATGCTGTTTTTTGTCACTCAAATGCATGAGATCTATCTAAGCTCTGGGAAGAACTTGGCCCCGGGCTGGTGCAGGTGGGTCAGACTGTGGAATGGCAAGGTTCAAGTGGAAACGTGCAATCTTTTCTGGCGAATCCTGAATCCAAGAATGCAAGCCATGCTTTACTGTTTTGGCTGCAGGATTCCCACTTGCCTGCTTGTTGCCCTCACTGGTGCACTCTTGTGCCTGGCCCAACGCCACACATTGGCAAAACATACCAGACCAGCAATGGGGGGTGGTCAATTTCTAGCTGTAATGTTCTGAATGTGTTGTCTTAATGTGTTTATTGCACACAAATTTCACAAAATATGTATACCAACAGGAGCATGGAACCCTAGCCAACTGTCAAAAATTGCTTGGCTGAAGTACAGTAAGTGGGCTAAGGAAGTCTATCTTCAAGTTGTAGGAGAATTTGATAGGAGCTGCTTTGGCCAGGAAATATGCCACATAAATCTCAAAACATTGGACAATTTGTAGAAAACAGCAAGCAAGTTGAAGCAAACTGATGAAGTTTTCAACAATAACATATTAAAAATTGTGTTTATGGTGCTACTTGAAGACACAAAGTTTTAATTACCATGTGCTTCAACCACATGCAGGCAGCAGGCCTAGCCTGAGCTGGCCGCTTTCGGTTTAGCCCCACTCCCTTTTTTGGAGTTGGAGCAGCCTTACCTTTGGCAGTCCTGGAGCAAGAGCCAATGAGAACTAGTGCTATTTGGAAGCAAAATCAAGTGTTTTATTGCAAGGAATCCTCGCAGCCACCCCTCCTTAGAGGCAAATCTGCTGCAGACTTAACTTTGCAAAGGCTGACCAGCTTGTTGACAGCTTCTGACTCGGTGTGGAAGAGGCCATACTGCTTGCCGTCCTGGTTTTGGTTTTCTTACTTAAACCAGTGAATGAACAATGATTGATTTATTCAATAATAAACATGACTGCAGTCACCCTACAAGAGTCTCCTTGGCGACAAACCATCCTTTTTGATGACTTTGCTCTCGCCAGTGCACATTCTTGTACTTGGATGCCATGGGGTTCAGGCAATGAATTTTATGTCCGGAGTTGTATTATGTGGGGTTTGGTGATGTTTATGTGCAATTCTGAACTCCTGAACCCCTGAACTCCTGGACTACAGTTTGAGCCAATTTTGTTGAACACTTACATATCAATCCAATGTTTAATTGTGAACAACCAATGCCACAACTGCACATCAAAAGTGTTTAAACTCTCAAATTCAACACACCCAAAGGATACCCACGACCTAACAAACCCAAGCAGAACCACCTGGCCCAGGACCTTGCCTTCTCCAGGAGTTAGTTGTTGAGGAGTTCAGACACCTGGACGCCTGAACTCCTGAAGACCTCAGCACGCACGCAGCCAGAAGGATGTTTTAGGGAGAAACATGCGCAGTAGTGCCTACAGCTGAATACCCTTGGTGGTGGTGGATGGGTTAATATGTGAGTCAAAAGTTGTGTAACTGATTTGTCTTCAAGTTCACAAAGGGTGTATGAACCATGATAAAAACATTAATAAAGATTCGAACAGCCTTCATGCATCAATTGATTCTTTTGGCAACAAACCACCCAATGTTTTGAGCCCATTATGTTCCCACTTGTTCAACCCTAACAAAAGCAAAATGCAACCACTCCCCTTGCCCTCCCCTGGCCACCCTGGTCACACCAACTTCACTTTTTCTCCAGGCGATCGGCTGGCCACTCTACACATGGCCGCACTCGCAAATGGGGTCTGTGCCCCTCGCAAATGGGATCTGCGCCCCAGTTGTCTGCACCAACCATTTGAGGGTGTGTGAACTCCTGAACTCCTGGACTCTTGAAGTGGTGGTTTCCTGAAGTGATGGACTCCTAAACTCTAATCACCTTTGGTGCAGACCCCTGAGGAAAAAAGATCCCAGGAAGATGCTGCCAGGCACCTTAGTAGGCGCCAAAGGCCCTGAGGAATGAATCCTTCACATTCTTCGGCACATGCCCCTCCCTTATCTTCAATAAATGCGATTGGGGCCGGCCGTGGCCGGAGGAGTCCCCCTTTCGAGACAACTCCATTGCCAAGATCTCGGGGGTTCCTCCGGCCCCCAAAGTCACCAAGGCGCTATCCATGGACCATGGCCTGAGTGACACATAGCAATGTCTTGAGAACAAACCCTGTGGAAGCCAAATCTAAAAGTGGGTCATGATGTAAAGTTCTTTGCTGTTTCATTATGTTGCTGCAAGGCCACGTAGCGCTGAACTCCACAAAGCCGGGCTGAGTGCTGGTGGGCGCAAGCCAGAAGTTCCGCTGCCTTGGAAAAAACGCATATAATAAGATTGAATTGACTTTCTGTGTCGCTCAAGGCATGCATTGGCAAAGCCACAACAGGCACTTGCTGTCATGGTGCTGTGTGCAAATCTCTGCACGCTCCTTTGGCACAAAGGATGGCCCGCAACCCCAAGACTCGCTCAACACCTTGAGAAGGTTGATCTGCCCCTGTGGATCCCGATCAAAGCCTCAGTCAATCAGCAGATGCAGCTAGCTAGTTGATTGGGATTAACTTAAAGCCTCAAAGTAAATTAATAGTTGAGTGCCTACTAAATAACAATGCTCTCATGTTGGCATGTTTGTTGAAGCTGAGGGCCTGGCAATAGAAGCGGGTGACACGGGAGTCCACAAACCACGAGGAGCCACAACCAGTGAAGCCAAAGAGGGCATCTGGGCCAATTGGCTGGTCTGATGGTTGACTAATCACCACCTCCCTGATTGTTCCTCCTGCCGACGGCTCGAGGATGATGGGGACAAGGCCAGCTAGGGGGAGCTCAAATTCGCGCCAGTCGACTTGGCCCCTAAACCTCCAGATGTTGCTCATCTGGACCCGGAGGGATGCATCACCGACCTGCTCAAAGTTCACCTGCAACTCAAGCCACCCCTCAGCGGCGAGAACCTCATACAAATGCTGAAGCACTGGATAGCAGTGTGCGTCAAGAACTTCTGCAAAGCCTTAGTTGGGGGGGAAGTGGAAGACAAATTATTACAGTAAGTGCTGCAATGCCAAGTATTTAATATTTAAGGAGCTCCTGATTCTAATTGACTGTCATGGTTTAGCCTTGGGAAGGGGGAATTGTATCTGACATCTAAAAGGAGCTCCTCTATGTTATAGCTGAACATTTGAGTCAGCCAAGTGGTAAGTGTTGAGAGCTAGTCATGCTATTACATACACAAGCTTGAAAGCCATAAAAGTGAATAAACAGTTGATAAAGTTGATAAAGTGTTTTAAAGTTGATAAAATAGTTGATAGAAAGTTGAAACACATTGACAAAAATAATAAACAGTTGATAGAAGTTGATTAAAGAAAAGTTCATAAAACATTATATAATAAAGTTGATAAAAAGTTGATAAAAGTTGATAAAAAGTTGATAAAATTGATAAAAATAGAATTGAAAAGTTGATGAACAAGTTAATGAACATTGATTTAAAAAACTTGTCAAACAATTAATTCTAGAAAATGTGCACAGAACTAAACATTTGCTGCAACAGTAGGGGTCACCCATGCGGCTGAGCTGGTCAACCTGCCCAGGATACAACCACCCATCATTTGCAATGCAGAAGTGCCCACCAGCCATGTAGTGCTTGCCCAGGAGGGGTGCATAGGGCAAAATACCTTGAACTCCCATGTTCATGACTGACTTACCAAGTAGGTAGAATGTATTGCACTGGATTCCAAATTCTGTGGCATAATATGCAGCTAAATGACCGGATGCAATCTTCTTCAGCCAGCTGACCACCCCAAAGCAATTGGGGATGTTCTCACCAGACATGCTGCGCCTCTCAAGCGCTTTGTAGATCTGTTCGGCCATCGTTGCCTTTGCATGTGGAAACCTCAGTGGTGGGTGTCTGCAGTGGTGGGTGGTTGCATGATGGTATGGCTTCTACTAGCTTTATGTGCAACCAATGTTTATTAATGTTTTTGCTAAGGGGCCTTTGGATGTTGATCTCACCACCTGCATAATTTCCATTCCATTTCAGCCCCACGTCACACCAGTGAAGATAGATGCATGTGTCCTTGGCTGCAAATTTGGATATTCCACTAGGTTTACCAGGCTAGATACAGAGTTGAATGATGCATGCAAGATGCCACAACTGGATCGGGCAACGGAATCCTCCTGTGATTATTCTTCATGGCCACATAGAACTGGCTGAAGTTCCAGAGGGGCACCTTCTCCACATATGGTGGACCTCGGGTTGAAGACACAGCTCTCTTAGTAAATGTGTATGGGGGTGTGTGCCAACATGTTCCAATATAATGTGTATATATAACATGTATAGATCATTATAGATTAATAGTTTATCTTATTTTGCAGCTAGGGCTCTGATAGAAGGTGCAGAAGAAGCCAGATCAAACTCCTGAACACCTTGAACACCTGAACTCCTCAGAGATCCGCTTGGATATCCGGCTTCTTGTTCTGGACGGTAGGGTCCCACGGATCTGCCGAGTTCAATGTTCGTCACCAGCTTCTTGACGTGCCCAGGCCTAGGGCATGGACCTGCCAAGGGATTGGAAGTGGGATTGGACATCATTTCACTTCCATAAAACTTTCAAGTATGAGGACACCTGTTTTTTGCATACCTTGAGATCTTCAACCTGCCTGTCAGGCCAAGGGCATTTGATGGGGCCAGAGATGACTCTGAGCTCAATGTCTCTGGGTGGTGCTCAGTCTCCTGAATCTCCTCCTTCTCCTCAATGGGAACTGGGTCCTCTGGAGCTGGAGCCTCAGGGTGGCTCTACAATCCACTATTCATCAACCCTCCCTTCCATGATTTTTTCTTTGAAGCATGACACTAACAAATAATCCCAGTCCTTGTGTGTGGACTGTGTGGAGGGAGGAGGAACCACTTGACCCTCAACCAACAGCCACCTGTCACCGTCTTGGTCGCAATGGGCCCTGAGCTGAGCCTCATTGACCTCTTCCTGAGCTGATTCCTGAGCTGGGGTGAGGTCTGCCATGGCAATGCAGCTGACAGAGTAGGAGCTGGATGCTGGGGTGCTGGGTGCAAAATGGCTGAGGCTGCATAAATCATGTTCAAAAGTCATCATGATCAAATGTCAAGATATAAATACCTCTGACTGTCCACTTACTATATATACATATTCCTGCCTATGCCTGCAAATTTAGACTGAATGAAATGCTGCTGATCTCACACTCTGGGAGGCCCCAACCGTTGAGGTAGTTGAGGATGATGGTCTTTGCCAGGCCTGGCCAAAGCATTTTTGACTGGTGTATGAAGCAAGAAGAACAGTGCTACAGCACAGGCAGCCAGAAACCCCACAATGGTAAACAAGCTTACCAACTACAGCTTCCCCTCACTCTCCTTAGACCCACAGTCTCTTCCCAGGCGCCTACACCAGGATGCACATGTGGCCTCAGCAAGCAATCCGTCCACAACTTTAAAGCAATGTCAGGGTTCAGTGTGGGGGGTGGGCGGAGTCAGGATGTGTGCTTGTGAGCCAGCCTTTTTCTGTGCAATGGTTCAGTGACAAACTACTGAACTCCTGAACCCCTGAACTCCTGATTCCTTGAAGTCAGAAGTCAGAAGTCAGGCCTGTACACCTTCCCAAAGCTGCAGCGCCTTCTTGCAAACTTGAGCAGGCGGCTTCTCACTGTGCCTCAAGTCCAGCTGCCAGGTTGCAACAAAAAAATTGCCTTACTATATTATTAAGTCTGAAAATAAAAAATTTACGGTAAATTTCCCAATCATGCCTAGTCACTGCCAGCAGTCTGAGCAATTACCCTTGCACCATGTCCAGCCCTTGCGGTTGAGGTGCTCCACTTCCACCTCATGCCCCAAACCTAAGATGGGCATTAAAGTTCAGAAACCAAACCTGATGTTGTTTTCAAAGTACTAGGTGCAAAAACTTACAAAGCAAAATGTGCTAATGGATTGGTTCAAAAGTGAGTGGCATCGCAGGAGGTGCCCGAAAATGATTGCAGCTGCCACAGACCTATGTCTCCCTGCTGAGCAAGTGAAGGCAATGGAGGTGGCTCCACCACTGATGGCTCCCTTCACTCTCTGCCTCTGATGGCTTCAAAGCAATGCAATGATGCAAAAGTGTAATATACAGCTAAAAGCCTGGGGTCCCTTATGTGGTGCCCCAAAAAATTGACAAGGCTGATTCAATCCATCCAAGCCACGCTAAATTGCTGAATTCTGGGCAGTTCACCAGGCCAGACTGAATGCTGGGGTTGGTCCCCATGTGCTTCGTGTCTGCTGCTGGGTCATGAAAATGGTGAAGTGGGAAGGTCATCTCAAACTTCTTCCTTGGACAGGTGGGACTCACATGCTTCTAACCAGAAATCTTTCTCATGCTTACAATAACCTTAAAGTAAAAATGATGCTAGATGATGGTCCAAGCTTCACATGAAACCTATCACCTGCTTGTTGCAGCCCTGCTGAGTAGATGTAGATCTTGGCAAGATTGCCACCCTCAGCATCATCATCCTCTGGCACCTCCATCACTTCTGCCTCCAGCACTTCTGCCTTTCGCTTCTTGGGTGGGGGGCTGCTTTGGTGTTGGTGGTGCCTTTGGTGCCTTTGATGCCTTTGATGGCTGCTTTGGCTGCTTTGGCTGCTTGGAAGGCTGGGCAGGCTTGGAAGGCTGGGCAGGCTGGGAAGGCTGCCCTGGCGCAGGAGGTTGGGTGGGGGGCCTCGGCTTTGGCTTTGGGTTGGACCCTGGCATTGGGTTCCATGGTGGCCTTGGAGGCACAACCACTGGGTTCCCTGAACTGGCAGGTGCAGGTGCAGAACCCTGCTTGGCCCACCACTCTTTTCTCTGGTGGCCTCTATTGCGACCCCAGTTCCTCCCCCACCACCACTTCTCAGGAGGGCAAAAGCCACAGAAGAACATGGCAGCAGCAGGGCTCAGGAAACTCCTGAACACCTGAACACCTAAAAACTGTTGAACTGCTTGAACCCCTAAAATGATGGAAGCTAGTTAGCATGTTCAATGATTAGTCTACTGATTTGGTGTGTGGCTGCCCCTGTTGCTTCTTTTGAGCCCACAAAGCAGCCGTGCAGAGGTTGACAACTGTCAAGCATGCTGAAGCAGTCTGTCACTTGCATCTCTCTGGGGTCCCAGGCTGCTGGAAAACAAGTGAAGGAGAGTGTGAGCCAAACAACTTTGGATGAGGCACATGCACATTATAACACTTCTATCAAGAATTACAGAAGGTTTCATCTTACCATCATTGTATAGTTTTGAGACAACTTTACCTAAAGGGGTCTCCTCTATGAAGTTATGAAGTAATTAACTAAATGTTCTAAGGAGACCCCTAGAAGCTATTTTGAACTTTATTATGATCAAATACCAGTTAGCCTAGCAATTTGTGTTGGGCATGAAAGTACCTATGTCTGACACAAAGAAACATACATGACAAAGTGTTCAACCCAAAATAAATCAATGCATACGTGCATGTATTCCTTCAGACTCTCCAACTACAAGTGATAAAGGTCTCACATGTCCTTTGATTTCCATATACCACTTCCTCATTATATGTATACCACTTCTAGTTGAAGAGGTTTCTATATCATCCTATCATATGTGCGGTTTCACATCGGAGAGCTAGAAGGTCATGGGCTGGAGAAGACATGCTCCTCCGTAGATTCAACTTGTGTAGCAAAGGATTCTCAAAATGATTTCCAAGCAGGATTACCTCAAGCAAACAGAACCAGCCTGCAATGCAAAAAACACTACCACCTTGTCCAAACTTGTTGGGAATATATACTGACTCCCTCGGATTCCCTGGAACATATTTCCACCATGTTCATGTTTATATAGTGGGGAAGCCAATCAATCCCCCAAAAAGGCTAAAGGCTATCCACTCGCCGGATAGATATAAGTAACCTGCAAAGCAAAACGAATCCGGACAATGCCAAGCGACACCACACTGAAGCGCGGGGTCGCTGACACATTCAGCACGCGGTGCCAAGAGCTTTGGAAGACATCATTGGTCCAGCGCTGAGCCAAGTCACCCAGATTCCCCACAAAAGTGTACCTGGAGAGGAGAAACACTGGGCCCTGGCACCAGTTTGGTGAGTGGGTAGCCGCGCTATACTGTACCTTCAATCAGTAGTAAAGTGGTGCTTGGAAAGAAGAAACACAAAAAACCGCCTGGTCGACCTATGTATCTTGCACCATCCACTCCACCGTACAGAAGCTCGCCAAACCCTTCAAACGCCTGGGTAGTCCTACCTGAAACGCCTCAAAAGCTGCGTAGGTCTCCCTACTCGTGATCCAATTTTCCCCTTGGCTTGTGACATCCACTCAGAACTCACTGAAGAGTGTCCATCATATTTACAGCCCGATAAAAAAAAATACAATGATGGAAAGGCTATGATGGAACACTTATATAGGGCTGTAAATATACAGGGGATTATATGTTTGCTGAGAAGAAATAACAATAATGATCAAACTAAGCGACTCACATCCGCCGCAGAAGTCTCCTCCCTCCCCGCCCTCCGAAACCATGCCACCCGCCACCGACTTCACCCGGTCACCGGTCCGTCTTCACGGAGAGCCAAGAGCCGTCGGCGCGCTGCACCTGGAGCCCCTGCGCCTCCGAAGAGTCTTGACCTCCGTGGAGTCGAAGCGCCGACGGACCGGATGCCGGTTGGCGATGGATCTCTTCGGGACTGGGCGAAGGATCTGTCAACATCTACTCCTCAAAGGGAGACATGACCACCCGGTTGCATGAGTTGAAGAGCTATAATTGGGAGACATGCAGGGTGTATATTATAAGTATGACCGATTGTGACAGTATGTAATGGTAGAGGTGTCAATTCATGTCGATTGAATCATTCCAGAAACAAGCACATGGTCTAAGCAGGACATCAGTGTATAAAACATATTATGTGACTGGTTCTCTCTTGTATTTGCTTGATTGAAAAGGAAAACACCTTGGCTTGGTCACTTAACCCAGCTAACTGGTGTCAAGTACGAACAACTAGATATACCATAACACCATAACACCACGACATGGTATATTATGTTTTTTTTAGGTTTTTGATGATACGATTACGAACTTGCACCTTGTGGAGTACATAGCATCCACGTGTTGCATCACATCTGGTCTGTTCAACGCTGCTTCATGTGAGTTGTTTCTAGGCCCCATGAAGAGACTCCACCGCTGAGAAGAGGCCAAGATACCTTGCTCTGCGAAGCCCAAGATCTATCCCAAAAGGTCCATGTAAACAACAGATTTCGATTTTATCCAGTGCCTCTTGTGAATATTCATCCTCAGGAAGTGCCTACATTGTCCTTAACTTGTGTCCTTATTAAAATCTTGAGTGATGACGTGAATTCTGATTTGGGGTAAAAGTAGAATGAATATGAATGAATCATATGTGCATACATGCATGGTCCCCAAATCCCTGGCAGTGGTGAACTTTGACCAGCTGTCAGTAAATATATATGACAAGTACCATCATCTACCCTCTATTGGTATGACAAAATACAAGACTGTAAGGGGCACAATGCTTGTACGTGGGGGTTTGACTCGCAAAGAACAACAAAACATGAGTCTTTCTTTTGGAGTGTATATTTCCCGAATGTCTCCGGCGCCCAAATGGCAAACCAGCGTTAGGAAGCCGCAGTCCTTGGCGGCGCCGTTCTCACGGTCTCACGGTCGCTGACAGGTGTGGATCGTGAGCCCGTTTCTTGGACCCAGCTGTTCATCTCTCCGTTTGGGTGGAGGTTGCACCAACAAGCTCGCTCTTTCTGTTCAACGAGTTTGGAGATGAGCCGACATCGAACAGGGTGCTCTTGCCGTTCCCATCTACTGGCAAGAAAAGCTACCGACATGGACACCCCCTCCCCTGCGAGCGAAGATATGCTCCAATCATCTAAGTCCCAGTCGCCGTAAGAAATCCTGTTGTGCCAATCAGTTGCATGCTCAACACACAAACAAAAACAGGTGGGCACCAACTGCAAACCAACGCCTGATCTCTCATCGTCACAGCAGTCTCGTCATCGAACCATTCAGTCATTGAAGGGTCATATCCAATACGTGATGAGGTATATGACCCTCTTTGTGTTGATGATACTTGACTCGATATACCATATCCAAGACTCTTTGTGTTGATGATATTTCATCATCCTCTGACTGGTGTAAATCATCTTTGTGAAGGGGAACAAGCGACTCCACAGTGACAGAATCCCACTTGACCTTTTCCTCGGAGTTGGCTGCCCGCAGGAGGAGAACCTTTGGTTCTCTAAGTCACCTGGAACAACTGAAAAAAAAAATAATAAACGCATTAGATCTGGTGAAATGTCCGAGTGGTGAGAATCAAGACCCTTGAGGAGAAATGCTTGGACGACGTGTTGCACGTGAGGCGTCACATAAAATGAGCATGGAATCAGGCACGCACCAACACTGCTTGCAATTGAACTGGCTTCTCTAAACGATCGACACGTTGGCCTTCATGTAGCGGGGCTCGCACAGTCAGTTCGCTTGCGAGTTGAATCAGACTGATTTCTGCAGGTTGGCGACTCATGTTGTGGGCCAGCTTCATTTTCAGGTCTTGAACGGTTTCAAAGGGAAACATCCGAAACTTGCCGACATGCTCGCCATTCATGTTCAGCACCTCGACCATTTCGGTGAGGGCAAAGGCATAGAAATCCAAATGATCTGGGTCAGAGGTGCAAGCAAGCAAGCATTCGGACGCTTGCATGCCCCCTAGAAGCAACAAACTCAATCCAGGCGCTTCCAAGTGGATCGTGTCGTCTACATAGAAGCCAGCGAAGCCCCAAATGGTCAACAGGAGTAGAACCAGACTTGCCGAAAGATGCATCCAGTAGCTCAACCGACAGCGACATCCAGCCCAGGATACGACATAAGGAACGACCAAACAAGAAAGGAAGGTGTTCACGATGTGGAGCATCAGTACCAGTCTTGCTCGTTTGGCCCAAATGATCGCACCGTAACTAGAAGGGCCTGACTCGGAGGATTGAGTCAGGCAAGCCCAAAGAAGAAGTCCGGGGATCAAACTGCGAACATCTCTGCAGAAGACCGGGCAGCAAAACAAGAAGACACTGAGGATCTCATGTTCCAAGTCCCTTCCCTTGGTTGCAAACCATGCATGCCATGAGTTGCGCTCTTCTTCTTTCTTCCTCTCCACTTCTTGAATCACCTCCCAGGAATGTTGCTCGAAGCCCTGCAAGATCTCAAGGCACCAAAATGCCAAGCAAAGACTCGTGAGGATCAGCACCAAGTGGCAACGAGCCATCGAGTTATATCGAACTATATCAATTTATATCGATTTCCCGTCAGCCACTAAGTGGTGGGAGAACACCGGTGCGGGTATCGGCCAACATCAAGGGGTGTGGGTATCTTGTTCCAACGACTCAAAGACTGCACGTATAGCACGTTGACTGCAGCGCCCTGTTGGAAGGGTTGTAATTATCCACTGAGCTTCTACTGTATCTGCTATCCGATGTTTGGGGAAGAGTTGGATGGGTTGGGAGGATCCAAGGACCCGGTTGTGACCCCGGTGGTGGCGTAGCTAGACAACCACCTACGTGCAATTCCTCATCTGAGCCCAACGGGACGAAGGCGACCAATGCCAGCTGTCGAATCAAAGGGCGCCCGGACACTCCTAACATACATTGGGGTGGTTGAAAAGAGGCCAATCTATAGGTAAATATTCCAGTCCCGTGTCTAGTAGACTTTAGACCAAAGCGCCCACGAAAACCCACCGGATGCACTGTGGACACTGCGTCGGGTCCACTCCCATTCCGAAGCGTCTTCCTCATGCTTAGGAGATCGATGTTCATTCACTCTGTACTCAGCTTAGACACCTGTCTCTGAAAGACATCCATACCATCCAAGCCCAGAATGGCACCAATTAGGTCCAGCTTGTTGAGCGACATGAGCCCAGAAAAAGCTAAAGCTAAACAACTATTGGTACTGCGAAAATGATCTTCCTGACTGAACTGGAGCGTGCGCTGAATATCCTTCATCTCAGAAACGCACCTAACTTGCCAACTGCCCTCCCGAGACCGCCAGCCTTACAACAGCAAAGCAAAGTATATTGGTCCGTCTGTCTTGGGCGGCAGTTTGACATTGTAATTTTGCGTTTAGTATTGGTTAGTCATGTTTGGTTGATATCTCTTTTGTAAGCACTGCTGCCAGTACATCGAAAACAAACTACCTGGATGGATACAGCACATCCTATCCATCACAAATTGTTTTTCATTTTAGATCCATGGAGCCGGTACAGGGTGAATATCTTGAGAGACATTTACATGTTCACCCGAACTGAACCTTCGGCCGCGGCTCCATCTTGGGTTTTGAGGGTCTGACAGTCCAGGTACCTTCAGCAGGTATCTGACAGTCTGTTCCTACCGATGTCCGTTGGACGGCTCGAACCTCGAGTCTCCTCCCACTTCCTCCAACGCTGCCATGACTCGGTGTGGGAGCCACACGACAAATCACCTGCGGTGCTATCAAGGCGCGTATATATCTTTCAGAGAAACCTCGAGCATATTCTGAACAAACAAAGAGACAAAGTTCGAATAACAAACCTTGGGACCCATAATGGATGTTACTTTTCCTGTCCTATTGCAAAGGGGTTTGCTCGGAGCCGCGCCAATCAGGAGAAAGGATCTACTGCTCCTAGGGTGCTTATCTATTACATTCTGTGGTGCACCGACAGCACCGGTGTTCCATTCTCGCAACAACTCACACAAGACCCCAGGGCGGTGCGCACATGTCGGCGTCGTGTCGGCAGTCCAAAAACATGAACGACGATCGTGCATCCGAGATCAGGATGTCCCTCATCTTGGCTTGTCAATTTGAACACTTCACTCACCGGGTCAAGTCTGAAGGGGAACTACTCAGACTGTGACCCTTTCGGTTCGCAAAACAGCATGGTCGGTAGGACCTTCGTGGTCGGTATGTGAATTTCAGTGAATCCGTTCGATGTCCATCGTCAGCTTCTGACGGTCGCATCGTGGATAGCGCCTTTCTCTGTCGGTGGATAGCGGGCCAGCAGCACCTGCGCAGGGTGACACTAAGGCACCCTTTAAGGGCCCTTAAGACATGGTGCCTGAAAAGGCGAACGAACGAAATAGGAGACCCAGTCCCAACACCATGAGACCAATATATATATACCCAGACACTCCATGGCACTGCCATATATGCCTACATTGACCCCCCTGGCACCACCCCAATGTAGGCATATATGGCAGTCCCATGGAGTGTCTGGGTATATATATATATATGTGGTTGTTCACTCTCCTGCGCTCACTCTCCTGTGCATCTACCCTGTGTCATCCCGTGTCCTTCTTCCCCCTGACAGTTGTTTCTGTCAGGGTTCCATGGCTTGCTTCATGCATTTAAACATATTATCGTACATTTTGTTATGAGTAACACGTCCCATGAAACAGCTCTTGAAGGATACTGACCACAACCGGGGCTGAGAATGAGCGTTAAAGAGGAGGCTGTGACATGCCCAAGCAGTCCGAGTATGTTGGTGAATCACTGAGGGAGACAAATGATGCCTGGATGGCTGATCCATTTGCTTGACCCCTCCAGAAAACGCCGATGATCGAAACCACTAAACTGTTGGAAGGTGTAGACAAAAACTGCAATCAACTGCAAATTAAATGTGTACCTATATTATTAATCAGATTTCTGGATGTTTTGATCTTGCGCTGTGTTTCTCTTGTAAAAATAATCTCGAACTGCACCTGTCTGGCGACCTCTCTCGGCTCTCCTCGGCTCGCTCTACCCGCCTTGGCCACTGGCTGTTGGAAGGCCACGTTCTCCAAATGCTCCGCTGGCAGCTCAAGAGCCAAGGACAAGCCCCTGAGGCACGAGCCGAGTCTCGGGGGCACGAGCGCCCCATAAAGAGAATACCAATCTCTCGTGATTTTTGGACTCAATCTAGGGTTCCCCCAGCCAAAAGGCATTCCGTCCTCTTGTTGTGCTCAAAGATCGAGTGGGAGTCCCCTATCTCCACCAACCAACAAGGACCCGACTTCGTTCGTCCCCTAGAGAATAGAACATGACATGACATAACTATGACATGACTCTGACTCCAAAAAGCAGCTGGTACTTGATGTACATCATCCTCCTGTATCCATTCCCTTCTCCCATTGGCACCGGTTTCCCGTAGTAGCCTGAGAAGCACCCGTGACAGCTCCAAGAGTGCTGAGTGATATTCACCTGGGCCACGGATGGCAGATTTGAGCGGAAAGTCATCCACTCCCAAGACAGCCACATCGTTCAACCAAGGAACCAGGAATTTGGGTGTCTATGATTCAACTCTTTTGAAACCACTGAGTACCAGCGACATCGTGGTAACCGGAGGCGCTGAACACCAGAATTATCATGAATTACTTCGCGCTGTTCATACCTGAAAAGGGTAGGCAGCCGACATATTCAGGTGATGCTTGTGACATGTTCTGACTGTTGGTAATGCGATTATGTTATTTCTGAAGTTGCGGTGTTTGTTGCTGTGATTGCATTGGTCTGTTGTTGTCTGCTATTGTATGTTGCTCATAATATGTACATGTTGTTGTTGTTGTTGTTGTTGTTGTTGTTGTTGTTGTTGTTGTTGT
>CAXAMN010023406.1:860709-876447 GCA_963970005.1 Durusdinium trenchii
GTTGTTGTTGTTGTTGTTGTTGTTGTTGTTGTTGTTGTTGTTGTTGTGCGCTCTGTGTTGTATGTTGTCGGTTAAGTCGCTAATGCAACTTCCACTTGCCATGGCAAGTAGATCCTACATGCCAATGAGCCAATTAATTACAGTAATGATATGTTATAATGATATTGTTTGTCTTCTTCTACTGTATGTTACACGATGTTTTCCCCGTGGGGGTGGGACGGTTTTGGAACCCAGGCATTGCCCATCATCATCTCAAGGAAACCGCTCTGGTTGAAAGCTGGGGTCTCTTCTCAAGGAACCTATAGAGTTTCACAACAACCGTTATTCAATCTTGTCCATAGGTCAAACTTGGCAATTGTGACTCTACTTAGAACTAGTGTGCAAATCTGCGTTCCTGACTTCGTCCGGTGCAAACCGCAAGTGCTTCCAAACCTGAAGAATTCTCCTTTCGAAGCTCGGAAACCTCCACAGAACGAAACCGTAGAACCACTGCTCCGGGGAATTCTCATTCCAATCCTCGAGGTTTGAACAAGCAACTCCCATCCTGGAGTGACCATCATGACCTAAAATAAATTATCGTCATGAACATCATGAGCTCAAGAAATGAATCACACCTCTCCAGAACTCATCACACTGAGTAAATTGCCATACAAAACCGGAAGGGAACTGATCATCTCATATCATCTCTATCGATGGTCCTATCAACATGCCCGGACATACCAAACGATGGGAAGATGATTCATCTCTGCCAAAGAGCGGAGTTCCTGGTAAAAGCCCTCCACCGGCTCCTCGATGCCTCAGAGACGAACAAAGAGAGAGATCAGCCGGGATCGGTTGGGAGTTTTCTTTGTTTTTTTCCGAAAGAATCCTTTGTGCCTTCAAAGACATGTCGCCTTAAAATTCTATAACAATGATCCCAGCTTCAAGTCGCCTTTAACAGCTTGTCTATCAAGAAAACCGATAGACAAAAAACACAAAACAAACAACGGGCACCTGCAAAAATGCGAGCTGTTGGCAAGTGTTGGTATGATTAACACGAGTGAGAATGCGCAAAAGGGGAGTTTGCCTCATAATGCCGAGAAATTGGTGTGGTGCTTGGGGTCTGTACAAACTTTTGGCGCAAAGAAGCAGCTGCTGCTTTAATCATGTTGAATCCTATTGAATCCTTCACCTACCGACACCAATCTGCGAGCCGGTCCCTGTTTCACACCACCGAGCCGCCCTCCGCTGCTGAAGGAGGCTCTCCACAGTAGAAGGTCTCTTTCACTTCGGGACGTGGCGATGCCAAAGAACCTCTGCAATCGCTTCACACTTCACACAAAGACCTTGCAAAAATCATGCAAATGCCCTGTCCGGTGGGTAATGCTTGGTCATAGTTGTAGAGTGGAAGTGCATTCCCAAAAGATCGGGGACCAAAGGATATCCAGAGGGCGCTTCCATCATCAGTACCCCAACCAATATGTTGATCTACTACCGGATGTGGGTGACCTGATAAGATAAAGGCTTGCCACTGCACCCTTGGTGAGCTACAGCACCTTACCAAAAACAAAGAAGAAACAGTGCTGGATGTCCCACATCACCTACTTCACGCTGGTCGACCCAAATAACTCAGCTCGACCTGACGCCTTGGTGACAAAAACGACCTGACGCCTTGCGTGAAATCCAACGCCGTCTTGGAGTCTTGCAGGCGCTGGGTTGGTTTAACAAATAGATATGGGATGTGTGCTAATGTGATGTTTGTTTAAACTGTTTGGGAATTTATTCCTTTCTGGTCTTGAAATTTAACCTGAACTGCTTGGGTGCCGTTTTCAGCCCCACCACGCCCACGCCCGATTCCTTCACACCTCCCGGGGTGAAACCCCGGATCCGATGGATCCGAGGTCATCAACGCCACCGGGAAGCAGTTTTGCCCGCTGCCGTAGGGGTTAAAGCCTCGCCAGCCCGTCTTCTCGGAGCCTGACTGCGTGTGCCGGATTTCATTTGACTGGATGGTGCCAGTATGCAGTTTACATCCAGCATACTCTGACCGGGTCACTGAATGGTTTGGATGGGTTCAATTGGGTCGTTGTGGTTCCTCTTTGTGGCTCTCTAAGAAGTGCCTGATGGTGTGAATGGAGATCCCAGGCACCCACCAGTAGGGCCGGCACCCGCCCCGTTCGGTGGTCTGGCACCCCTGGTGGGTCGGGGCCCGTTCGTGGGAACTGCCTGGATGCACATGGGAAACATCTGGGAAGTCAATTGCTGAAAGACATCTTGCGCCATTCACGGAAGATCATGGACGATCCCCGACCTAGCGCACTTGGATGATTTTGGTTTAGGGAACACGTGGGAACATATTGTTCACCTGCTAGTCGTCCCATCTTGGGAATTCGGAAGCACAGAGACTGCAATCGGGGAGTTCCCCCACATGTTTGGAGGGATCACTGCACCCTTGTTGGAGGAGTAGAGCAGGGGAAGCTTTTGACATGGACGTTGACCATTCTCCATCATTCTATAGCGCTGGGCGGCTGGTGTGCTTGAGCTTCTCTTGATCAGGCAGGTCAAAGAACTTCTTGGAGACTGCCTCGGGCCATTGCGAAATCATAGCCAACATAGTCACACACCCAAAAGACATATCAAGCTTGTTTCATAAGTATTTTGCCACGAGATTGCAGTTGAAAACATGTGCAACAATTCATCACAAAGTTTCCACAAGTGTCCACTCTTGCTACCAATATTGCTCAAAGACTGAGAACAAACACTCTTAACCACCTGCTCCACCGGTTCTACTCAAAACCACAAAACAAGAGCTTCATCTACATGACACGCATGACACGCACTTCACCGGTTCTGCTCCGCCGGTGCTTCGAGCGGCAAAGATCCGGTCGAGGAGGTCGTGCGGCACGCCATGGCGCGTGACCAAGAAGAAACCGGTCCTGAGAAGAAACGAAGCAGGCAGGATGGACCAACTATACAGTGTAGAGACATGTCTGTAGACCCCCAGTCATAGATAGAAGAGTGTAGATCCCCCTTTAAAAGGTATCGGAAAGCGTGCCACTATCAATTTGGGGGATCAGGACATTGTAGGACTATGCAGGTCCTGAGTGAAGCAACTGCCTTGCTGGTGCTGGCGCCTGGTGGGTGGAGGTGCCCGAAATGTCAGGCGGTGAGTGGGAAGCTGTGGTATGCACTGTGCACGGTACGTCCACAGTTCCATAGTGTTCAGTGTCGGACATCTGTGAGGTCTTTGTGTCGGACATCTGTGGATCAGAGCTGAGCTGATTGATGAGCACATCAACTGAACCTACCTGGACCTTCCGAGGGCACCTCCTGGCTGGACATCTCTAAGTAGTGTAGAGTAGTTCATTGGTGACCCATTGGATGGCCCTGGTCATTGATGCACACGAAAGTATCCAGACACTATAGAGTCACTAGAGACACGTGCATTCATGATGACAGTAACTAAGAAAATAACTACTAATCCTGCTGCACTCTGCTGCATGAAATTGGACAATAATGTGTTCATCCATGTTTTAAGTAATCATTATAAGGTCATTATAGGCGGATCCGCCACCGCCTGTGTTTATGCCTTCTGCCAAGCAGACAATTCCTGTCAACTCCTTGTACAAGTGGCACTTGCGGTCATCAAACCCAGTTCCAACAACTCAAGTTGGTGGGGGAAGCCCAAGACCCTTCACCGCGCCGAGGTCGTGCGCCCAGCGGCTCTTCACACGCCCTCCGCAGCGTGGCCACCGCAGCGTGGTCGGTCTCGCGCAGCTGCGACACGTCCACCACGCGGAGCTTCGACTGGGTCGGTGCGGAGTCGGAGTCGAAGTGGCGGAGTCGGAGCCGACTGAGTCAAGTATAAGATGTATTTGGGACAGTCCCAAATGACCCCAAATGTTGATTGAAGATGTCAATTACTCAAAGCAAAAGAGGTGCTGTTTGAGATAGGATCCTGACTTAAGGCAAACTGTTCTTTTTTGTTCTTTCCCAGCAGGCAAGTCAGGCAAGTACATCAAAAACGAAAACTGCCGCGGGAGTTGGAGAGTGGACTCGCAACCAGCTTCGCAACCCAAGATATTCTCAGGGAAACCGGCGAACTGGAGCATTTTCTGGATTGAGTCTCCATTTTGGATCTATGTTGAACGTATCTGTCCAACAAACTATTAGGTCCTCGTTTGTTTTGTTTTCACCCCGCCAGGGTCCCCAAGCTCAGCCATTCTCCACCGAAACACCTCGTCCTCGTTCATGGAGCCACGCGCAAGGGGCAGGCAGCACGCCACTCGCAGCAATAGCAAAGACTTAAAGACCGGCGGGTTGGTCGTGTTCTTTTTGCGAGACAATGGAGAAGATGTGGCTGGGTGTGTGTGCGTGTGTGTGCGTGCGCGGAAGAATGTGGGCTGAAAAGATGAGGGAGACCCCCCAACCAAAGGGTTTGAGCTTATTTCTAGTTTCCCGCTCAAGCGACCTCATGAAACTTCACCATGCATGCTATGCGACCATGTGCGTTCCACTGGAAAAATGTTCACCGACCCAATAGAAGAAACGAACAGCGCTTTATATTGAGGGATTCTTGCGATGGCCATTCTTGCGCTTGGAGAAACGAACGGCGCTATTTGGGTAGCTGAAGTAGCTGCTGGACAGTGACCTGAGTGGGCCTTCATCCGCACAGTGCAGCATGCAGCACTGTTGGACTCGATGCTAATCTGCCGCCTCTTTGGGCGGAGCTGAGGTCTGACCAGCCGAAAAGACAACCGTATTCAATCCCATCATAACACGATACTGTAATGATTGATGATCATGACCAGAAAATGACCAGAAAGGGTGTGAATAATCACGATTAATCACGATATTGCCACAGAATTGCCCGTCCACCATTCTGGCCTTGGAGCGCAAGGATGCATCACCTGCTAATCATCGAGCCAACGCAAACATCGGACCGGTCGGTAGCTGGGTATAGGTGGTATACGTCTGCGTTGTGAAACTCCGAAAACAACGAAGTTGCCGAGCATCTCCGCAAAAATCAGGGCTGTTAATTTCGGACTTAAAGTCGGTGCAAAACGTGCAAAGCCCCTGTTCCATCTCTTGGAAAACATCGTGGGCTGCTCCGATGGTCTATGCTAGGCATTGTTAGGCAATGGTTAGGCACAAAGCCACCATGCCGGTGCTTTTGCATAGTAAAACCGCAGGGCCATTGACGACTTCTGGTATGGCTTGTGTTTGGAACAGCCGTCCATGGATATTCCTGCTTATTTTGTCAGAGGTCGTTTATGGAGCCCTATATATTGAAAAAACACATATTTTTGACTGTGCCAACATCTGAGACTGAGAAATGTGTTCCTTGTACCAATTGTGCGAACGTTCCAACAGAATCCTGCCGTCTTTGTACTGAAACTGGTTGACATCATTTCACCGGCAAGGTAAGGTGGTGAAGACAGATCGTGTTCGTCATCCTGGAGTAAATAGAAGATGGGAAAAAACCCAACATGCCTATAAAAAACTGGACTTGTTTTGAGCTTGCTTCATCTTCTAATTTATTCCAGGAACCTGCAGAATGGTTCCAATTTGGACCGATTTGGACAACACCCTCCAACCTGGGAGAGGCAGTGCCCTGTCTCTTTCGGATGCGTCGGATCGCTCTGTCTAGGTGGGGTTTCTGGTTCTGAGGAAAACATGTACAGGAACCTTGGTTTTCACTTCCAAACTCTGTAGTCCATGGGTGTCCTGATGTTTCCTGTATTCCCTTGTAAGCCAATTTTCTGCTGGCGAGTTGAGAATTCTGCAGTTTAGTACGTGGAGGAAAAAACCACGGATGCAGTCAGAGGGAGTTTTTCGACTGGCGTCGTGGCTGTAAGCTGGAGGAACGATGACTGGCGTCGTGGATCTGGACCTTTCTGGGGTGGTATGTCTTCCAGTCCGGTCGTGTCCGGGTTCTCCAACCGAAAAAGCACTGAAGCGGGCATCCCAAAACTGACTCGGTCAAAAGCCGTGAACGGTCAAATGACCAGCGTCAAGGTCAACTCACTGAACGGTCGATTCGCCATTCGCTCGCGATTCGCTCGCGATTCGCTCGCGATTCGCTCCCAGTCGACCAAGCAGCTGAACTGGTCACCATTGGGCATGGCACACGTCACCTTCGGCCCTTCTGCCTCATGTCCGAGCCAGTCAAGCGAAGACCGGTTCTGAATGTTTCTGAACCGCCACCTCCCTGTTTCTATCGAAGTTCCCCCCAAAAAATCCCAACGACTTCCGATACAGATTCTGTTCAGTGAAGAAACCGAATCCGCCCGCTCATGGGTAGAACTTAGACTCTCAACAATCCTGCCATAACTTCATCATATTCAATCTATTCAATCTGCAATTCTTCGCGCCTCCACTGGTCTCGCTGTGGCCACGGGCGGCGACACACCTGGCAGGAGCGGGAGTTGCCGGACCTTTCTAGGATGAAAGAGGATGAAAGAGGAAGATACCGGAAGAGCATTGCCTTTTCCTCACTTTCACTGGCCATGGCTATTTGGTTTCCGGACGTTCTGACAAAGGATCCTTTCAGTGTCCTTGTTAAAAGATGTTAAAAGTACTTTCTCAATCGATGGTTTCGAGAAGAAGATTCACCGAAGACATCCAGATCGAACGGGATGTTTACCAGATGTGTATCTCTCCCCCAAGAGATGAGCAATAGATTTGCAAATGCATGAACAATGCGAACACTTACCTATGGGGGGTGGGCTTGGGTCAAACTTGCTTTAGAAGACAAGTTTAAGGCAATGCGGCAATGGTGTCCGGAAGATTTCCCGGACAGAACCCTGCAAATCCAACAAATCCATTTGTTGAGAAGGATGAAGGTACAGAAGGATACCGAAGGTAGATAAACCTTGACCCGACTTTTATGACCAGGTATTTTTTGACCAAGCAAGACTAGCAGTGGTATGTGTGCGAAGACTGGGCGTCGTTTGATTGGACATCGGACCTGAGGCCTGGAGGCCCCAGGGCCACGGATGGGGGGGCCCGCAACCATTGGCCAAGTCATGCACGACCAGGGGCCATGGACGAGTTGTTTGGTGAATCTTTGTGCTATTTACCAGAACACACCAGAATTTAAGATGGACCTTTCTCAGTCCAATTGGTATAGTTTACCTGACGACCTAAATCTCAGGCTGAATCAGTCCCACTACATCTCCTGGGGCTCCAAGTACCTCTTTCAAAGGTGCTTGGGTGGGTTTGGAGGGGTTTCAGAACATGGATGCTTTTGGTATTTCCTATAAGAATGATGGGCCCATCAAAGGTGAAGGATGGTGAAGGTTTGACTCAGGTCTGTTCACCTCTGCGCCTCAAAATTAAAAAACCCTCGAACGCCAGGTTTGATTCGAAGGATGCTTCGTGGTTCTACTTTTTGGGGGATGATCAACCTCAGACATGTCTGCGCCATTTGCTGCAGATGTCAATGTCTTTCCCCGCCATCTCCAGGGTTCACCTCATTTCCTTCCATTTCACCCCAGCCGATGATACTCTCCCCAGCCTTCTGAACGCGCTGGCGCCGAAGAAGGCATGGCCGTGGTCTTCGGTTGGAAGACCGGATCCGCCAGCAAAGACTGGAGAAGGGCAGAGCGGATGCCATCGGCGTTCCGGTGGGGATTGGGCCTACATGAAGCCCTTTTCAAGCATGCCAATGCAAGCAAATATTGACAATACATAGTCTCTGGGAGTGTTATCCAATCCAACAAGGCTTTTCAACATCCACAAACTGTTGTTCAGGCCATGATGTTCATGAAAAGCAAGGCTTTTCACCCAAAAGCCATGGCCTGACCCTATCACCTAAACCATCCGAGTCTTGAATCTGTCTTCGCATCTAAAAACCGCGGCCAGTAGGTAACTAACTCGTTCTAAACCTGTGAGGGACGGGAGTTGTTAGGATCGACCACCATGTCTGGATCATTTGATGCCCACCCTCCCCCCAACTAAGACCATCTCTGCGGATGAACCTGGGCATCCTGGGCCGCCGCACGTCGAAGAAGTCGTCGATGTCGTCCGGCGTCGAGGTCTCGAGCGCACCTGGCAAGCGGTGGCGTCCACATTCGGCGGCGTCGATGTAAGGAACGTGCGGAGAGGGTGGAGACTGTGACCCGTGACCTGGCACCCAACCTTGCATCCACATTTTAGTTATATAAAACACTTTGGATCTTCGTGGGGCCGTACCAAAAGCCATCAATAATAACAACCACATGAAAACATCAAGATATAAAATACAAAAATACCTATCAGACCGCAGACCTATCAACCACACAACCACATGAAACCAGTGGATTTATGAGTTTGGTGTTCACACTAGTGGGCTTCTGAGTTTGGTGGATGCTACAATTCTGTGCGAATACCGAATACCTCAATCCATCAGGGATTCTTAAAACGTGATTCTCTTCAGGGAGAAAATTACTCTTACTACAAACAAAAGTTCTTTCCGAAGCTCCCCCGGCAGGCACACCTCCAGAGGAGGGCAAGCCGCTGGGACGGCCCTGCAGGCGGTTGTGCGTTCAGTGCAATTTTGTGTAGAACTTGTACCCAGTTGCTGGACAGGCAGCGACCGTAAGCAACGACCGTCAACAGCAAGACAGTTGCTATGTGAAAGGAGCCACGGAACTGCTGTAGTAAATACCAGTACCATACCGATTGAGTGCCAGGTTGTCATCAACAACTGTTGCTCAGGCGCCAACACCCCGCTGTCCCTCGCCACTGGATTGAGGCTCCAACACTAGTCATATATATATATATGTATAGATATGTATATAAATAGCTAATAGTCTTTTCCCCCAGGAAAACTAGACCTGCACGAGGACCCAAGTCGGACAAGTGACAAAGCCAGTGGTTTGATTGTGTTAGGGTTCCATCGTGGCTTTCGGTGTGTGTTCATCTTGTCTTTTCGTCGCCTCAATCACCTTCCACCATTTGTTAAAGTTTGCCAAAAATTGACTGAACAGGGATGAACAGGGCAACAAGATTGGCATGTTGTGTCATTCCATTTGACCATCACAAGTGTCGGATTGCCAACCTTCTACTTTGGTGTGTCGGGCCATCGAGCCCTGATGGTTCTGGTGGTTCTCTTGTGCATAAACGGTAGGACCCCACCCGGTGGGATTGATGTTTCTTCCCTAGCGCCATACCGTCCCCTGCGATCTTTTTGAAACTTTGAATTCTCTACGCCGTGCAACTGTGGGGGAAAATACCTTGATTCGCCAACTGGAACATGTTCGGATCCACAAATGTGCGTCAATTCAAATGATTGGGGACTTATTTGCATCATATTGCATCATTCTAAAGATCTGCATGGTTTGGTTCATGCATATCTTCCCTGAGCTATGGTGATTCCATGTGATTCCTACTGCTGATTGCCGAAACCCTGCATCATCTGGAATGTCAAACCTCAACTCGCTTCAACTCATCAGACATCATCCCCTCAAGCCAGGGATGCACTGTTCTGTCGCCCCTCACCAGCTTGAAAGGACCCTCTCCAGCACTGTTCTGTCGACCCTGTTGGAGGGCCACATCTCTGCCTTTCCCAGCTTGAAGTCCAGCGGCCAGCGGTTCAAGCCTTCATGAGCCCTGGACCATGTAATTCATGAACCACAGTCAACCTATAATTAGAGGACCCTCCAACAGGCAACCACCACTGGAGGCTGGGTCCCCCCCATTTCCACTGTTTAGGTCACCAGTGGTTCTGAAGATTCCCCCCTTTTTTTGACCGATCGAAATCTAACATGCGTGGTTTCCCGGATTGTATCTCTGGAATTTCACAGCTGAAAGCTACGACAAGCATGCACCGCCTGGGCTCCCGAGCCTCTTGATCCAAATCATCGAACAGCGCCTCTCGACCGGCTCGCCGCGTTGACCGGTCGCACCGTCGTTCGCACCGACCGAGGCGATGCTCGGCCTCGATGTCGAAGTCTCCAAAGAGCTCGAAGGCCTGGATCCGGGGGTGGCCGGTCGCGGCATCTTTGTTGGAGCAGTCACATGCGAGCTGCCATTCATTCCTTTTGAATCAAATATCTATTTCCCTCATGGCTCCAGCACAAACCGCAATCAGTAGAGGGTTAAAGCACACCAACGGTTTTCGTGGCGGCTAGACAGTGCCAACACCACGCAGGTTCCAACGGTGTTTGTCTGCGCCCCACAGCGAGCTGAGCGTGTCGGTCAGCGACCTTCGACACCCTGTGGCCCGGAGCACCGGACGGATCGAACCAGGCCGACCCAAACCCTGAATTTGGGTATGGCTGTGGGTGAAACTGCCCGAAATCATGGTAGGTTGACCATGTCTGGTACAACTAGTCAGTCTATGTTCCTTTTCAGTGGTCTCCACCGGAACCAATCCCCACTCCCCCGAACCAGTCGCGCCTCCGTTGGGCCTGAGCCTGGAGGGTCTGAACATGTGTCCGAACGCATCTCGAGGACCCAACGGTGTCCGACCGAACGGTTGAGGTCAAGCTCCGTTCAGGTCAAGCTCGACCCAGCAAGCTGTCCTCAGACCCAGGTCAAGTTCAGGTCAAGCTCCGGTCGAATCCGTCGTTTGTACGATCCGAATCCGTCGTTTGATGGTGGAAACGGAGCCGTGAAGGTTGAAGTCTGTCCCAGCCAGCAGGGGGTATGATAGTATAGGGGATGGCTTAATGGTCCCCCCCCACTTAAAACCCACAGGTCCCCTGGAACAATTAAATAGGCCGACCCCTATATGATAGAGACTTAAGGATCTACAGTTGATCTGCATGGCCAGGACTGAACACCACGAGCGCCAGCAGGCTGCGCGACGGACAGAGGTGTCGACTTGCTTGGATTTGGTTCCTTTTAGAGAGATGTGATCGATGAGGGGGATGACGGGGAGGGGCTTCGGCTGCCAAATACAGGAGATTGGTTGACGGTCAAGTGATTGATGTTCCTCCTGCAGTGAAAAGGAAAAGGAAAAGGAAAAGCGAAGGGAAAAGGCAAAGGAAAGGAAAGCGGGCCCGGCGCCGGGAAAGATTCGGCGCCGGGCAAAGAAAAGAAAGAAGAAAAGAAAAGGAAAGCGGACCCGGCGCCGGGAAAGGACGGTGCACGACGGCGCCGGGAAAGGTATCCTTTTAGTATGTTTTTGTGAAAGTAGGGTGGGGGGGACGGGGTATAAATGAAAAAGTTTCATTTTCGAAAGGGGGGGTAGGTCCCCCGGCGTCAAAACGGTAGGGATATTCAATCATTTTTAGATCACGTTCTTTGCGCTTCTTGTCTCAACACGAAACCTAAGGACCTGGACCCGGTGGTTTCTGGTTTCCACCGGTGCAAGCTCCGCTGCGCGGTTTTCCGGTCTCCATAGCGTCGCCTGAGGCTTTTGGGGAAGTCACCTGACGTGGCAAAACGGCGGACGTGGTGCGGTCGTGGACGTGAAGATGGTTTAAGACACAGAACTCTCATATGATTCGGTCAAATCCAATACCACAAATTGGACTTACAACCTTGTTTCAGTCCAATTTCAACGGTCATTATATTGTTGCTTCATGTTGCTTCACTTGGAGCCAACCTTCGAGTGTGTCTGTAAAATCAAATCAAACTTTGAAAAACAAAGCGAAGTGTGCAAAGTATTGTATGCTAAGAGATTGTCGACTTGAGATTCCACGCTATATTGGCTTTGCGAAGAGTAAGAGGTAAGGGGATATAGAAGTCTCTCAAAGAACTGTCTCTCACTTGGCGACTCACCACTTCGTAGCATACTATCACTCACACACCTAACAGGAATTGTCTAGGCCATACCATGTAATTGCTATCGTATGCTATATAGTATGCTATATAATTAGTCATAGTGCTACCTGAACGGCTAGGCTGTAATGATGGCTGTGGTACGATCAGGATTGACCCCCATCATCAGCATCGCAGCGACCCTCGCGACCCCATCATCCGACCTTGGCATCCGTGAGCTTGGCCTTCCGCGAGCGCTGCTCCGTGGCTAAGGGGTCCTGGGGTGGACGGAGGCGAGGCTCCGGCGGCGGCGGTAGAAGATGGCGGCCTCTTCCAAGGGGCCATGATGGGGCCATGACATCCATTAAACATCATTAAACCATGGCACCGGACTCAGGTGTGGCTGGACACTTCAGGCAGGAACATGGGACTGCTTTTCAGCAATTCTTTCGCTGGCATGACTCCACACGCAAGATTCTCCGCCTCGACGCGTCTCCAAGTTAAACCCCTTAAACCACATCGACACTGTGTCCAGAATCATGCAGCATTGCACTACAAAGACTCAAACATGTATCTCTTCAGATGTCTTAAGGACTCGGTCCGTACCAAGCGCAGTACTGCGTTGTCTTCAGGACTCGCCCGAACATGGAACTCCCACCGAAATCGCTACCCCGTCGCTTCCCCGGTCGCCTCTGTCCATTCTTTGGGATTCCTGGGACCGTCGAACAGAACGGGATGCCAATGTGTGGCGTCCTCTTGCTCCAGCGATGCCAGGAGCCCCGTTCGGTTCACGTCCTTGTTCCTAGTACTAGTAGTAAGGCCAGGAGCCCCGTTCTAAGCTTCTTGCTCCGTTCGTCGCGATGCCAATGTGTGTGGCCTGTGGTCACTTCGATCGTGACATCTAGTGACTGCATCGAATTGACCATACAAAATGATCTACATCGATAAGAAACTTGTACACATGCGATGTTCATCCCACATCGTCCCACTACGGATGCTTGGCATTGGGTTAGTCTCGTGTCTCGTGTCTCGGAACAACACCTCTGTGCAGAACAATCATTTGCATGGCAATCATTCTCCAAAAACATCGTCTATTGTCAAAAAAGGACAGCAAAGAGCTCAGAATCAAGCTTCTCTGCCCCGAACATCTCAGAATCTCTTGAATCCGATTCTGGTCAGACCACTCGCCGTGGAAGACCCCCTGTAAAGTCTGCCCAGTCTCGTCTCTTCGCTCTCCCTTCGCCGAGGGGCTGGACCAGGAGCACTTGCCATCGAAAGATCCTGCTCCTTTTCCTCGGCACACGCCACACGCCACACGCGTCCAAGCGGCGGATTGTCCCCGTTCGGACTGGAACTGTGCGGATTCAGAGCGCGCTTAGGAAGAGGTTAGGTAGGATTTCAGCCTTAGGTAGCAACACTAAGCATAGAGGGAAGGAAAAACGGGGCCAGAAAACGTGGAAAAAAAACAAAACAAAACAGTAAAATACTGCGTGACTGCCGCTGGTTTGGCTCTTCCTCCCTGCAGTGAAGACCTCACAGCGGCCTCGCCGCTGACCTCGCGCACCTGGCCTCGCCACGGCTGAGCATCCCGGGCGGGTCTTGTGGCTTGGGCGCCGTGTAGCTCCGGTAGCAGCACACCTGGGTGCGGCTAATATGAGTGGGGGTTGGATGAGGGTTCTATGGTTCTTGGGGGTCGTTCTGGTGGTCCAAAGCATGGAATCTTCACCGGAAACGATTCGAAATAGGTGGCCAAAGAACTGACATGCAAACCTTAAGCACTCAAACATGTTGGGTGTATTCATGACCATGTAATACAATTGATACACTGATACACTTGCAGGAAGTATGATCTCTGCATGGCATGTTCCCATATCAAGGATATACAATATGATATATATATATATATGAGCGATGGAACATATTTCCGTTAAGATATCACATGGGCCTTCCTTACCTCCTTCTCCAATCTCGCATCGTTTTTGGGGTGTAATCTCGTTCTCCATTCCTGTATCCGTTTGGTGCAATGGATACCCATCTCGTTCTCGAGAGGTGTTCCTACCTCGGTTCACCAGCTAAACATGTCATTAACTAAACCATTTCAAACAAATGGCGCAATTGATGCCCATCTCGTTCTCGGGGTGTTCCTACCTCGTTTCGCTAACTAAATCTGACATTGGGCTATAGAAAAGGAACGCTCCTTCCACTAATCTTGACTACCGCAAATAAAAGAGGAGGAGGAGAGGAGAAGGAGGAGGAGAGCTCTGATAAAATACCTGGCAGGTGAGGCGAAACAAAAAAAAAACAAAACGATATTAAACAACCAAGGTCTCTCAGCCTTGCCGTCCCCATCCACCGTCCGTGAGAGCGACGGGAAGCTCCGGAGCCTGGGAGTGCACCTGGCGATCAGGTATGGAATGAATAGGATCTTGTTCCAACAAGATCTTCATGAATATAGATATAGTAAGGATCCTGTATGATCCTGTATGAATAGATCTTCAATTTTCCTCGGGTGTGTACTTCAAACATCTTCAGATCTTGAATACATGGGAATAAGTTCTTTTATCATCTGCCAACCCAGTGTTGTCTTCCAGTGGTCGGTACACACCATCTCTGGCTCAGTTCGACTGTTCTGACCGCGGGGGATGTTGCGAGATATTGACATCTCAGTGATGCACAAATTATGCAGTACCTAGAGCCTGAGACAGCCATTTTGTGACCTCTATACTAGATGATCAACCATGCTCAAACGTCCTATCAAAACAGAGGTCATCAGGTCATCAACCTGACCTCTAGATATATTATACAGTGTAGGCAGTATACCTACGCAGAAAAGTCGAGGCATGTTTCGGTCTATGTTTCGATCTCGTCACTGGTTCCACATCTTCGACGCCACACCTGACAGGCAGAAAGATGAAGATAGCGACGAGTGCCGCCAACAGCCAGCAGCCACCTGAGGACAGCACGGCAGGTCGCCACACGCGGCGGCCCCCTTCGTCACCACCGTGGTGACGAAAGGGGAAGCGGACGGAGTTCTCACACCACGACGGTCACCACCAGTTGATGGAAGACTTCATGGAGGTCTTAGAGCACCAAGCTGTGAATGCAAACATCGATGAGCAATGAGCATGAAAGGATGCAAAAACAACATGTCCTTCAAAATCTTCCACGCCTCGCCCCTGTAAGCCTTTAAAGAGACGACATAGTTACATTAATATCCCTAGACCCTGAGTGACCTCAATTTGGACCGACCACCACCAGACCACCAAAAATTTAATGTTCCAATCAAAAGGAGGTGGAAGGTTATGGAACCACCAAAGCTGCCACCCAGTGGCCAGTCAGCCGTGGACGTGCCCCACTCCTCACCTGCGCTGCATGGTTCTCCATGCACGTCGTACAGCACACAGCATGGTTGAGCCGAGAAAGAACTGTGTAAGTGCACATTTCAGAAAAAGATGCACTCTTTTTTCAGCTGCAGGTAACTACACAACAGCCAGTTGACCACGTGTCCGTTTGGTCTAGAACTTCTATAGTTTACTCCAGCAATAGTGATCTTTCGATGCAGCTGTACACTGCACAAAGCTGCAAAGCAACTGTCAGCATCAACAAAATCACCATGATGCCTTATGGCATCGGGTCTGGTAACTATGGTCCACTAACACTTACCTGGATCTAAGCTCAACTTGCCGACCCCCCTGGTGAAAGCTGGCTGCAGTACTGATTTCAGAGGTCTCACTCTTGGTCTCCTCACTCCTCTTGGCCATCCGAGCAGCCCTCGCCTTGTCTGCTTTGACTTTCTTGTCACAAGTGGAAATCGAGTGACCCTCATCCTTGCAGTATGCACAGATGAGCGGCATCTTGAGTGTCCTCAAAGACGGACACTTGTTGCTTGTGTGGCCCACTGCCTTGCAATGATCGCAAGTCTTGAAGAATGGCTTGGAGCATGCGACGGCCTGGTGCCCCTCTTCGTTGCATCGAGAGCAAATCACGTTCGCGGCCGCCATGGAGAATGGCTTTGGGGTGCTAGTAACAAGACAAATGAGCTGAAGGAGCTTGAGCCATAGAACTTTG
>CAXAMN010023406.1:884851-928472 GCA_963970005.1 Durusdinium trenchii
TTTTTTTTGCTCAGGGTTTCGATCCTTTAGGTTTTCTTTTGCTTCTTTAGGATGTCTTTGGGTTGGACTTAGGCCTTCACGTGAGGGCTCCTTTGGGATGTCTTGGGTTTCACTTAGGGCTTCACTTCTTCAGGGGGGGTTGGTTTGCCTTAGGGCTTTGCTCTTTAGGATGTCTTTCGGTTTCACTGAGGGCTTCACTTCTTTAGGATGTCTTTGGGTTTGACTCAGGGATTCACTTCTTTAGGGCCTGGTTTGGTTTTGCTTAGGGCTTCCCTCCATTAGGATGTCTTGGGTTTCACTTAGGGCTTCGCTTCTTTAGGGTTTCTGGCTGGTTTGCCATAGGACTTTGCTGTTTTAGGATGTCTTGGTTGTGACTTAGAGCTTTACTTCTTGAGGGTCTCTTTTGGCCTGCCTTATCGCTTCACTTCTTTAGGATGTCTTTGGCACAAATTCAACAGCATCTCGGCTTCAGTTCTTTAGGATGTCTGCGGGTTTGACTCAAGGCTTCACTTCTTTAGGGTTTGGTTTGGTTTTGCTTAGGGTTTCGCTCCTGTAGGGCCACGGTTTCTTTTGGCTTGGCTTAGGGCCTTGCTTCTTTAGGATGTCTGTGGGTTAGACTTAGGCCTTCACCACCACCCCCCTCAAAAAAACAACGCTTCTCAGAAACCCGTCCCCAGAAACCACTTCCCAGAAACCAGTCACCAGAAACCAGTCTCCAGAAACCACTTCCCAGAAACCAGCCCCCAGAAACCACTTCCCAGAAACCATCCCCCAGAAACCACTTCCCAGAAACCACACCACTTCCCAGAAACCACTTCCCAAACACCACACCACTTCCCAGCAACCACTTCCCAGAAACCACTTCCCAGAAACCACTTCCCAGAAACCAGCGTCCAGAAACCACTTCCCAGAAACCAGCCCCCAGAAACCACACCACTTCCCAGAAACCACTTCCGAGAAACCAGCCCCCGGAAACCACTTCCCAGAAACCAGCCACCAGAAACCACTCCCCAGAAACCACTTCCCAGAAACCACGCCACTTCCCAGAAACCACTTCCCAGAAACCACACCACTTCCCAGAAACCACTTCCCAGAAACCAGCCCCCAGAAACCACTCCCCAGAAACCACTTCCCAGAAACCACTTCCCCACTTGCCAGAAACCACTTGCCAGAAACCACTTCCCAGAAACCACTTCCCAGAAACCACTTCCTAGCCTCGGGAGACCATTTCACCCGCGTTCCGAAACAAGACAAATCCAGGGTCCGAAACGAGACGAATCCAGGTTCCGAAACGAGACGAATCCAGGTTCCGAAACGAGGCGTCGGCCTTATATATCACTGTTTGGGTTACTAGGGTTACTATAGGGTTACCATCCAACCCTTTTACCCCGGCGTGGCCTCTAAGTTTTCGTCGATCTCCTCAAAGGTCTCACCCATCATTGGGCCCCACCTAGGGCAGCGGAGGGACGTGTCGGTGGTTTCGAGGGTTCCTTGACTTCGGTACAGCAAATAAGGGAGCGTAGGATAGGGTCCTTACTATATACAGCAATTATGCACATAGGGTATCCAGCAGGTGTTGGTGTGTCGGATACTCAAGTGATTGCAACATTAAGCTAATTAACACATCGTGTAGACTCTTGATGAATAAAACAAAACCACCGGACATGGATTGTCAAACCTCTTCGAGCTTGGGAGATGTATATATATATATAAGCAAGCGTCTACAGCAATTTATATGTGTATATATTGATACAAAATGGGATAAAAATTGGATATGCTTCAAACATCTCCAAAGAAAGATGTCTTATTACAAGTATGATGCATCTTTTTGGAATTGTGAGGACAAGTGAACCATGTACAGTAAACCTGGTTGTTTCATGTTGTTTCCTTGCTGAGCCTTGCAGTGCGCAACTGTGGAATGGTTTGAAACCGCGTGAACTCTCCGTGCAAAGCCGTGCAAACTTCTCGGATTCCCTGCCACTCGTCTTCCACCGAGGAGGTATCGATGCGGATTTGTTCCAGCTCCTGGAATGAGAGCGTGCAAAGCGCAAAGTTTCCTAGCCCAGACCCACCAAGATCCACAGTGAGCAAAAAACCTGTAGGCATCTGTAGGCAGGTACCAGACCTTCTGGCTTTGATATGGCTTGGGCCGGGCTTGGGTATTTACGGTGGATGCACGGGAGCGAAGATCGATGATGAACAAATCGACAGCTACCGCCATGGACCCCTGGGTTTCCTGCCGGTTTCAGCCACGATATGGACCCCTAAAGCGTCACTTCTGAAGGAGATGGACTTCCCGGGCCGTCTGCTTCACGAAAGACCGAGTTCGGAAAAACGGGCATAGCGCGTAGCTTGGGCCATCTGGGTCCCTAAAGCGCCAGTCTGGGTCTGGCCAGGCATTTTTTGCCTGCTATGGTCCTCATTTAGCCTCTCCCGTTTGTAGAGGTATGGTAGCCTACTGTTGATGCGCATCAATAAATCATCAATGCAATCCCAGGTGAACAGCTGTGCTACCCCAGATTCTGGCCGAAATACCTTTCAACAAACAAAAGAAATCCTGAAACCACCTGAGAGAAGCAGAGTCTCACACTCTAGGATGTTCTAACAAACGTATTGTAACATACCCCAATATCAAGCTACCAGTAGCGACAAGTCTTGACCTCGTATCTAACCCTGTGTGAAATAGCGACTATCCATTGAGCCGAGTTTGATGGATGGTTTATCAAACAAATGGAGAGGGCCATGGTCATCACCGCAGGGAATCCCAGGTTCCCAAAGAATGGTTTTTGAAAGGAAATTACATGGTCGGTCAAGAGTCTATCAACCACACGAACTGGGTAGCGCTGGCCGCTGCTGGCCCATAGTTCTTGCAAATTGCCCACTCTGTGTGCAATCAAACATGCCCATGGTTACGGTTAGCCACCATCTTCACAGGTGCGGTGCTGGTTGGCCTGCAGGGCTACAGCTTGCTCGCTCTCCTCCTGACGACGTCCAGGGCGACTGGCTGCTCATGCACTAGGTTGCTGGTCAAATCAAAAACCGACGCACGTGGATCCTCTGTTCTCTTGGCTGATGGTTTCTTTGGCCGCAAAGAACACAGATGGCCGCAAACGGTCCATGGGATCGGAATCTTTACATTGGGGTGGTTGATTGATCAGAAACTTCCGCTACAAGTCCAGTGGCGGCCAAACCTGGTGCTTGACCTCATTGAGTACTGGTCCTTCCGGATCCAGTCCTATGGTCCTTGAAGGTCCGTAAGACCTGTAGGCTTCGGTAAATGGAGGGCCGGCCATTGGGCCCTTGGAACCACCAAAACGACGAGATCCGGCCATTGGGCGAAGCTCGACCCCCCACTGAAACGGGTTCTTTCTGCGAACACCGGTGGATATGCAGGCAAAGCAATGGATTTTGTTGGAGGGTTCCGGTCAATGCTAGAATTTGGTACCCAGGTGGTGTTCAGCTCTAGGGATTGTTCAATTATTCTTGCATCATATTCCACCAAATCCATCAAATCAAGCTTGCGTGTCATGATATTTCATGATAATTCTGATGTGATCAAGAAAAGGTCACAAGTTCGGCGGAAGAACTTCAACGAAACCATGGCGCCAGTTTGCCCAACTGGCCACGTTCCACGACTCTTACGTTGTTCTATCTGGCCAGGGTAGCCGTCAATAGTTGAGGTCTGCTGTTCCGTCCAGATTTGGGTGAATCGCACCACTTCCATCCCCCCCAGTGCCCCGCTGAGCCAACGGTCGAACTTCCGCCCGTTCGCGAATAAACATCCGAACCTCAACCGAATGAGTGTTGTTCAAACTGCCCGTGGTCGCTGTGAGTTCGGCTCTTTGGGGAAAACCATGAACCATCCGACCATCCAATGACTGGAACTGGAATATTATGACCAAGGTGGCATCTTTTCCAGTCCGGATGGTGTTTCCGGCATGGAAACATGATGAAACATGGAAGGGCGGGTATCTTCCATCTCTTCCCAAGGATGGTCTGGGCATGGAACCAGTCCGCCCCTCGCGCGCGCGCGCGCCGGACCACCGCTCCTCATAGAGGACCGGAAGCTCCTCCCGCAGCCGCTGGACGATGCCCTGGCGAGTGGCACAAATATGGCACCGATTGTTTACACAGGAACAAAAAGGAGGCGTCACTTGGAGGGCCCGAAGTCATCACTCCAATTTCTGGGAGTATATGGTACCCGGTTGGCCATAGAATTGATGATGTGATGATGAGTCATGATTCTTCGATGGCAATTGGTGCCACTTAGGCTAATGCAGGTGCTAACACTTAGCTGAAAACAACCTTGGACACCTTCACGTGAAGGTCAAACCCTGCGATGTCCTGACCCTGACCGGCTGGCACTGCCTCATGTCTCAGTGTCGAACACAGAAAACCGTACCAAAGGAGGATGCCATTGGATCCGTTCGGAGTGATCCTCGAGCCTCATCCTTTGGGCTGGCACAAACGGAAAGTGCCAAGGGCCCCTTCCGAGATCAGAACCCCCCCGTCCATCCAAGATGGGGCCCGTCAGGTTTTGAAGTGCTTTCGCAGCAGTTGGCCCACCACTCAAAAGGATTCAACATTAAAGAACATGTGAATGTGTATCCCTGTTTGATAGATCCGACTCATGAGTGGACTACATGTGTCATAGTGTGTCATCACATATTGTCGTGTGTCAAAACCACCAATCAAACAGCATCCGGACACCCTGACTGAGCTCACTCCCTCATTTTTAAGACATGGCCGTGGGTATCCGTTTGTCATGACACCACAATACCAACCGTTTGACCGCTAAATCACATGGTGGGTCACGACCCCTCCCCACATGACCCTGGAACCAGGCTCCACCACGCCACGTGCCTGGCCACACGCCACGCCGGTGGAGTCCGCACCCCCCCAAGCGCTTGTGTTCCCGCGCCTGGTGGAGAAGGCCGGATGAAGAAGATAATTGCTTTGAGCTGACACGTACAGACGTATGCAAACAGTTGATGACCCCAACAAGTGCTCCGCCCGTTAAACCGTTAGCCAGCTCAGAACCCCCGAGTACCTGCCATTTGCGAAGAAAACCTCCGTCGAGTTTATGCAGCGACCTGTCGGATGGCATCTATTCAGAGGATTACAGCATATGTTCAGAAGACTCTCCACTCCCTGCAATCACACATTGACATGAGCTTCCGCTCTGCCTCTCGCATGATGACAATCTCTGACTTGGGCAGAATCTCCTGGAGGATGACGGGCGGCTCGCTGGTTGAGCTCTCCTACACCCATCTTGGAGGCCTTTGGGCCGTTGGGGTCGTCCCATGCAATGTAGACTCTTGATGAACAACAAAAGAGAGACCCGAAGAGGATTTACATAAAATCCATGTTTTATTCAATGAGTCTACTTACATTATAAGGAGACTCTTGATTAAAGGAAACACTCCCTATTTGGCCCTATTTGGATTGTAACACCTCTTCATCTTTGGGAGGGTTAATTCATCAAGAGTCTACATTATGTCCGTTGAGGAACCTGTGACCATGAGTCTTGCAACCGTTGAGGTCCCAAAGGTTCAATGTTGAAGGTTGTACGGTGGAACACCACCGGCGACCACATGAAGACCATCCATGGAATATATATGCCTACATTGACCCCAGGTCAACCCCAACTGGTCGCTCAATCTTCCAGTCCGGCATGATCTGTCCATGCGTCACCGGTCTTTCCCTGACCCCGGTGATCTCTCCCTCCGTTCGGCCCGGAGAGGAAGGGAGAAGTGAGATCGATGGATCGATCTGGTGTGTTCCAGAAAAACAATGAACAAACAATAGAAAAATACAACAATTAATATATATATATATATGTATATTTTTTTCCTATATACAAAAACGATCCTTGTCTATACATAATCATGTGTCTAAATGTTTCAGAGTTTCCCCGGACCAAGCGCTCTCTCAAACGCTACTTCTCTTGCCATATGTGCGACCAGATTCTATGGCCGAAAGCTTAAGCAATGCTTTCAATCAGAAACATGACCAAAAGCTTGCACGACCTTTGGGAGCCTATTGCGAAGCGAATCTCAAGGTGGGAATAGTCTTGATTCTCGCTACCACTTCGCTGTAGATTCGCCCCTTCGCCAGTCCCAAAAAGCACCATCCAAAGGATCTTTGTTTCAGCGACCCGGATCTTCAGACATCACTGGGATCGAACCACAAATCGAAGGCCGTTTGGGGGGTGAAGCGATGGCAAACATTCTGGACGTAAGTCGCAACAAGGTCCCACTTCATCCCGCCGAGCTCCAACATCTCCCAACATAGCAACCACGCAAAGAAACAACATCGGGAAGCAAGGAAGGAAGGAAGGAAGGAAGGAAGAAAGGAAGGAAGGAAGGAAGGAAGGAGAAGACTATATCAAAAATATAACAACCCTCGCCTGACTGGTGGGGAAAACCCCCATGTGTTGTGATTTTGCGCTTTTCAGCCGACGAGAGGGCCCCAGCCCCCAGAACACGTGCCGGAACACGTCACACGTACGGTGTTTTCGCGGCGGTGGCTTTCTCGAACGTGGTTTGAAACGGCGGTGCTTTGGCGTTCGGAGCACCGCGGACTCGCAAGGGCGAGAAACAGATTCCATCCGATCTCTTTCGGATCCAGTCATGGGCCCAAAGCCCAGGCCACGGTGACGGCAGAGTCACATGTTCGTGACATTCCTTGGGTGCTTAGCACTGTGATCTTGGCACAATCCAAAGTGGCCCTAAAAAATCATAAAAATATGAGTGTGATGTTGAAGTTGATAATATGATACCACCAGGGTGCAAAGTCATATAGAACCAAGCTGGCTCATTTGGGGTGCACCTTAAAATGTGACCAGCTCCCACTATGAGTTCACTACGACACTCTGCGGGTACTCCTTTTTGTGAAGCTATGCTTTCAGGTTTAGCAGTTCAATCTGAGGGTCTCTGGGTGTGATGACGCCCCATGTCTACTCCAGCATCACTTCTGATAGACCAATGGAACCAAACAACAAAGACTGACTTGCAAAAGTCTCTACCAATCCACGTGGGGACTTTGTGGGTTCCATCCTGTTCAGGGACTCACATCGCTGAACTCCTCGGAATCCGGTGCTGCTCCGCCCGGGCGGCGAGCGCAGCGTTTGTGAAATTAACATCCCAAGGTAATGAATCGCCCATGACCCGTGCGGTTGGTGAGCTCAGGATCTCCAATATAAGATCCAGTGCCAAAGCTGGCAGAGCTGTCAACCAACTGTCTCGCAGGGGAGCTCAGTGCTATCAGATTGGCCAGTGCTGTTTGGACACCACAACCATGGAAGTCCGAAAATGTGGTGCGTGTCAGTTCCTCCATTGATGTCAAGTGGATTCAACTGGGCATGAAATCCCACCCCTGTCAAATCCATGAGTCCCGAACAGACGCGGCCGAACCTGGATTTCTGAGAGGAATTTGGTGTTCAAATGGAACTGAGGTGACTGATAGATAGAAATCAATTGCCAAAATTGTCTACTAGCTCCGGATGCTTGTCTCTCAATTGTCGGAAGAGCCGAATTCAAACTAGCTGGAACTGAGTTCTGAATATGAGCCCCAGAGATTATCATTTCCAGAGGTTTTGAGGCTGACCAATGCTGCAAAGTTGGAAAGATTATACAGGGGAAGAACACCACTCAAGTCAGAAAGCTTAAAGTCATCCTGGATTTGGGACTGGAGTATCTAGACGGTTTAGACAATATTTAAGAGACAATCTCACACATGATCCTGATTCTTAAAGTGGCTCATCTTCTCTTCATCTGTTTTTCTAATCCGGAAACCAAACAATTTTCAGGAAGGAGGATTTTCGTGTGGCATGTGCTGATTCAGCCACTGAAGTCCCCCGCTAAGATTACAGAATACCATTTCCAGTATCGTCGCAAAGGCGTCTCACCTGGAAACTGGCAATGCGGGCTGAGCAAGGGTGACAAGACAAATTCAATATGACCTGACCAGCGTGACTCCCAGCTTGTCCCTGACCTGAAAGAACATGCAGCACGGTGTGAATAATATATATATATACTATATTATATACTGTATATGTTATATATATATTGTTATATATTATAATGCCAAAGCATTATTTGTTGGACAAACCACAAACACGTCCTAAAGAAAACCAAAGTCTTACTGAAGCCAATTGGTCCATGCTTGAACCGAGGCCTCTTTTTGACGACAAGACTTGCAATCTTCGGCTATGGGCCGTCTACCCGGGGGGCATCAAAGGACATCTGAGGCTGGACTCTCCAGCTGGACCGGCTTCTGAATTTGTAGAACTTTTGCTTAAACCGGTCTGCTTGGATTTGCCAGGAAAAGGGTAATGTTCCCCCAAAGGGGATTTACCCATGCATAGGGAACATGTAAACTCAAAACCAAGTCTGTGTTTATAACTCAATTCACTTCAGCTGTATGTTGCTTTCTGTGGGCAGACCCTAGGTGTCCTCGCATGTCATGGTTGCACCTTCACCGAAGACGTCTTTCGGACATGCAGAAAGAGCCACTGAGCCGACCCGTCGGAAAGGTGTCCGTTGAAATCTGCTTCCTGAACGATTTCTGCCTTTACGAGAGCGTATGGCTTGTTTCCAGAAATAGACCGGATCCCGGAGGGTGGTTGCTATTCTTCCGACTACCCGACTTTTGAGCAACATGGGTAAATGAGGAGGGTTTGCCGGGAAAGCAACATGCTGAGGGCTTACAGGATTTTTTTGCCTTTCGGGCCACTCAACTCATCGTCTTGGAGCTCATTATTTGTAATTCATCATCAGCTCATCCTGCGCGTCATGCTCGTAACACACCAGCGCATCATCCGCATCATGCCCACAGCGCATCAGCACATCATCCGCATCATGTTCGTAATGCATCAGCGCGTCATCCACATCATGCACGTAGCGCATCAGCTCATCATCCTCACAACAATGATAATAAGAAAATACATGAAAATACATGAAAATACGAATATCATCAGCGAAGTGGATATCTGCGTCCCACCAGACCATGTTGGGTCATCGGTTTCAGGTTGCCTTTCCGGGCAACCCCCCGGTTGACCCAACATGTTGTTGAACAACCTGTCCTGCTCTTCACGGATGGCTCTTGTGCTTATCCATCGCATCATCAGATCCGAGTTGCTTCCATTAGCGGTTGTGCAACCTTTGCCGAACCGTAGGCTGATGTCTTGCCGGGTCAGTACCAAACTATTCAAACAGCCCAAATCATGGCTGGGATTGTTGCAATTTCCCTTTACAGTGTGGTCCATGTCTTGATAGACAGTGCAACTTCTACAATGGCGCCACAGCAATTAACACAGGCCCTCAAGCAGGAACAGCACGTTCCGTCAAACCCTTCAAATGGTTGCCCTCTCATATTCGTTGTCTATAGGGTTAAAACACACCTAATTTGTCTACATTTGGTGGACGGCTTATTTGAATGATAAGGTGGAATCCATCGCTCAAGCTACGACTGGATACCGAGAATTGGCATGGTCAAAACGACTGGAGGCCGTCTCGTGCCCAGATGTGCGCCGTCGAGTCTCGTGGGGCGAGATGTTGGTCCACCTCGAGATGTATGTGCAACAACGAATGAGAGAAGTATAGCATCTAATTAGAAAGTAGTACTAAGGCGTAGTACTATTATTAGTTCTGTATCTAAGTTCTAATAATCAAACATATCTATACTAAAAAGAACTGACAGGAGACAAGGCGTACAATTTCCACAAGGCGCACGGAGTTTTGAGCAGTGGACTCGAGCTCAGGCGGGGTAGCTCGCTTCGGCCCAGAACTGAGGTTTGATGCAAAATAACAGCAAGGGATGGAGCGTGTTTGCAGGATCATAATCCAATTAGCTACAGGACATCTATTACATTAGGTCATCATGTATATATATATATATATAGAGAGAGTACACACTTTTCTGTGCTGGACCTCACCTTCACGCCGCGGCTAAAGCATTCAGTGTGGTGATCCAATCAGTTCAAAGAGCTTCCAGATTGTCTCTTATTTCATCTTCTTTCCGCCAAATGTGTGCGTTCGCATCTACCCACGTCTCATCAACCCTTTCGGGCAATGCACACATGCACGCATACTGCCCGTTTCTGCCCATGCACGGAACATTGACAAAAATGTCCTCTGGCGCAGGAAGAGACCATGAAACAATCCCCGCAGCGGCCGCTTTGGTGGATGGCAGAGCCAAAGCTCTTGGCAGATTTAGGTTCCTCAACTAAATCTCCTTCATCTGATTTGCTCACATTCGTATTTTAGGGGCTTTGGGCACATCCCCAAATAGGAAGAACAGCCACTGTTTAGACATGTTTAGACCTCGTCAGCTGAACTACAGGAACTTTACGGATCTTTAAACCAAACCTTAACAAGCAATATGCATCGACATATATATAGATCCTTAAGTTCCACTCGCTTCCTACCAAGCTCAAGGTTCCAAACCAAAAGAACGACCAAAGGCCTTCTACAGCTTGTTCTTCCGTTGATCAAACATGACACACCTGAAACAAACACCTGGGATGGGTTCCAAGTCGAAACATGTGAGGTGCGATGATCGGCCAATCCTCCACCAGTGGCCCCCCCAGTCCTCTCTCTGAGAGGTCTTGAAGATGGTATTAGACCTCTCCATCCAACGCAGCTCCAGGCCCATCAATGAGTTGCGCAATTGCAAGAACAAAAACACACCGGACCGATCGGAGGTCAAACGACTGGTGCAATCCCGGACCGGTCGTTTGTCCGGTCGTAAACACGCCCCGTTTACAGCCGGGTCAACTGGAAGGCCCTGGAATCCCCCAAACATCGCATCGGTTTTTGGAGGCGAAATCGCTGAACCAGCAGGGTGACACAATGTGACCGTTGGGGGGGTTCAGAAAGTCACGGAGGAAGAAAGACCTCTGGATTTAAGGATTTGCCATGATTTACACCCCTTCTGGAAGACAAACATGCAAGTCCCTTCTTGCTCTCATGGATCAAAGCATCAAATTTGGTCCTGATATGTGTGAATATATCGATCCATACATCATGTATGAAAGCTTCTCAAAGCAAAGCGCCAGAAGCTTCAACGCCTCCAGCAAACCGCTCAGAGTTGGTCCCTGCCCAGAGTGGGACTCGGAATAGCCTGACTTGGACCACTCAGGTTGCTACAGTAATACTGTTGCTAATCTTACAAAGGGCAACAGGGCTTGACACGCATGATGAGATCTATTGATTTAAAAAACAAAGTCCTCCTTACAGGGCCATGCCATGATTATTCCAGGGAGGGTTGCTGTATACGAGTAGCTTGCTGGTCAACCCGTGGGGCTGTTTCATTCCAAAAGCCCTTCGTGAAAGCCTCCGCTCCAAACAGAATCACTACCTCGACCTCGACCCAACTCTTCAACCACGGTGGCCTGGTGGCCAGTGGCCACTGGTCATGATGGACTTGGAATTTGTGATGTGAGCTTCCGAATGCAAATCTGCCCTCACTAATCCCTTTCATTTTTTAAAGAAACAACACCCCCAATAAACACACTCTGGCGTTGTTTTGGTTAATCTGTCCCAAAAATAGGGGGACCCGCAGAGATGGAAACCTGTAGGAAGAGCTTCAAGCCGAAACTCAACTAGGAAATTCATATCTTATTGAACTCATATCAAACATTGAAACAACAACTACAGATTGAAGGGTCTTCCGTTTCCCTTTACAACAATATTTAGTAAAATAGTGATTGCTCGAAGTTCTTTGCTTGCAAACCTTCCATCGAACTAACAGCTAAAGCACAACATATTTCAAACCGTGATATTGCTGTGCCATGCGGTTTGCCAGGCCTCGGTGGAAAGCATTGTGTGGCTCCGTGCGATTGTGGAAGGGTGCCCATGCGTGTGTCAATGCAGCGTGTCGCTAGTGAGGGGCAGGGTTGGTGGTGATTCTATTGGGTGGGTACCGTAAAAGAATACTCACCAAAAAAATATGTAGTATTTAGTAGTACAAGAAGAAAACTATTGACATATAAAACAATATAAAGCAACATAAAACATACAGTGTCTCCGACGTGTTCTTGTGGGGGGGTAGTGTTTTAAAATACGTACTCAGGATGAGGTACATCTCAGCAAGGCATACAAGCTGAGGTAATTACTCAGTAGTCCAAGGTCACTCAAGTGCCGGTTAGTTCATATCGCAGCTCTCGGTCCTCTAAGGGTCTGCAATTTGCGCATTTCTCAAGGTCACCGTCACCAGCTGCGATAGCATGAACCGATGCCGATTTTGTGAAGCGGGTTGGTCAGCGGCTTCTGAAAACCGCCGTGAAAACCCCTCTCATGTGCCAAGCGGTGACTTTCGAGAACTGCAGCTCACTCACATCCATGCACTCTCGATTGGCTCGCAGGGCTGCCTCGCAGAGTTGGTTGTCTTTTCTCACGGGCGCTCTGCAGTTCTATGTATGGAACCAAGTGAAAACATACAGAACAGTCCCAAAGAACAGGAATAACAAGTCTGAGACTCTTGTATACATGTTCTTTTGTGGGAACGAGTACGGAACAATGCAACACCCACCATGCATTGGTCCTGGTGATGGCTTTGCTTGGTGAATCCTCACTACTTAAGGATCTATATTAAGTGCTACGTTAATACAGCTGATCCCAGCCGGAGACCGTCGCAGCTGTCCAGTCGCAGCTGGTGACCTGTTTGGATCCGCGACGTTGCGGTGGTCCGTCTTGTGAGTTCGTCGCTCAGACTCGTCTGCTCGACTTCCGGTTTCAACCTGTTTCGATACCCTCACCATCCAAGCATCCCACCACTGAGGGAGATCCAGCGTTGAACGCGGGATCTGTGAAGCTAGTTCTGGCTTGGACCCATCCAAACCAATGAGATACATAGATCACCAAGAACAACAGGACATGACCTTAAACATGGTGACCTTATCAAAGAAAGCAAACCTTCGTGGTCTGTTCAGTGTCGCCCGTACCCACGACATAACACTCCCTGGAAGGCTACATGGCTACATGGAGTTCCCAAAAGGAAGACCATGAAGTCCTCTACAAACAAAGGTTTTCATTCGTGAAACCACTTCCATGTGAGTTCCAAGGAGAGTACCTCACCTGTTTATTTTGTATCTTCTACCGACATCGGCCAGGCTGCCAGGCCTGTTGGTGGCCTCAGTGACGTCCTGGTTGCCGTCCTGCTTTTCGTTGGCTTCGTTTTCGTCCTGGCAGCAAAGGGTTTCTGCACCTCCTGAGATGGTCTGAAGACCAGTGGAGCAGCTTTTTTGTTCGATTTGACCAGATCAATCCATATATTTTGGGTCTATCCTATTACCAGTAACAGTGGATGATGACGGTTAGTAAAGGCCTTTCCTTGAAACAGTTACTGACTGTTACAGATAATATGGCAGACCTAACATATATATATATATATACATATTCAATGCTGTATATCAAACCTCAAACCTCTGTTTTCCTGAAGCGTGTTGCTGTTTTCTTCCCCAAACTCATTAACATGAGCGGTCAATGCTACTCCTTTTTTGGTCTGAGACAACAACATGTCCCGGACGCACCAACACACAGCCTGGTGGCATGTCCTGCCGTGAATTCCGTGAATTCCTGTAGTCTACATCGAAAATGCCTTGCCCTAGCCTTGCCTTTGCTCATCATGGCTTATTTGCTCATGGGAGACCGACCCACGTTCGACCCGTGGAATCAGGGGTCATAGATCAAAGCCCATTGCTTAGGGGTCTGGTTTGATGCAAAGACTGCTTAAAAGGAAGCTCACTGGGAACTCGTGATTGACCTCCGCCATACACGCCCTGAAATAGTCATTGAAGTGGATGGCATGGCGCCCTTGGAAAACCATGTTTCTCTCCAAACAGGTTGTGAACTCCACTTCCGCGATGATTTCAAGCTCTGTAGCTTTGCATCTTGCCTACGTATGTCGGAGCTATGGCTCTGTGATTGAGAAGTGGATGAAACTACTCCAGGACGCAGTACACTTGGGAGCTTCACCAGTTTTGTTTTGCATTGCCTGAAGCAATCAACAACAAACCTGAGACAAAGGGGAAAAATTTGGGGGCAAGGATCAACTGTCAGTGAGAATTCCCGGGTATAGAGGAACAACAAGACTTCCGCCCTTTTCAAAAGGCACTTCTTTTGAGTGTGACTTTCATGTCAGACTTTCATTTGTTGAATCTCACACACGTTCTGCCCAAAGCTTAAGGACTACCCTCCCTCCCATCATGGACGTGGAAAACGGCCTGAGAGATGAGGCTTAAACTTCAAGGGGCAAACACGTTCCACTTCGTTTGTTTGGAGGGTAAACATCCAAGACCAGGAAAGGATTACACTGATTACAAGCTGGGCACTTGCTGATCGAGGGCTGATCCGTTTTTATCCCGTCCCACAACTTCACATGACATGGTTCACTCCAGGACACACGATCCAAAATACACACCGGCTCAAACCACATGGGAATGGAACCATGGGCCCTCGGAAACCAATGTTCCTCTAGAAAGCGGTGGCTTTGGCTCTTCCATGTTAGTGAGTGGGAGGGTAAACACCAAGAAAAAAAACCAGTGTCCTGTGGTGCAAGAATACATTTCTTTGCTGCATGCACACGAGTATTTCCAAAGACTCTGATGTCACATGAAAAATCTTCGACCGTCCATCACAGCAACAGACTGACCGTCCTTCACAGCAACAGAATTGGAGCTCATCGTGGATCTCTTTGATCTCTTGGGTTTTGCCAAACTTGGGTCGAAGGAGGATGAGTTGATACGCCTCAGGACGGAGACGGTCGGAGGTTTCAGTTCACGTCCAAAACAGCCATCTGCAAGCATTGAAGTGGCTGTTTGAATTTCAATTGGTTCTGTTCCAGAACAGTTCCCTTCAAGTCAGCCTACGGCGGCCTAGCAAAAAAAAAAGTGTCACTGGAGGAGTTTGAACCCATGTGTAATTGGAGTCATTGGAGGGAACCTCCAACACACCTTCCAGGGCCTATCATTCTGGCACACAGGGCCCCTGGAAGGCTGAAAGACTTGGCAAGGTGGCCACCTGGCCACCTGAGCACCAGGTGGCTCTATACATAGAAGTTCTACAAGCATGTACAAGCTAAAGCAGCATGCATCAAAATTGCATATTAGATATATAACTGTATATATACATTCATATATATACATTGGGTCTGTCCTATTACCAGTAACAGTGGATGATGATGGTTGGCAAAGGCCTTGTTCAAAAATGGTAATACTTGTTCACTTTTACAGGTGATCCACAAATAGTGATATAGTCAGCCCCTTCTAAGCATTGACAGCCTGATCCACAAGGATCTTCCGGACCTGCACCTCAACTGGCTCCATCGGTCGCCCGTCTTTTTGCCGAGGTCTTTCAACAAAAACAGCGGCCCTCATAGGGCGACACGGAGTCAGGGTTCGAACTCCGGCCACACTGGTTCGAAAACCAAGACGCGGGTTAAACTTGTAGGTCACGGCCCCTTCTTCTGGTGGGGCGACCTGCTTGGAGCACTCTGATGGGGGAGAAGAAGTGGGTGAAAACGTTCACAGTTTTCATGACAGTGTTTCTGTTCGCCGTTCCCAGAGATCATGGACTGGATGCTTTGATATGCTTGGGTGCGTGTGGGCATCCACGGAACACCGGTGCCTGTCAGTGCGCTTTCGCCCCAACGACGCCCAGTTCCGTTGGGTTTCACGGATCCGGTTTCACACGGCAACAGTTCCATTGGATCAAAGGAGAGGAGAGGAGTTTGTGATTGGATCAAAGAAAATGCTGCAAGATCTTCATACTAAGAAAATGCTGGCAAGATCTTCATACTAAGAGTTCCTAAAGTCCAGCTTTTTGATCCTTCACAGGCTGTTGATGGACAGGCAAGCTCTCTGATCGATCAAATACCCAAAACAAGAAATGCCAGGATAAACCAGGATATACATAATTGTATAAATAATTACATATGATATACCAGGTCACATGTTGGTCATGTTGGGGGTAGGCTGCAAAGTTAAACCTCGGAACCTCCCACCCCTTCTCCAATCAGAAAAACCTCTGAACATGTTGAGCCTGATCCTCTTGATCCTCTTCACCCAATTTGGGTGTAAATTGTATATACAAATAGGGAGACCTCCCAGGCAACGACCCCGTGGAAGAAAACTACACCAACACCATCCAACACCCCATTGGGTCAGGGGATCTCCCCATTCAATTACACACCCAAAAACGTCCCAAGCAGTTTCCCAAGCTACCCACCCTGCCAGCTGTTTTCACCAGCCCAGCGCAATGCTGCCTCGGTGGCCAGCAGCGTAATACACGTCGTCACCTTGTTCATATCGAAGACTGCCAATGCAGCCAGCCTCGGTAGCTCGTGGGGCACGAGAATCACCCACCTGCCACGTGCGTGTAGAGCTTACCCACTCGTGGAAAAACATCGACCAACTGGCGAAGGAAATGCATTGGAGAACAACGAAACGAGTCTGCATCAGAGTTGGATTTCTTCTTCTCCTCAACAGTTGCCAATACTTGGGATATTGGGACAACGGTGGACGGGTTCGTCTTGCTTTCTGCTGCCGGCCCTAGCACACATCATGTGTGACTCATGCAAGGCAAGGGGACCGGAGCGGTGACATGAACCATGCGTGGCTCACTGTGCACCCATCTGCGGTGACCGAGATCGGTGTCTTTTTCGTTGATCAACACTCCTGGACTCCTGGACTCCATGCACACATGGATTACCATGGAGTGTTGTTGGAGAGGGCGTTCTCACCCGCAGTGAAGAACACTAGGAGAGGGCGAGAACGAGTGTTGTTCCGATAGCGGAATTTCGGCCATCGACTCTCCCTTCCAGCATTTCTGTCGCAAGCTTCTGTCAAACACAAACATATATATATTATATAAATACATATAAGGAGAATAAAAAGGATGTGCAAACAGGCAAACCTCGAACAAACCATGTCGCACGGTTCGACTTGGGAACCGAGAACCATCGATGTCGTTCTGAACGGGTTCCGACCCGACCGGAGAGTCGTCTCGACTCTCCGATGTCTTGACCTTCAGGTGATGTGAGGTGTAAAAGGGGTCAATATTTTGGAGAAAAGGTAATACGTAAGATAGATCATCGTCATCATCCTGAGGTGTAAATATCAACCCAACCATCATCCACTGCTGGTAATAGGATAGATCCAACAGATGGGTGTGTAGCTCAAGACATGGGAGACCGAACCGGTCTAGGCGTTCCGAGCCCGCCTGGAAGCTTCGGATACATAGACCAGTCTACCCCGCCAGGGGCGAGCTTTCGGGTGTCTCCCCTATGGAAATACACACCCATATCTCGCCGTATCGCTGATGTTCCACGTGTAGACAGTGGTTTTGGAGGTTCGATGACACTGTCTGGACCCCCAAGTTCGATGGTTTGTATGGACCCCCATCAGTTTAGGACATCAACAGGTGGTGCCAGTGCCATCAAACCTCTGAAACCATTGTAGTAAGAACCACATCGCTTCAGACTGGTTTTCTGACCGCCAGCCACCAGCTTTAGAGCTTTCAGCCATCCTCCCACATGTCCCCTGCACTGGCTTGAGGACCCCCAAAGACATGGCCACTGAGGAATTGTTTTGTTGCAATTTATCGGCATGATCGAGTCCATTTCCCTGCAAAGAGTTTCCTGTGCTGTCACCTCATGATATTCAAAGCAGCCTTTGCGGGGGTGTTGCTGCATGCCTTCAGGACCGCAATTTGCGCCTCCTGCATTCTTTAGACAAATCTACCTGGAACTTCTGATCCTCGTACACCTTGGTTACGTGGGGTTACGTGGTGTAGCTTGCCTGGGCCAAACGCCCCTCTTGCAAAGTCCAGTGTTGCTGGATGTTGCTGGAGGACTGCACTAAGAAACCCACAGGATGTGTTGGACATATTCCTGAACCTACAGTATATACATGAATTAAGATTAATTATGTAGTGGGAAAACCATGTCAAACTCTGTGTATTCCCTTCATATTGCGATTCTGAAAGAACTATACTTGCATATAAGATTCAAGATGTGCCATAGCAATGTATACCGGTATCCATTGCAGATTCATTCAAGCTACAGTTGTATAGTTGTATACCTCTAAGTATCCATGCCTCAACTTCCCCTGGGAATTGGAGCCACGCTGGTCCTCTATTTGGAGGACCATTGGATCAGAAAGGGCCGAAAGGGCCTGGATTTTCACGTCGATCTCCCGAACCCCGGACGTGGAACCTCGCAGACAAGTCGTCCATCTCCATCACTTCCAATTTTGACGCCATCGCCTACGGCCAAACGCTCGGTCGAAGTTGAAAAAACAAACATGAATAAATGACATAACAAAACAAAAACGGAACCCCCAATGATTTTTGAGTACATTTGGGACCAACATGGTCGGATCAAGTCGTCCATCCCAAGTCTTCAGCCTCCTTCAGGTCCGATATCGTTTTTCCAACGGCGGATCTGTTCCCAAGGTTCGAACGACAGAAGCCTCGGAGCTCCCTCCCCGAAGTCTCTTTCTTTTCGACCACTGAAGAGTCTTCAGCATTCGATGCACATGATGAGGCTTCAACCATGCTGTGTCACATGGAGGATTTCCTTCAGACGGATCACATGCAGCATGCTCCCAGCCCGGCTGAGTGGACCTGGACCGGACGGGAGCCTCCGAACGACGACGGAGCGGAGAAACTCGAGTCGCTGGGTTCGGGCGACGGTTTGGTGAGTTGGAGGATCGGTTTCAGTAGGAAAACAATAGGAAAACCATGAATCAGATTGTGCTGCGCACCCCAAAAGGTCGCCCCAGCTAAGGGGGGGGTTGAGCAACTTGGTCGAACACCACGGGGGGGCGTCTTGTTCATTTCACCATCCTCTGGTCCCATCGAAATCCTATCAAGGCATTCTGAAGGCATTCGTTCAGACAGGTGGAGCCTCCCGGCCTTGACCTTCATCGCCAGCCGCTTGGAGTTCGTGACTGGTCCCAGGTTGAAGATGCGCAGCTCCTGTCCCAGCGCTGCCGGACGGGGAGCGGAGCGAGCAAACACTCAAAGCTGGACTGGACGTCATGCAGGGCTGGGGAACGTCATGGTGTCAGTGAACAGTTTCAAAAAGCTCCTAGTAGCGTCCTTGTTACTAGTAGTAAGGCCAGGAGCCCCTAGTAGCGTCCTTGCTCCTACTAGCGATGCCCTTTGCTCCTAGTAGCTTCTTGTGCCTAGCTCTTGGTGCTGTTGGACTGTTCTTCTCGGCCTCACCTCTCACTGCACCCGCTGTCTGGTCTCTGAGCTGCTAGGGCCGCCATATCAATCACCACTGACCACCGTTGATTTCACGCGAAACAGTTCTGCGGAACGAACGTTTTGGGCGCTTCATTGGTTGGCTCGCTCCTGCTTCCCTCCCAAGGCCGAGCGATAGATCAAAGCACTCGAGGTCATGAGGACCATGATGCCCAACGCAGCAAAAATGCCACTCCTCATCGCGCGGCGAGCCTTTGCCACGCGAGCTGATGAAAAAACGTTTTTGGACTACGGTTTCGCAACCATGACAAGAGTTCCTCCTAACATGCAGGGCCGTGCTCCAGGAAAAAAGAACGCAACGCATTTGGGAAGTGGATGTTTGTTGAAAAAAAATAGTGTTATTTCAACCGAGCATGGTGCCTCCGATATCGAGCTCCTCGGCTCGGCTGAGCCCCTGAAACTTGAAAGATGTCGATCTCTTTGCCCCATGTCTTCCATCTAGAGACCCTCGATGTACCAGATTAACAGCACATTATCGTCCAGAGCTCCCGCAACCCCAAAAACACCCAATTCTAAATAAGCAAGATGTGCGGAAATGTGGTGATAATTCTTGCTTGATATTCGTATGCTCTTGAGAGTCTGGAGACAAGAGGACTTGGTTAACGAGATTCACCAACACTTCTCACACACACACACACATGCACACACAACCCCCTGGGAAGAAAGACTCTTCCATCGAATACCAAGCAGGGCTTGACCTCCACCAAATTGAAGTGTGTAGCTATTAGATGTGTCATAGGGAGACCCCCTTCAGCCTCTGCGCTCTTTTTTTCTAGGTGGTCCTTTTGAGGTCATCCTGCACCCAGGTCCCGCATGAACACCGCTATGGTGCATCGACTGAACACCGCTCAAGCATCAACATGGACGTTGAGACTGCTTCCGCGAAGACAATCATTGGGCCATCCTCGGAGTGGCGGCCCATCCGCAACCATCCCGGATCCGGGATGAAAAGGAGCAGTTTGGGTTCTCGTGCCATGGCAGAACAAGCCATCCGAAGCAAACCAAAGAGAAGGACCCCTTGCTGCCCTCACCCGCATGGGTTCGCATGGGTTGGTGTACTGTTGGGCTGCAGGGACCTCCCCCCCAATAATGGCACATCAAATCCAGGTATGTTTATGTTGTCCACTTACAGCCAAGTTCTAAGAATCATTGAAAAAGAAAAAGTGCAGAAAAAAAGCAAAAAAAGAGCAAAACCAAAAAGCAGAAAGAAAAACTGTCTGGATAAGAAGTGCAGAAACAAAGCAGAAAAAAAGCAAACAAAAGTGCAAAAAACAAGCAAACAAAAAAGGGAAAAAAAAAACAAACAAAAAAGGGAAAAAAAACAAACAAAAAAAACAAACAAAAAAGCAATTTTTCACCCACTTTTCCCCACTTTTTTTGTGGCTCTGGAATTTGTTCTCCCACTTTTTCCCCACTTTTTCCCCACTTTTTTTGTGGCTCTGGAAATGCCAAAACTTTGCACTTTCCTCGAAAAAAAGCAAAAAAAGTGCGAAAAAAGTGCGAAAAAAGTGCAAAAAAAGTGCAAAAAAAGAGCAAAAAAAGTGCAAAAACAAGTGCAAAAAAAAGTGCAAAAAAAGTGCAAAAAAAAGTGCAAAAAAGAAGCGTGCCCAATTTGCCTCCAAAAAAATGCTCTTTTTTGCTTTTTTGTTTGCTTTTTTTTGCTCTTTTTTTTGCTCTTTTTTTGCTTTTCTTGAACGTTGCTATTTTGTGTTTGCTTTTCATGCACGCACTTTTTCTGCACTTTTTTTGCACTTTTTTTGTTTCCCATACTCCCATAGAAGTTGGCTAACTGGCCAACATAAAGGTATGTGTTGTTTCTACAAAGAAAATCTTCACAAGAGAGCCAAAAAGAACTCAAACGTGATCAATCAAATATGAGGATATGAGGCACCTGTGTAACACAAGGTGTTAAATGATGAACATCTTCACCCTGGATGTTTCTTGACGACTTCAAGACTCATGTCACTCATGGTACGAGACTTGGGTGACTTCTCCACTCCTCCTTCACAAGTCCGCCGAGGCTCCACGATCTTCAAATGAAGGCTAGCGGTGGTGACCAACAAGGTGACACAAAAGGACACAATGCAGTCGCTGAGGTTCAGCATGGGCACCTCAAGATCCAGATGTCATACCAATTGGATCATGTTACGTCATCGGCCCCCCATGGACTTTGGGTTTTTCAAAGTGGCCCATCCTGACCAAGCACCGAACATCTCCCATGTTTCACGGAGGATCCTGATTTTTTCATGGAGCAAATATCAAGGGGCGTCAAGATGAAGAAGAAGAAGAAGAACAAGGAACACAACAGAAAAACATGGTTTGACAATAGTTCTCTTCTACAAACCAGTGGCGAACTGCAAGGTCATTTGGGCAGTTCGGAGTCTGTGGATTTTGGGGGTGCAAGTGATCGAAGCCTTTCCATGGCTTGCAGTCTCCTCTGCTTTCCGCGCCACCACCGCACACCCATCCCACCAACTCCTACACCGCGCGGCGTCCCGGCTTCGGACAACGAGTCGGTCCGGCCACTTGGAACACCACGACCGGTGTATAAGATCAATCGGGGTCCCGCCCGCCACGCGGAACTCCCGTCCATCGCACCTTCCAGGGCCAGAAGATCATCTGCCCCACCTCACGAGGGCAAGGGGGCACCAATGGGGTGGGGAAAACACGCGGCCAACCTGAAAGGTGCACCCCACAAAAGAAGCACGTGCTGGGGGGTGCACGCGTACATGTGTTTAATGATTTTATTGATTTAATCTTATTCCTTCAATTATAGTTATTTAATGTAAATTAATTATACACATTACAACGTGCCCACGAGCCTCCAAATCACCTTGTAAACTGCCAATGGGTCAATGATGTCCTTTTTGACCAACACACAGTATGATTCCAGCTGAAAAGCCAATTGTTATCAGCATCGGGATTTAGGAAGTCTCCGGGCACAATTAAGCTGGCACTCCCTGTAGGACCATCATGAGACCTGGACAGTCACTCAAGCAACTGGCAGACAACTGGTCTCTGACTTTCAGCTGGGAATGGTAAATCAACTGACTACATCATCAACTGACTAATCATCACGTCGAGAAATGAATGCCAACGACAATGCTGTGAAGTCAAAGACGATGTTGTGGAGCCGATGATGTTTTGAGCCCGATGAACATAATGTTGCGAAGCCAATGAAACTGATGTGACAGCATTCGATGATCCACCCGCCCTCCCCTCCTTGCCCCCCAGCCCAATTTAATCACGCCCTCTTCGATGACAATGAATGCCGATGACAATGTTGTGAATTCAATGACAATGCTGTGGAGCTGATGATAAAGTTGTTGACCCAATGATGGTGATGTGAAAACATGGCGATGCTCTATGAAAACAATAGCAAAATGCTGAGGATGTTGTGAAGTTGGGCAACCCCCCCGTTGCGCGCGAGACTATATCATGCACAGGATGGCCCAGGCCCGATACCAAAATAGTAACCAAACGGGAGACGTGGTAATTGTTCATTCATGTCATGTGAGTGCCTGAATGGATCTTGTCAAATGGTCTTCTGTGCATGCATTATGGTGAAGCATCATCAATGGGTTGCCGTTGCATACAACTTGCACACACAATGTTTGCAGCATGTTGCGTGAACAGGGGGGGTTGCGGTTTGCCCGGAAAGCAACATCCTGCGTTTACATGTTTTTTTGTTTGCCTTTCGGGCCACTCAACTCATCGTCTTAGAGTTCATGAACTCAAAGACGATGACTTGAGTAGATCATCATCAGTTCATCCTATGCATCATGCCCGTAACGCATCAGTGCATCGTCCGCATCATGTCCGTAACGCCATCATGCAACCAAAGTTGATCATCTTGGCCCCACGCCCACCCCCCAACCCCCCTGGAAGCAATCACACATAATGTCGTAGCACATCAGTTCATCCCAGATTCATCCCACGCATCATATCAGTAACGCATCAGCTCATCCCACTTATCACCGTAACGCATCAGCGCATCATCCGCATCATGCACGTGGCGCATCAGCTCATCATCCCATCATCCGCATAATAATAGTAATAACAATAATATATATAGTAATAATAATCATCATCATCAGCAGCAGCAGCAAAGTGGATCATCTGCATCCGACCAGACCATGAGTCATCGGAAAGGCAAACCTTTCTGGGCAACCCCCCCGTTGACCCAACATGTTGCAACTATGTTTAGCTGTTTAAGGCTAGTCTAGTCCTAGAAAACCGGGTGCACACTGCGTCAGCGCGTCGGACTAAGTCAAGCAATGGATCGACCACGGAAGTATATATAGTTATTTTTCCCAAACATGGAGACCCCAGTCCCAACCAGAAACGGTTCTGGGGAAGCATCCAGAACTGTTTCCGGTTCAGACTCGGTTCCTAGATTATATATAGCCTGGCGCCTGGGCGAAAAAGCTGGATCGCTGGATGCGATCGCTGGATCGGTTCCAAGGCACCAAAAAGCTTGATAAGATCATGGCAATGGAGACGATTTGCACTGGTGGGTAGTCCGTGGCCAATACAACAGGCAATGAGAGCAAAGGCCCACCTTGCATGGTTGAGCGACTATATAAGTTCCGTTGAAGTGCATCTGTCGTTCAGATTAAGTTAACTTGAAGGGATCAACCGCGCTTCAACCAGCTGGGAGAGTTTATCTTCCTCCAAACCCTCAGGTGAGCTCTTTCATTTTTCAGGCTTGCAGTACTCCACTATAGTCTATATATAGTCATTCCTGAAGTCATCTAGATCGTTCAAAGGCAATGGAGGCGGCAGAACAAAAAATGTCATCTCCCCACGCAAAAAGGTTTCCCTTTAACGAAATTGGCAGAATGGGGAGTGAACATTCGTTTCCTTTGGCAACTTGCATCCGCACCTCTTGGAAATGTCCCAGGTGTTTGTTGGACAGCATATTTTGTGGCAATAGAACTTAGACCATGAACAAAGACCACATTTATGATAGACTCCAGGCCGGGGGAAGCATAGAACAATCAATGAAGCGAACTATAGTTGATGTTCTGCCACAAAAAAAAAATCGAAAGACGTTGAGAAGATCTCTCTTGTGACGAAACGCAGCTCGATTGAACGAAACGAACTTCGTTTCCGTTTTGGAATGAACGAGGTTTCGCAAGGCATGTGCTTCGCGACGCATTGACCCACTCAAACGAGGTGTCTGGATGCGACGTTCGGAAGACCGTCGAGGGGGTGGTTGCCTCCCAGGAGGCAACCACTTGGGGAGAAAGAAAGAGGAAGGATTAGAATTAGACAAAACCACTTATAAACTCAATTAAACTGATTATATGTGGTATGTAATGGTATGTATAAGAAGAAACATGTATATACCAATGTCATCCAATTTCACCCGTTTCCTCCCGCTTCGTCCCTCCCAAACGGCCTCCCTCCTCCAAGGTACGTACCAGCAGGGGCACGCCAAACCACCAGGCGTCCAAGCGAAAGCGGAAGACCAAGAACCGGACAGCAGCCACAAAGGCGTCCCGACGCCGTACACTCCAGTGAGGTACCTGAGAGAACTCTCTGCACTTGGCACACCGCGGGCGCGGGTGGTGGCCCTGGTTGCCATGACATGTGGCATCCGAACATCTCACAAGGGGCAGTTTCAGTCCACAAAAGCCACAATCACAATCCGCACAGCAGCCTTTCAGCCCAAGGATTCACTGGAACCAATTGATTCCAAACAGCACCGACCACAGAAAATATTGCTTTCGCATGCTGTCTCGATCTTTTTCGCACAAAAACCACCGGCTTAACCCTTTCAACTTTAAAACGTTTTTAGTTCAACGTTCTGTTGACCAATTCCATCAATTTCGATCTGTCTTTCGCCCAGGCCACTGAGCGAACCGGTCGAACGGTACCGTGGGGGGGGGGATCACGCTGCCGCCGTGCTTCACGCACCACCGCGTAGGTGCACAAGGCAACGAAGCCGAGCACACAAGTGCAAAGCATGCACCAACCAATCACCAACATCAAAGTGTGCTCCTGGAGGTGCAGGCATATCTCGAACTGCATGGCTTAAAGTAAATATGATCGCATATGATGATCGCTTAAGTATACCAAAGCCCAGCGGTTTCACTCTGTGTGTTTCTCGCCAAACAAAAGCATAAAACGCATGTCTCTATATATATATATATAGATTCGATGTTCATTTTTGCACCGGGTGCATGAATCTAATCCAGTGAATGACTCCCCTAAAATCTACAGCAATATCGTTCCCCAAATCTCTTGGATCTCTGAACAAATCTGCGGTTCACGCCGACGCTGGCCTGCAGATGGCGGAAGTATGGTCGGTCGGTCGACCCCTTTGGTCTTGCGTCCGGTTTCACACGGGTCCGCCACTCCAACCGTACTGTCGCGTCGCGCATGTCGTACTGTAGCGTCGCGCATCGGTCGAACAACCTCTCGAAACAGCCGAGCATGCCGAGCGAGTGAGCCCTTCCCGCTTCCTCGGACCCACAAATCACATCCGGATACTTCAAAACGCTGCGGAGGCCGTTGGGATGCTTGTAGCACCTAGGACTCTGTCGGCGCCCAGGTTGTTGCTAGGTGCCGGGGGGGCAGTGAGAGTTCGAGAGCGAACGGAACACGTGTGGAGACTTCCGGTTTTGACGGGTTTGGACCGGTCTTCTTCGTCGCGTTTACTTGGATTGACACATGCAAAAACCCATGAAAAAACACCCCTTGAATATGACATGAAAACATGGCATCTGACGCTTGCGGGTCGAGGAAATCCATCTTCGCAGGGAAAACCTTTCTGCGCTGCTGAGTCACATCATAGGAGCCAATGATGCTGCCGACCTCACTGTGTTGTGATGGCGAGTGGCGAAACCATGATGTTGAACGCTTATTCAGCCGCTGCAAGACTTGGAAGCATTGGAAGCTCCAAACTGCAAAACTCCAAATTCTCTGCGATCTCGCAGCTTCGATCCACGTCTTCACGGACCTACGTGACGAAGAACCGCTGCTGTGTGCCCGTCGGAAGAAAACACAGGCAGTTAACGCTTCACGCGGACCGCCAAGGCCGCGACATGGTGCTGAAGCTCATCTGCATGAAGGCACCAATGGTGCTGCCTCAACAAGCACTTTTTGCAACACGTTTTACGCACCAAACGCACGCAACGCGAGACTCGACAGCGGAAAGGCGGAAACGCGTGGTGTCGAAAGACGTGAAGGAATCATTTGTGGAGAGTTCTGAGTCTGGTCTTAAATGTTGCCAGGTGTTCCCAACTGTAGATGGATAGATGTGGATAGTGCTTGGCTTGGCAGTGCTGATTTATATAGATAATCATCCCTCATCATCCCTCTGAGTGTGGTTCAACATGGATGACACTGAGGCCTGGCCCCGTCCCGATGTGCGGACTTCGTCTGACCTGCCGGATTCATCCGACGCTCTTCGCGACGAGTTCGGAGCAATGTTCGGACGCTCTTTTCGGGGCTCCTGGTCTTATAGTATAGGAACAAGGTGCGAACAAGGGCACTTCTACTGGAGCAAGAAGCCCTGCATTGTTCTTTTTTGTGTCGGATTCCTCCCGTGAACCGATGAAGAGCGGATTGTGCCACGTGGCAGACTTTGGAGCCATTCCAGTGATACTTCGCGGGCAGAAGCTTGGATGTGCAGAAGCAGCCGGTCAGCCAGAGAACCCCCACGGGGAAGATCAAAACGCTCAACAAGTAGCGGATGGTGGGGTTGGAGCCTTCGTGCGCAAAGTGCGTCGGTGGAAACAAAATCGGCCCGACGTGGAGACTGGCAAATGACGTGGGAATTGGAATGAAACTATCGGAATGCCTCAAAGATCACGCGAGTGAATGGTAGTTGAATCATCGTTGTTCTTTTCCTCACTTCATCCACTGGATGTGGCCAAAGTGGTAAAATCGGACTTGCTAGGATTTGTCTTATTAGTTTCCCAAGAGAGCCACGTTTCTACATGGAGGAACTGTCTAACGCCAAGACCTGTCCCCACTTTTTTTTGCCATGTTCGCCAACTCTGTTCGCCATGTTCGTCGTTAACATCCCACATGCAACCGGGAATTGGGTAAACCCCATAGTGATAAGAGAAGCAAGTCAAAGCCAGTCATTGTCTTTGCAAGCCATTCATTGTTTATGTGGGGTTCATTGTTTATGTGCATAGTATATAATTTATATAATATGTGTCAAATCACAATTCCTTATCCAGGATCCTTAAATCACTGTATTTGTTTCAATGTTGTTGGCTCTAATTGTTGTCAGGGAATCCAAAAAGAACGGCTGGCAAAATGCCTTCACACAACAGAGCCCTGCAATTGCCTGCATCCACACAGAACACAAATGACATGTGATTGACAGAACACCGAACCAAACATCACATTCGTATATTCTTTAAATATATGTTGAATGATTTTCACACTTGCCACAATCTTGGTGTAGAATCGCATGTTGAGTTGCCGGCGATGCAACTGAAGCCATAGGAATCAATATCGAGTAGGAGGAATTGGCAAACGCCAAAGATGCCTTGGGGACCGTTCGTTCCACGCCGGGTGACCGGAGAAGCGGACCGGTCGACCGGATGCTTTGAGGACGCCAGTTCTGGCTAGTCTGGCCAGTTCTGGTTGTAGTTTCAAGTTTCAACCGACGCCAACCAGAATCCTGGGTCCGTTGACTGCTTCCTAATCGAAAACTCCCGGTTTCCGGGCGCGACGTGTGAAGCAAGACACACCGATGCCAATGAGACGAGAGGATCTCATGTCGAGTGCCATGAGAAAAGGGATCAATGGATTGGTTTCAGGGAGAAATTGGCAGGACAGCATACGTGTTCACCTCCAAAACAATACGGTTTCCTTTTTAGATGTTCCCTATTCAAGCAATTCCGACAATCAAAGGCGGTTTTGGAAGAAGCCTGCACTCACACGGCTCAACTGAAGGGTCTTCAGGTTTTCGATTGGTTCACTTCAAGCGGATTTCTACATTACACCAAGAGTGACCACAAGTGCATCTGGTTTTAGAGTTTGACATGAAGGACAATGACGATTGACAAAAGTCACACATCGCCACATTAGCATGAGTTAAGGGTCCTGGTCCGGAAGCAATCCCAAGAGCACTCTAGAAATCCCACAAAGCGTCGTGGTTTCCCACATCAAACCAAAGCCTCATTGCCTTCCTTCGAAGTCTGGGAGATTCTGGAAGTCCGGGGTTTCGCTGGCTCATGCAGTTTGGTCACCATTACAAGTAGCCAATCGCCAGCATCACCCAGGAAGCGTGTGGTTTTTGTTGTCCCCGCTGATCATGTAAATTCATTCAACAACCACCCGAACTGGGTGGTGACGCTGGTGATGGTTGCCCTAGGTTTCCCTGACTTTTCGAACCAACCTGCACCGTGAAACCCACGAACAGTGTCCCCTCGTGTAGAACCACTGGCACTCCCTCCTCCCCGGTCGGAAAAACGCCAACAAACCCAGGCGTACTCGGTGGCACTCCGTCCAAGCGTCCCTTCAGGCTCTCGGGCCAGTCAATGGTCATCATGCCGATCAAGCCCAGATTCTGCATGGACATCACCTAACTCCAGAAGCGCTTCGTCGGCTTTCGCCGGCCGAAAGCCGAGCGGAAAAACTTGGTGTTCTTCGATTCGGAACATGGGATCGGCGTTGTCCGAACGGACTCACCATCGTCTCCTGTTCCCAATCCCGGCAGGTCGCCAGCAAGCCCACGGAGGCAGTCGTTGCGAAGAGCACCGTGGCTTTCGCCGTGACCTTGTTGGATGTCAAGTAGTACCTGTGATGCGGGCGAGCCACCAGAGTCCAGCTGAAGAAGGTAAGCTCAAGCTCAGCTCACAGTGATTGTCCTAATTATATAAGGCCAGTTGGGCGGCAGGAAGTTGATTCGTCTAATTGTGAAAGAATGTCCGGTTCTCCCAGATTGAATGCTTGGATGAAGAGACTCCTCTCATCAAAGAAAAATAAAGCTCATGACTTTTGGCAGTGAGATACAGCGCCAGCAAGAAGACGAAGATGCCCACGATGAACATGCCCTGAGAATTGGTCAGGACTTGCCAATTGAAAAGGCCGTGTCCGTGCGATGCGTTTGCGGAGGTGGCCTACTTTAGCATGCGCCAACACCTCCACATTTGGATTTTGCGACTGCCGGGAAAATGTTTGTGCCAGCTCCCCGACGAAACGTGTCAAGAAAAGAAGACACATCGCCCGAGGGTGTGAACATTGGAGACCACTGGCAACACTGACAAAGTATCGAACCATGCTACACCAGTGAACCAACGAACCATAACGAACCACTGGATTAAGATACATTAACATAATATCTACTGTAGTGATAGTTCGTGTGTTTCCCGTTGAACTCAAACACTCCCGATGGACCAATTCTCAGATACGGCCTGAGAGCAGATACGGCCTGAGACACTGCTTTGGCACGTACCATTCTGACCCCTCTTGCAGCGGAAGTGTTCTGTGAAGATCAATCAACAACGACACCTTCTTGAACCTTTCATGTTAGACGACGGTCACTACGGGGATCGTCGTCTAAGGTTGCAAACCTCCTCTTTCCTCCTCTGTCCAGCCTTGAAAAAGGGTTGTTGTCAAGTTTAGGCAGCAAAGGAACAACATGGAACAACTATATAACTGACTCCTTTCAGCAAAGAATGTATCAAAATGTGGTTTAAGATAACATCTATTGAATCTATTGGTTTAACCCTGGTTTTCACCAAAAAAACATCCCAAAACTATGGGTTTTCCTGTAGATGTTCCCTTAAACCAATTCTTGGAACCGACCATCTAAGTTCCAGGCCCATAAGACCTGTCGCCATCCAGCACAGTCAGCGCAATCACTTCCCGTCCATGTTGAACCTGCAGAGTCCGAGAGAAGCAGCTCCAGCCACTGGGTTTGCTTGCAAATCGGCATGTATTTTAGTTTAATAAACTTAAAGGTATAGACCTCCAAAATCTCGCCCCTGGCTGCGTGGACTGGTCTATTTCCCGTTTCCCGAACCCACGGTTGCCTGGGAGGTCTTCCTATTGACACATGCAACAGAAATGTATGTGTTCGTTCTTGCCTCTTGCCACGATTCGTTCAAGGGTCTCCCTATTTCTACACCCAAACCTTTTTTGGCCTTCAAAATGGAGAGGGGAACCCTGTGAGACCCTGCGTTGTAAGAATCGGACTTGTCAAGAGATCGCAAAGAAATCCACGCGGCTTGTGAGAAATTCTTTGGACTCTGAGATTAGTAATTGACACCTCATGTTCTCCAGATGATTGATAATTAGGTCAAATAGCAAGTTACAGTAAATAATAAAACATTTGGCACATGTGGAACACAGTTGAAAAACAAGCGCAATGATAAATTCCATATTCAAAAAGATATCAACAAAGACTCAAAACAAAACTCAGAAAATACTCAAATACTCAAAAGAAAATAAAGTCTTGCTCCTTGGTTTTCTTTTTCTTGGAGCTGTGTTTGATTGTTAAAAATTTGAGTCTGGCATTGGTTTTGTTTTGAGTTGGCTTTTCGGTGTCTTTTTGGAGCTGAGTTTGGTATTGTTTGTGTTTTGAGGTGGCTTTTCGGTGTCTTTTTTGAGCTGAGTTTGGTATTGTGTTTGTTTTGAGTTGGCTTTTTGGTGTGTTTATATTGAGTTGAGTTTTTGCTTTGACTCTGGTTTGCTTTTGTTTTGAGCTTAAATCTTTTAGTGCTGAGAAGCGCATCTCTGGGGATTCGGGGTGTTCATACTAGTACCCAAACTCTCCATGGAATATGATCTGACCTCCCAAACCACCCCAACTGATTGGTAACATATTGTGAAATTGCAAGTCCAATAAATTGTTGGGTATGTTTCGGTATGTTTTTGGATTCACGGCACTTCTATACAATGGTTTTGATTCAACAAGGTGATTAACAAGGTGATTCGACATGAACTAAGCACAATTTAGTATGTTTCTTTGTAAACCACCTACCAGTGGGTTGCGACATCGCGATGACAAACCTTCCTGGGCCCCAAAACAACACACGACAACTGATCAAAATTATCCTCGGAGACCCCAAGCCTTTCAGAAGCCCCAGTTGTTCCCTTAACCTCTTTGGAGAAAAAAACAGGTGTCTGACCAGGCCGGCTTTCTGCCTCTCCCCCAACCACGTCGGACCGGTTCGCGCTTGCCGGTTTTTCGGGGGCGAACACCAATCGCCTTCGACCGGCCTTCATGGCACTGGGCGCAGGGCGTGTCGACCAGGCCGCCCGCACAGGTGCCCGGTGCTCCACCTGGGCAGGGCGCCTCGCTGCGGCAGCGGTAGACCTGGAGAGCTGGACGATGAGAGCTGTCGGTCGCTGTAGCCAAAGGAACCTAATAGCGGCCTCCACCGTAGCTTCTATGGCTACTAGTAGCTTCTTGTTACTGAGTCTTTTGTGGTGTGGAGCCGAAAAGAGTAATGCGATGTAATGCGCAGCCGTGGTTTGGACACCTTTCAAGAAAGAATTTCGGAAGAGAGTGACACCTCGTGTAGACTCTGGAGCAGTCGCGTGCCCCCCAAAAAAAGAAAGCAGTTAGCTCTCTGTTAGCACAATGAGGCAAGAAAAGGGGTGTTTGCAGTCTCGCCGTTGTTGTATAATCCTTTTGACCAGTCAGTTCTGTCAGAACCGCGTTCATGTCGGAAACAGTCGGCGACCGCACCAAAAACAACATTATATTAACATATAAAATTATGTATTATATATATATGTATACACATTACACACATATAAATATGTATGTAGACTGTATATATATATTTGTATAATATATATATATATGTAATTATCAATTTATGTAGTTAATTACATATGTCACGTTGTGTCCTTCTGGACCGGGCTGGCCTCTGTGGGACTCAATTTGGTGCTGTAGAATCCTTTTTGAACTTGTGGGACATAGCCGTCACCCAAATCGCTTTCGCCACGGTGCAAGTCCGCCTTGGTACTGGGCGACGTGGGTGACTTGAATGGATTAGTTTCAATACACCCCTACACCCGCTCAAAAAAGACTCATGTCCGAAAGACTGATGACATTTCAACAAGTACCATGGTCCCCAGTAAGAAGCCTGTCTCTATTTGTAGACCCAGAAGGAGGTGACTCGGGGTGTCCAAAAGAATCACCCCAGTACTGGGTAGAAACACGGCTTCCCACACGGTAGAAATGTATTTTGGAAGAATCCACTAGCATACTAGCTGTCCCAAAGGGATGCTTAATTTAATGGAGATTATATATGAGTGGCATTATCCACTCACCTAGGACCCCTCTGTGACTCCTGGCGAACATCCATATCCAGGTACGAGTACCTTGGTTGTTCAAGCCCGGGGTGTATCCTCATGCATCCTCTATACCTTTTACGTATATGTTTACATCCCTTTACGCCCCTACCGCTGGATCAACCAACCGGGGCGATCGGTGACTGGTGGGTAACACTGAGTGCAAACCTCGTGTCCATCGTGACTTGAGAGGAGGGAGACACGAAAGGTAGGACAGCGGGAAGAGAAGAGAACGCGAGAGGCAGGAACAAAAATGCAATGTTCGACATGGTGATTTATCCCCTCGGAGGCGACCTTTCGTAAATATATGTTCATATGCACTCTAAATGTTCAAACATATGCTCTCGAAATGTTCAAAAAGATTCTTAGGAAAACAAACTTGCCCCATGGCTCAGATCATCGGTGAGCATTGAATCGGAACATCATAGGATTTGAACTATCCTGAAACCATAAGAGGCTCACGAAGACGCTCCCCAGGAGAGAATTGACGTGCTTCACAAAACAAACTCTAGGTATGTATCCCCTCGGGGAACACCTTTCGTGATTAGAATTTCACATTCACTCTTTCTGAATGTTCAAGAGGGTTTCAACTATCCTGAAATCATGAGAGGCTCACGAAGACGTTCTCCAGGAGAGAATTGATTTTAGAGGGGGGAGGGGGTGAAAGAGTGACTAGGGCGTACACGGTAGAGGTGCAGACCGCTAGTGTCTTTTACTCACGCAGAGTCTTATCCTATATCTCTTTAGGTCCATTGACCCTCTCTTGAGCCTTATGGCAGTCAAGCATGGACACACTAGATAGGCCACTGGAGTGGAACCTGTACAAGTAGGCCTCTACATTTCAGCAGGCACAAAATTCATGTCCACTCCTGCCTATTGCGTATGTCGCACACTATTTTTCTACCGTAAGGCTAAAACAGTCCAGCTAGCTCTGACAACTTAAAAGAAAACTACGGTGCCATGTACTTACCTAATCCAGTGTGTTTCACACTTCAGAGAAGGTAATCTCATAGCTACTAAATACAGTGAGGGAGCAATAGCTGACTCACCTCAAGTACAAAATCAAAGCGATAATGTACCTCGGCTGGAGACTGTACTTTTCGCAGGCGGAGATACCATGTACCGGCGCTCACTAGCTCTTTAGGGCCTGAGCTAAATCAAACTAAAAGGGAAAGCGGCTTTTTCTCTACAGAGACCTATAAAAGAATTAAACGACACTCGCGTAACAAGGAACTAAAAATTCAAGACCGCACAAATGCAATGAATTAAGATGCCTTGCAAAATGCAAGGAGCGTCAACTCTCGGTCCGAGGAATGGTCTTCTCGAAAAGTGGTCTCGGCCGCTTTCATTCACAGACAAAATAAACTGCATCAAAAGGACTCTCTTTCACATTCACATCAAAAACACAAGAAGGAGATACCGGCAAATGTATGTACAAAAAATCTTGCACTACAATTGCAAATCATGAAATGACTTAATCATCAACCATGACTGGTTGTCCATTAGAGGTCACTTCATAAGAGCGGTAATGATAGATATCATCAGTTATGTAAAACTGTCCATACCTATCTACATGCTAAAGCGTATAAACCTGGAATGCAGGAGTATCTTCTTTGATAAAAAGTTTCTCCTCATTGCAAACCAGAATTTATTAAAGCTTCAGCCTGGCAATTTAAAGTCAAGCCTGGAAGCAAAGTATCAACTGTAACCAGAAGTATCTTCACTTCCTAGCCATCATTTAAATTTCAGCCTTCGCTCAGGAATTATGCCGCTGCAGACGATGGAGCTGCTTGATCAGAAGTTGGCGGCCTTCCTTTCCTTTTATTCTGCTTTTGTCTCTCCTTCCTCCGCAAGTTCGCCTCCTGAAGCGTTGCTCCCATGCGATACTGTCTTCTGTCTCCAGATGAAAAGGAAGCTGGTCTGAGTGAAATAAACATTGGACCATGACTGTCCTCGTCAGTGGGCCTTGAGCACATAACCTCTGTGTCAATCATAGCAAAGTTCTCTGAAAAATTACAGATGAACTCCTTCGTGCTCACTGTGGAATTTTCATATTCCTCTACACTCATTGAATGACCCCATTCAACAATGGTAGACAAACATGTATCGCCAAGCTGTGATCCTTGGTATTCTTCTTTTTCAACAGTAGAATATTCTTCCCAAAGTTTATCAAAGTAAACTTCACACTTCTTGAGGACCTGTGAAGTTGAACTGTAAAATGTTCTGGGAATAGGTGCTTTGATACCAAGATCTGCTTTTACACGAGCTTCTGAAAACCTGCGGATCCAATGCTGCATGGTGCTGTAATAGTAGTTAGCCATTGGCTGCCTTTTGTACCCAGACATTCTGTAGGCCAAACTATTTGCATCACCAGAAATGATGTCCACCTCATAGACAAAACACTCGTAAAGCATCAATGCTGTCTGTTCTCCTGTCAGTAGGTGGGCATCCACAGCACGGTGTGTATCAACATGATAATTACAGACTCTGATGGTATGCATGTTCGCTCGAGTAAGTGGAACACGCTTGTCCTCAGGACCATAGTCATCAAATTCAAAGTCTGCATCCTTGAAATCTTGACGAGGCCTTGTTTCTCCAAAACAAATCTCGTAGATAGCACAAGTTACATCACGCTGTTCACAGTGACCAAGATCTTGGTCATGTCCAGCAATGATCTTGACATATCCACCTGGTGCCAATCTAGCCATCACTGCAAGATTCTCCCAATCATTGAAACAAACTGTCCAATTCTTTTGCTCAATAAATTCCTTGGCAGGAACAAGAAGATGAGCTTCCTGGAGAATCACGACATGTGCACGTAAAAAGAAGAGCATGTTAAAGAAAAGATTGTTTTCAAATTGCTCATATTGAAGTGACATGGCACTCTGCTTGCGTGGCTTCATTGCACCATCAAGTCCTTGGAGAAACCTTGGTGTGGTGTACTTCTGACCACGAACCATGTTGCCATAGTTCCAGGATAAAAATGTCAAGGACTCTGAGCTGGCCAATAAGTTAGTTCCATATGGTTCTTCTATTCTTCCTTTGAGGAACCTTCTGCACAGCTCTTCATAGAAGGTGACAAAGTCCCAACTGGGTCCCTTGGGACCATATGATTCCAGTTCCTTCTTGAGTTCCTTTTTCGTATCCTCCAATTCTTCTCGAGCATGACCTGCCCTTTCAAGGGCCTTTGGATCGACCTGATACCTGCCATCCAAATAAATGATGCGATCATCATTGATGAAGAATCTCTTCAAATCATGCTCTGGTTCATGTTCATAACAATCAGGTGGAGGTACTGGACAGATATTGCGAATGGATCGAACAAAATCATTCTCGTTGATCCTTGACTGATAATGAGGATGGGAAATCTCACCTTTTCTGAAACAAACATGATTCAGCAATCTTGCATGAGTTTCCCTGAAGCGTAGTTGATAAAAGCCAATACCTGGATCTCCTGTAAGCTCTCCAAGCAACTTTAAAGGTGAAGTGTGCAACTCATAGGTATTGTCAACTTTTGTTGTATCCTTTTCAACAACTACTTCAGATGGAAAAGATTCTTGGATTTCAGCCTCCAATTTCTTCTCTCCATCATCCTCTCTGACCTCTTTTATTTTCTCCACCGCCTCTTTCTTCTCTTCCATGGTTGCATCATCCTGAACTTCTTCATGAAAGTGAGGATCAGGAATCTTATTCAGGCGGCTTCTCTTCGATTTCCGCTGACCTGAAGTATCATCAAGGTTAGCATCCATCTCACCTGATGGTAAGTGCGATGCAGTTGAGTCTTCACCTATCTCTCTTGACAGAAAGTGTGGTGTTGACTCTTCCTTGGCTTCCTCCTGGTCGTCTTCCATCTTTTGTTCCTCTGAAGGAAAGACACCTGCATTCTCATCAAATATTTCTTCTTCCTTTTCAGGTTCAACTGCAGGATCTTCTTCAGGAACTTCCTCTTCCATATTCTCATCTTCTAGAAGTGTCATACTTCCAGTATAAACTTCACCAGCGATAGTGGAGACTCTTGTATAAGGAGGAACTTCTTCACCTGCTTCAAAGGCTTGTTCTGCAACATCCTTGGTGAGCAAGTCCTCTACAAGATTTTCTCCCTCGGTTCTTGGAAGAGGTCCTGAGGTCTCATAAAAATCTGTCCTCTCTGAACTGAAAGCTTCTGTCGCCTTCTCATTGTCCTTTTGATCCCTGAACAGGTGAGTAATCTTCACAGCTTCTCCCTGTAGCGCCTGATCACCTCCTCTATACTTGTCGACAATGGAGCGCCATACTGGAACATCATCATCATCAAAATCAAGCTCCATATCATCTGCCAACAGGTATGAGATGTTTTGAGCTGCCTGTTCTTCTTCTTCATCACGTTCCTTGGCAAGCTCCTCATCCTTCTGTATCTTGAAGATACCCTTCAGGATGTCTTGTAGTACCTTTAAGTTCAGCTTCGATGATGGCTCATACGTCCCTGAACTTACAGGCTCAACTACAACACGAGAGCAAGAAATCGCCTCCAAAAACTTGGAATTGTATTGGCGTTCAAACTCTTCCTTCTTGATCATCTCATACAAGGGATCAGAAACTGCAACACGCGCCTGAACATACTCACGAAGTTGATAGCATGCATGTTGCACAAATCTACTGTTGGAGTTGTGAAGAAAACTCTCTAAATGATTCCTGTCACGGTCAATCAAATACCACACAATCCTTGCAGAAAAACGGAATTTCTTGAAGTTCATAGCAAAATGTGTATGATACTTCTCTGGATTCCTTTCTGCTTGTAAAGCGGCCTCTGAAGTCTTGTAAACAGGAAGTTTTGTGTGTGGATCCAAGATCATAAAATCTTCCCACAAGATCGAGTGGTTAAGAACCCACTTGGGAAGCACCTTGATGAAAAAGTCACAAACAAGTTCAGACAAAAGGTGCATGACACGGCCAATCTCTTCCTCCTGCTTGAAACGATAGTGCAATTTGGCAAACAAGGGACTGTTGAAGGCTTCCTCCACTGTGTTGCCAAAATTATCCCACTGAGGTTCTGGAATACCAAAGTTCCAACCCAGCAATTTGGGATCTCTGCACATATCCAAGAAGCTTGAAAGTTCTAAAGAGCCAAGGCCATGGTCTGTCAGAATTTCAGCCCAGCGGCGTCCATTCTCCCAAGCACGGATGAAGAAAAACTGTTGGTATCCAGTTTGCGCCAACTCCATCCACTGAGAAATTCCGGGTTCAAAACTCGGTGCATACGTCTTGGGGTCTTCCTCTGTTCCATAAACACTTGGACGTAGCAACTTGTATCTTCTACAAAAATATTCTCTCTGGTGCCTTGTCAACCTGTCCCAATCCCTCACGAGGATCACGTCTTCTCCAGTGCTCTGGAGTACACGTGTCCCTACACGATCATGGAGTGATACCATGCCAATGTCATATATCATCCATGGGTTGAGAACCAGGTTGTTGACATTCTGAATGAACCATGTCATCTCACGCTCAGCAACATGAGCAGAGTCATCTTCTTCATCTTGTTGAGGTTCTTCAGAAGTTCTGGCTGTTGGTCTCCTTGAAGTGATGTCTCTCCATAGGTGGTCAAAACGAATCACTTCCTCATCAGCCTTCACCAGATTTTGCTGATCCTTGCTCAGAACTAATGGGTGTACCATAAACAACGATCTCGAGGTAGCACCATCTCCATTGACAATCAACGTTGGAGCACTATAGCCTAAGATGCTCCAAGGATCACGATCATCAATCTCTTTAGGTGGAATTAAAGACCATCCAGGTTGATAGTGGCCTTCAGGCATCACCTGACGTGACCTCAATCGTGAACGATTGTACTCACGTCTGGGATCATTGTCAGAGCTGAAAAATCTCACAATGGCATCGTAAGTCAGCTCATCTAACCAAAGAAGCATATGCCTCCTTGCTTGTTCCACCCCAGGCTCAAAGGCATTAATCCTCCTGAGAGTTTCATGTGCAAATGCCGGGTCCTGTGAGAGTCTTGTGAACAAGGATCTCAATCTATCTTGTTGCTCCTTCTCTCTGTTGATCTTCTCCATTATCTTTTCTGCTGACAAAGAGTCAATCAACTCCTTAGCTGGCTCTGGAGCATCTTCTGGTCGTGGTTCATCCACACAAATGTCCAAGTATGTGGGCTCTACATCACAATGTGCAAGCACCACTCCATTGTTGCTGAAATACAGAGGACGTCCAGCCTGAAGCCAAAGAATCACATTAAGCTTCACATACAAAGGCTGTCCATAATCTCTTGGAACCACTGTACCTGGGCCTAAAGGAATGTAAGGCGAAGTTTGTGGATTGCTGTACATAAAATGAACATAATCTCTTCCTTCACCTCTGTTCCTTCTATTCCAACTTTGTGGATCTCTCATCAAACCATACTTCTCAATGCTGGCCCAGTTCTCCTTCCTGGTAACATGAAAAACATGTCCCAAACATCTTGCCTCAATAGAAGTCAATCTATGATTCAACTTCTCTGGACTGATGTTTTGCATGAGTCCTGTATGCCCTTGGTTCACTCCCAAACGCATGGAGAAGGGCATATCGTATTGATTGCCTGTGTTGTGCCAAACGTTCTTGTCCAAGCGAATCACCAAATGAAATCTTTGCTTCTCATCGCTATGCAATATCGCAAAGAATGAAAAAGGATGAATACCGAAGGGTGATGGCATACGAGCAGTTCCCTCTATAATCAGAGGCATAAGCTCTATCATTGCCCTACTGTCCATCAACCTGTCGAGAGAGCGATCATGTCGTAGCATATAGTTGAGCCCCGTGCTAATCTGTCCAAATTCATTGTGCCTCCACTGGACTCTTGTTGCCACGAACTGTCTTCTCTTCTCATAGTCATCCTCTTCCTCTTGGGTGACATAGCCAAGAGCACATCTGGCAATATCTGAGAACCATCGTACTCGAAAATCGAAACTATCACGGTTCCCAGGTGTCAAACACATTGCTAGAATGTCCGCTATGATCAAATCATCATGCTCTGAGTTCCTTTGGAACTCAACCAGTGTGCGTGGGCGCCTCAAACGATTTGCCCAGTTCTCAGATTTCCCCCAAGGAACCTTGCACGACCAGTTTTGAGCATACTCAAAGAGATTTAGCGGAGGTCTGCTGGACACTCCCCGACCGGCCATCTCTGTTGATACAAAGTACACCGGTCAGAGGCCAGTGTCCTAAGTTGTAGAAATGACAGGTAGTCAACGATGCAAGGCAATAGTCTTCGAAAGAAAAGTGCTGATCTTGCCAAGCTAATTTGAGCCGCAGGCACAAATTCATGAAAGAAATTCCAATTTCTCTCAAACAAAAGTACATGCATTGAATTCCTCCTCTCACTCTCAGTGCAAAGAATCTCCAAGATAAGACACATCATGTGAAAAGTCAACATGTGTGCATACTGTAGGAAGCCATCCACGCATATATGCCTTGTGTTCAATAAGAGATCTAAAAGGTGGATGTGCATCGACTTCCTTTAAACAACCACTGCGTACTGCATCTATCAAAGCTTGAGGACTAGCAGACTTCTTAGTAAGACAGTCAGCAAGACACCACTGAGTGCGTATATGTGACAAGTCAGCAATTGCACCAGAGCATGCTTCCTTCCTAAGCATTTGGATCATATGAATAGTCTCCTGTTGCTCAGGAACATGAGTAGTACTAGCTGTAGTCACAAGATTGTTAGCATCAGTGCGCATGTGAATGTCAGTAGAGTAGCCTGTAATGTCCTTAATCAAACCTCTAAGCATTTGGCAAGTGCCATAACACTTCATAAATGCATACAACTCTGCAACAGTTGTGGACAGGGTTGTTCTCTTGATCTTGGAAGATTCAAAGAAAATAAGTGAGCCTTTAGTGTTCTTCTGTTTTGCCTTCCTTTGCTCGCCCATAAAATTAACCATCGCACGTTGAGAGGATTTGTCACTGTTGTTCCTGAATGCGGCATCTGGCATAGCAATTAACCGTGGACTACCTTCCAGTGGCCAAAAACGTAACTCCATAGGGTCAGTCACGATTTGTTTGCACAGCTTGTTCAGGGCCTTGCAATCACCTATTGTAGGTCCTGCTGATGCTGATGCTGACCTCGAGAATTGGTAGCATGCTTGGAATTGTGTTCTGGATTGTAACCAGTTTATGCTGCCAAGAAGTGATCTGAAGGCTGTGTGCATGTCTTTGTCACACTTTTCCTCATCCTTCAAACCTTTTGGAATGATAATCTCAGTCAATTCCTGAACACAAAGGGATTGTTCTACTGAGATGTACTCCTTCTTCTTGGTCTTCTCTTGCATCTTCCAAGCAACACGTTGTCCAGTAAACATCAGGTCATTAGTGTCCTCATGTCCAATCTTAAACTGTGACTTCACAATATCCTTGAACTGTTTCAAAAAGATATCATTACCTGTCACAAAAAGATCATCAACATGTAAACAACACATACCAATGGGTGACCTATTCTTAGAATTACTGCCATGCACAGGGTCCATAAAAATGCTCAAGCAACTCTTCCACAACTTCAGGTGTAAGCTGAGGCGTTTGTGTCACAGTATACGTATGTTCTGCAGGAAGAAAAAGACTGACAAGCGTTTCAGCTTCTTCCTCCAACGTCACTGCATTCTTCTCGTTTCTGATATCCTTGTTTGTCTCGAGAAGCCACCAAACACCCTTACGCTTAACTATTGAAGTCCGAAAGCAAAAGCGCGAACGCGAATACGTAGGTTCGGGAGTGCGAAGAGCCTTAGCGCGATAAGCGACTTGAGCATGGCCATTTGCATATTGATGCCAACCTGCCTTGTGCTCTACAGAGTCAAGGAAGTTCTGGAGTTCCTGATCTACCACAGGAGTCCATTTTCCATCCTCTGCCTTAAGCAGGCTACGCGTCACCGTCTTCTCCGACCTATTTCCGTAACACACCGAAAACAGACGTTCTTCACAGAGAAAAGACCTACGAACTTCCTCCGCTGTGTCGTGGAATTCGTTTGGCGGCGCACCTGCTACGTAGAAGGATACCGGTTCCGGTTCGGCTGGCATCTCCTCTGATGAGTAGTTCACAGCCTTAGGAACCCTCAAACATCCGGAGTAGCAAACGTACGTGCACCGATCGGCTCGAGTCGGAACTAATCCGAGTGAGTGCAAAAACTTGTCGAGTCGATTCCACCAGCGACGAGGCGCATCACTCAATCCGTACACTGAACGGGTGCACAATCCGACAAGATACGGAGGCAATCCGATGTCGGTCGGAAGTTGAACGTGAATAACGCGTCGCTCGAGGTCGTAAAGTTCCCCCTGAAGAAAGGCAGTTTTCAAGTCGATGTGCAACAGGTCCCAAAAAGAAGAGGCTGCATGCTGACATGCTACGCGAAAACCATACCTGGTCGCGGTTGGCGAGTCCGTCTGGAGGTCCCATTTCTGGGCATCTTGGAAGCCTCGACAGACCCATCTGGCCTTAAACTTCTTGAAATTACCATCTTTGTCAATCTTGATGGTCAGGACCCATCGACCGGTAACATAGTTATCGATCTTATGCTTTCTTCGGTCGCGATACTTCATCGCAGTAAAGTCTAAAAAGCTGCGAAACTCCTCTAGTTTAGCTTGCTTGATCTCCTTCGCATACTTCCGGAGCACTTCCGGAGTAATCACACTCTCTGCCTTTGGCGTCTTCTTAGCCATTGTCTTCGCAAGATACTGGCAGAACTGTGAAAAACCTTTCGGATCATACGAGTTAAAACTCGGAGGAGCTTGGTTCGGACCTATGACACAAAAATCCATGTCATCAAAACTAACAAAAAGATTTTTCTCATCGTCCAGATCCTTGTCTGGATCCTTCTCAAAACCTTTCACATCTTCTTCATCAAAAATAGGTTCTGAATCTGTTTCATTTGTATCAATCGTTTTATTGTCATCGTCTTCGACTGTGCTCGTAGGCACAGGAATGTCGGCTGCTTGTGGCTGATTCGAACTTGATGCTGTCGGATTCTCCGAATGTCCAGGGAAGAAACTTCTTGGAACAGACTTCGGAGGTGCCGGAATAGGTTCGTCCTGTCCCGGTAACTGAACCTTAGAACGTTTTACCTGAAACTTCACCTTGGCCTTTGGCAAAGCATCAGTTGAGTCCACAGAAAGCTTTCTCATGTGCTTGCTGTGACGTTCACGATTTTCCGGAACATATGGTTCTGGCTCCGGCGTGTTCGAATCTGGCGACGGTACGAACGGATGAACGGGATCCGTATCACTCGGAAACCCTATCGGTGGTTGACCCGGATCATCTGGCGGACGGGATTCACTCGTAATCTCCGGCATTGCCTCTTCCGGATCGCTTGATGGATATCCGAGTTGCTCCAAAGGAACATCGGGATTTCCGAACTGATTCGGACCAGCTACGGAACCTGTCGGAGGTGGTCCCGGAGGTTGTCCACCCTGATGATCATCAGGGTTGTCACCCGGTCCATCACCAGGCGGATACATATCTTCATCATCTGGATCAAAATACTGCTGTTCCCCCGAGACGGGAATCGGCTCATAAGCCATATCATCATCCATCGGTGGTCCGTAGTCTGGAGGTTGATCCTTTGGATCCTCTAGAGCTACTTCATCAGGAGTCACAATGCGCTTCACGGCGCCTGTCGTCTCTGCTTCGTAAACTATCATACTCCAATGATCTACCAAAAACTGTTCATGATGAGGAGACAGTTGTGACACAAACATAAAGAAAACCTGATGGTATTTTCCTGGCTTCCACATAATCAACACTGCATCATCCTCAGAGTTGAAGAGAGGATGCACTCTACCAAAAGTACCACGATAGACCTTACATCTCTCAAAATACATCTGTGGCAAGGTTCTTCGTCTAATCTCCTTCAGGCCTGGAATCAATGACACAATTCGAGAATCAGAGGATGTTGTCACATCAAACTCTGATCTCTGAGGTAGTGCATCTACCTGCCTCAAAGTTCTGATCAATTCAGTAGTAGTGAACCTTTGTGGTAGTATGTGTCGAAGTGGAACCGGAATTTCCGTCGTCTCTTCCGTTCTTACGGAATTCAACAAAATTGATTGATGAGCTTCTC
>CAXAMN010023407.1:0-17219 GCA_963970005.1 Durusdinium trenchii
GACCTCCAGCGCAAATTGTGATTGATTATTTTGAAGATTTAGTGGAACTTTCTTTAATGACTGCGGCTAAGGGCTGTGGTTGCGGTTAAGGATCTGCGGTTTGTACCACCTACAGATTCCCATTGAATTTAGCAAGGATGCTGTTGAAGATGTTTGGCAACAGGATTGTGGGAATGGTGCTTTAATATTGAGTGTTTTGAAAAGAACAATGGTGCTAAAGGGTTGATTATGTGTGTGTGCCGCGGACATTTTGACAAGTAAAGTGATTTGGTTTGATTCACATGCAAGCAAATAGAGGATCAACGGCTGATGGAAGGAAAATAAGTTTGGGGCAGCGAAGACCATCAATTTTATTTTGTAGACATGTAAAATGACATGACACAGAGAATTACTTTTTTTTGCCGAGGGCAAATTAGAGCCATGGAGAAACACATAAAGGTGCTTGAAGAAGCACTGGAAAGTTTTTTTGCTGTGCAGTGGATGCATATTCTTGCATGGAAACGCAGAGCAGGCAGGAGTGGCGTTTTATGAGCAACATGTGTGGTGGAATTGCTGGAATTGAACAGTGTGTAGAGGTAAGAAAAGAAATGACATGTGCATCAGTCTGGCTGAAACAGCCCTGCAGATACAACTCTACACAAATGGTGTTGAGATGATGCGCAAGTACATACAGGAGTCTCAGCTCAATGTGATACAATCAAGCCACCTCCATCAAAACACGTGCCATCCACAAATCTGAATCTACCATGAGTATGTGGATGTCTTTTCGCATACGAGTCAACGCATTGCCTTTGCAAGTTGCAACGTTCAACGCTGAGCTCTGACTTCCAAGGAACTATCCGCCAATACGATGAGCTTGGCAGCCAGTGTTTCTGAAGGAAAGGGGCGTCCTGCATTTTCCATACTGCAATTGCACAAGTTTATGAAATTGTTTCCTGGTTGGAATGGCAAGGGGACGGAGGGTCAGTGTCAGCAGGTCAGTGGCCGGGAATTGGCCACAATGCAAGGACACACACACATGTACCAAAGTTGAACCCTAAGACTAAGGTAAGTTGGGGAAAAGGAAAAGCGAAAGCCGAGGGCCGGAAGCACATTGAGGGTTTATAAACATTACACATTTGCCTTCCTAGGCGACAACACCTGCGATCTTCTGGGAGAATGGCAGATGCAGTGCAAAGCAGCATAGACCTTGTGTTTGGACACAAAATTGCGTCAGATGTCTCAGTGAAGTTCCCATGCGATGCGACCATGTCTCGCTCCACGTACAAGTTGGACTTGACCCATATGCTACTACGAAGACAGCAATGGTCCACGTGGACCAATGAAAGTAAAACTAGGAATGTACACTTGGGAGACTTGACTGAGCATCAAGTCAGTAGCAGCGCTGTGTTTGCACTGACAGATTGCAATACAAGAAAGCAACCCTAAGGATTTGATTCCTCTCCACTGAAAAGGGATTTCTTCCTTACCTATGAGGTATCGTGTGAGTAACTTGGCACAGCATCGATATTTATGTTATGTCAAATGTTTTGCCGCAAAAGATTGTCGGATGAGACCTACCGACCAGCCTATCAGCAATGAGGTCTGAACGGGAAATGATCCTGTGCCAAGACCTACAAGCACATATGGAGTGGTTGGCTGAGATTCAGACTCAGGACTGGGAGGAGCGTCCTGAAAAACCATTGTCATCAAACAGCGGTGATGTGGACTTTAGAATTCTACCTCCAGTTACACTGGGCAAAGGACACTCAGCACTTACTACTGCACACATCCTTTGAGTGTTTTTTTGTTTCATGTGCAAGGCGGGAGGTGGCAGGTGGCAGGCGGGCAGGCAGTGATGGGGGCAAAGGATCGGGTACTGGGGGGAAAGGGACGGGAACCCAAGGATGCACATCAGCAGCAGACAAGATGACGGCTCTCATGCATATGGTGCGTCTGGAATGTGGTGATTGTTTCCATCAGTATTGTGAGTCAGTCATCTCCTGCGTCTCTGACCAAGGTGTGCCAGCGTTGCTGTTTGTGTTTCTCGGTGAGTGTGTTGTTGTTCAGTCTGAGTTTGGTATGTGACATACAACAACCTGCCAACTTGTTGTCAAGTTTGCCCCTTGGGCAGGGACAGAACATCTACTTGCCACATCAGCCAAGATTGACTCCAAGAACATCGCTTTAGATGACGCAGATGCAATCGGCACAGTGACACAAGGTGAGATTGAAGACAGGAAGACGACTACTGCCACAAAGGTCTCGGATGACTTGGATTTCCTTTCAGTTGCCCATAGACCAGAGGTCATCACACTGGAAGACTCACCTGAAGATGCCATCCCTGTAGATGCTGGTAATCAACCTGAAAACAACTCTATGGGTCTATCAAGACAGCTGCTTGGTGTTGAAACCAACCCTCACTGTGCCCGCAGATTTCGCACTTAGTAGTGTTTCACACTTTCCCAGACTTCACTGATAATTATCTAAGGTTTCCCAATGCTATTCAAGTGCTGGGGCTCAAACATATATGCGACAACGGCATGAGAAGAGCACTTGAATCAATGAAGTAGACCTTTGGCTGATAGTTATTGTAGTTGTGTTCACATGCTCAAGGCTCAAAGTGACTGAGTCATTTTTACCAAGCGTCAGTCTGTCAGTACTCTTGTGCGTGCTGCTTTGTCGCCTCATCTAAGTTGGAGCGAGTTCTTGGATGACTTGCGGGAGCTGGAGCACCTGTTGAAACGACCTATGAATAGACAACGCTTTGTTTCAAGCTGCATTCCCAAGGGTCGGACAGAAGAAGAATTGCTCCTTGCAAATTGGAGCCTATCATTGAAAAGTTTACGCTGGGAACGAATCGTTGATTTCTGCAAGGAGGTGACCAGACTTTAAATACTTGCTTTGTTTCTCGCTACACACACACACACACATTCGGGCTCGACTTGACTTAACAGTGTTTCAGTTTTCTTCCAGGGCACTACTACTGAGGCAATACCACTTGAATTACTTTTCCAGAAGTACTGGGACCTACAAAAATATATTGGGAAGTCGGCTCCTGAGCGTCCGGGGCAACAACAGGAGGACTTTGACCCATCTGATGCAAACCGATTGGACAGGGCAATCAGATCCAAGTTCTTCTGGGCCTTCTTACATATAGTGCAAGAGATTGGTTACATGGGGGAGGTTGTTGGTCGTTGGGCTGAGGGGTGTCCATGTCACGATCATCTTCTGGTGCGTGGATTTCATGTGGAGTGTCAGCTCAAAGGATGCAGGGCAGTGGAATTGGCCACTGGAGACAGCTTGAAGAGAATGGACAGCACGTTCACTCAATCCAGGTACAAGTTCATGGCCTTTACAGCAACGTTGGAAGGCCATGTGAAAGCAGAGCTGTTAGAAGAATGGGATATTGCTAGGAGCAAGGTTCTCGCAGAGGTGGTGGTGAAGTTAGGGCATTGGCGGATGTTGCCACATGCACTCTGCGGAATCTATCATTGGGATTCCGAACAATCAAAGCAGTGTGCTCAACATTGTCTTTATCTTTGGAGCAAAGGAACCCCGGGATGTAGCCACCAAATGTCCAGACGGTTTCTTGACCCAAGCTGGAACTTGAATGGTGAAGAACCACTGCGAAAGTTTGTGATTTGGTAGCATTGTGTCAAATTATCTATATATCTATATCAATGCGACTGCGACTGCAACATTTTACAATGCTTGGACTCGGACTCATTTTTGAAGTTTTTTTGGGCACCCGCGCCGCCCGTCCGGCCCCGCCCCTCACATTAATTAGTGTGACTTGTTTGTTTGCTGCGGCGCACAAGGTAGAAGACATTGCATCTGGAGACACAACTGTGATGCAAATAGCAAACCATTCGTTTCGCCGGTGGACGTCAGCTTTGTCCCTTATTCGTGTTGTGGAGAGGCCTGTCGAGGGCCTTCACAGCAGAGTCTCCCACACCTTGAAACGAGCGCCCAATGCAACACTGTCTTTGATATCAAACGAGCTGCGCTTCAACTCCTTCTGCAAGCTTTTGCTTTCTTGGCCACAGGCCTGGTTCTTCTGCTTTGCGTTGGTGTGTAAACTAAAGGCAAGCACATACTCTGGCGGTTTCTCATTGTTGAGATCTGTGATTGTGTGGTTTGTGACTTGGCGCACGCGTTGTTTTCTATGTGTTCTATTGTTAGGGAGAGGGGTTGAGAGGGGTACCTGTGTAACTCAGGCTCAAATCCAGCTATACAAGTGTGTGTTGACAGGACCATTTTATTTTAAGATTATGTTGAACACTCGAGTCACTCGAGGCGTTGCATGCGTCTTCAGATGTGTTGCATCTTATTGAGAAGACCTCTGGATTTCGCAAGTGCGTGAAGCAACTTGGCCTTTGCTCAGCTAGTTTTTTCTTAGTATGTTCAAAGTTTAAAGTCAACGATGTTGCATTACTGCCTCATGACCATTGAGCCAAGGAATGTCTTGCAACTAGCTGATATTCATTTGCCTGAGATTGACTCCTTGGACATGAGGGGCCTGGCTAACCTGCTTTACCGCGAGAATGTTAGACAGAAGCATTCAGACAAACACAGGGTGAAGCAAGACTTGAAGAAAAATCCTGTTGTCAGTGGACACGGTCGGCAAATTGACCCTGGAGCCATTACTGCAGACGAGATGACCCAATTGATTGGAGCCCATGTGATTGAGGCCCAATCGCTTATGAATTGCAATGTTGTGTGCTTTGGTAACATTGCTTGTTGTGTGCAACCAAAGGTATGTACAAATATACCATATTTCTAGCACATACATGTATATAGCAGCATGGCACTGCTGTTGAACTGGAGGTTGGTCTGGCCGATCATTCCACCACTTTCTCAATGCCAATCTCTTTGTACAACAAAATTGGCACACCCTTGGCAAGAGTTGCTACTGGATACTCAGCTGTTTATTTGAACACATGTCATAGAGAGTAATAGTAATGGCAACTCTTCGCTAAGTGATTTGCCCAGGACAGAAACCAACTTCCACGCGTGCAGCTGGTTCTGTGCTTATGGACGATGATGCATACAATGTGTGCAATGGGTTGGTCGAAGAAGAGGGATCAATTTTTTCCACATTGTTGGAAGGAATATGAGCCGTCACCTTGTAATGGGAGATCATTTCATGGGTGATGTAGACTGCATAGTTCAAGTTTACAGCATTGTGCACATGGTTGATGGAACTGCTGGTTCTGCCAGAGAAGATGTTCGACAAGTGATGTTGACTGTGGAGAAGGCAGAGTTGGTGGCCTTGAATTGGCTACTTGTCCAAGGACAACCAAAGCCAACAACAACCTGTCACGATTTGTTTTGAAAGTTCTCAACTCAACGTCAACGACGCAATGAACGAAGTAAGAAAAATACACGCAGTTATGAAAGTTCAGAACTAGACTTGCACACTTCCATTTCGAATCAGGTCTCGTCAACCAGACCCAGTTGATGCAGAGTCAATGATGGACATCAAAGTCTGGAAGGGCAAAAATGAATTTTCATTGTCTGTGGGCACTACTCACTCCCTGGCATTGAAGCTTTGATGCAAGATGTGCTGAGTAGGGTAGTGGTAGGGATGGACTCTTGAATCATACCTTGTTTCAGGACAGAAGCGCAGCAAGACCTCTTGCTCGAGCTGGGTTGTGTAGGTGCCTTTGAGGGAAAAGGTCTGGACTACTATATGGTTGCCAGCGAACTTACCAACCAGTTGATGGGAGCAGGCCTTGTGGTCAAATCAAGTTCTCGAGCCGATTCTTATTACCTGTCCAGGAAAGCAGCAGCTATGTTCAAGGCCGTCAAAACAGCAGCCAAGCCAAAGCCAGTGTCTAGATTCTGTCGCAACCTACCACCTTCAGAACTATCCACAGTGGAACTCATGATGCTACTGGCGGACAAAGGCACTAAAGGCCAAACGGTAACTTTGTTCAATAGTATTGTAAACTGTTAGGAGACTTGTTTGTACGTTCATTTCCTTCACATTCAATTTCTAGTAACTCTATATGGAGCCCCCAAAAAACAATAGACAGGCTGGACTGATGAATTACGCTGGAGTAAATCTCGGGTGAAGCCTTATGTTGCTGGCGGGCTGCGTGTGTGGTACCGCTTTGAGCACAAGAAGGTGAGCAAGAACTACTTGCAAGTGTTGTTGCAAGCAGATCAATTCATAGCAGGTGGATTGAGGGCAGTACATCACAACCAGATTGAGGCGCAACTAGGCACCACTGAAAAGAGGTGATGTGTTTTTCTTTCATACATATCCAGTTACTAATGCTTTACTGTTGTTTTCGGTTTTGAGTTCAAAACACAACCAGGTATTACCTAGCAATCCTGAATTGCCTGAACAAGCTCTCTACGATACAACCAAACCAACCGGCTTCCTACTAGCAACTGATGGGGAAAAAAGCTGCGAAGTCATCTCGATCAGGAGCAGCGCTTGAGGATGAGCCAGGACCAAGAACATGCCACATATATCTTTTGCTGCAAAAACACAAACAACAGCAGTAGACAAGACACATGAACGCCGTATGTAAAACATCAGAACAAATTGACAACCTAGTAGTCAGGTCAGGCTTTTGGGTTAGGGTTTACTACTACTCCTGCTGCTGCTGCTGCTACCACTTTTCTTCTCCTACCACAACTACTATTATCACTATCACTGCTTCTGTTGAGTGTGATATTGTTACGTTTGCTATTACTATATATTATTACTATTACTTCTAGTGCAATTATTACTACTAGCACTGCCAGTACTTAGTACTAGTCTACTTCTACTATTACCACTATATACTTCTACAACGAGTGCGACTAGGATGACGACGACGACGACGACGACGACTACTACTACTACTGCTACTACCACCACTACCGCTACCATAACCACCACCACCGCACCACCACCACTACCCTACCCTACCACCACCACCACACCCAATTCGAGGAATCATGGAAGTCCTTGCTGCTGCTTCTACAGCTACAATTGAAGAGGAGCAAGGCACCTCTGAAGGTGATGGCAGGATTCGCTTGGTTGAGCATCCAGATTCACACATCATGAAACGGCTGTATATCCGAAAGCAGGATCTGCTCAGTTTCGGGTATAGCAATAATTGCAGTGCGTGTGAATTCGTCAGACAGGGAGTGGATAGAGCAGGCGTCAACCATTCTGAGAATTGTAGGGAGCGCATCATGCATGAACTGTCGAAATCATCAGAAGGAAGAGATAGATTGAGAGAACAAAAGCACAGGGAGGATCTTTACTTAGCCAGCCTCCTTGAAAAGAAGGACATTACACTGGCCTCTTCCAAGAAGAGATCAGCGGACTCAATTTCAAACTAGGGAGTGCGTGCGATTTGTGGTGAAACATTTTTGCGAGGCCATGTTTCATCTGTCAGTGTCACTGTCACTCTCAGTGTCAATGCGTGTCCTGTGGTGTTTAGTTGAGGTGCCTTTTTGTGTTGTGGCACAGGATCGAACCGGACCGCAGGATGAACAGAATTTGGTTTCTGGCTCCAGTGGATGTGAGCTCCTTTTCTGAGTTCCTATCCTGAAGGCAATGGCCACACACTCGACTTTTACATCCTTGGTAGCTGGCTCATTTACCATAGTACTGTCCGACTCCGAAGATGAACCTGAAGCTTCCACCGCGCTGTCATTGCCTATGCAACTTCCATATGCAAATACTGCATGTAAAGGTCGAGATCGGCAATCTGTTCTGAATGGCCGTTTTGTTTTGGTGAAAAGCCAGCGTGGAAGTGGATATGGAAAGATAGTTTCTTGACTATGCCATCATTAAGGATGCGTGGGTTTTGCTGTCACTGGACAAATTGTCCTTAGTTTGGCTAAGAATGTGTCAAACTCAGGTGCCAGTATGGAGCGTCCGATGCGACTTGCATAGCTTTAGTGAAGACAAGGTTCGCAGAGAATGTTGCAAGTCTTGTGTTGTAAAGCACAACGATTCCGATACAATGGCTGCTCTTCTCTCCTGGCTACTATCAGGAGCGGTCAACAGCTGTGTTCTGCTTGATGTTGTGTTTGAACTTAAAGCTTGAGTGTTTTTTTGAAATGATCATGGAATCATAATCATGCCTGCTACAAGCTACTTTAGGATTGAAGCAATATGAGCAATGGTATTTGCGTGGATGCCCTGATGACAGAGAAGAGCAGCGCAGAATCCGCGTATTACAGGACCATTGCAGTTTCCACAAGTCAAGGAAGGGTGAGATTTGTATATGCTGATGCTGCTGCCAAAACAAATGGATGACACACAAACGCAAGCATGGTTCGGTTCGTTACGTTGATTGCAGCTGCCTGACCACGATTGCCATGTGTCAGGAACTTCAGAATCAAGATGCATCACTCGGAAGTTTTCATCAGTTTCTTATCTGCAGCCAAATGATGTAACAGGTTTTTTTGTTGACAGTCAAAATCACACTGTCAACTGTAACAGCCAAGGCTGGAACTCCAGCTTCATCAACAGCTTCGCCGGATGAGCATCATGAACATCTTTGTGGACTATTGACTATTCAGGGCAACACGCTCAAAGACACCTATGAGAGGTGTGTGTGTGTGTGCTGAAACAAATGCTCGATATTGCTGTGTCTGCGTATGTTCTCTGTTGCTTGTGGATAGCTGACTAACTTCCGATGAAACATAATCCAGTCAGCCTAGATTTTGATATGATGCAACTCTATACAATTGCAGCGGTAGGAGATGCATTTAACGGTTTGATTTGGTCTTCTTGTAGGTTCTATATGATAGATACTGAAACGTCCTTTTCTGTTCTACTTGTATAACAATCCTAAAATGCAGGCAGGGTTGCATCCAAGCGATTGGCAACCTGTTCCTTTTCTCAGTGCCAGGTCCTTACATGCAGGGGGAGGGGTGTGTGTGTGTTTGTAAGGGAACATGTTCGGTTTTATTTGACAAATACTTGTTGTATTTAGGGGATTGGCTGCCTTTTCCCTTCTAGGTGCTAGGTGTTTAAATACAGGGGGAGAGGTGCATTTAAGGGTTAGGATCCTTTTCTTTTCTTCTTGACAAATCCTTAAACACGGGGGGGGTACATTTAAGGTTTGGCTGCCTTTTCCTTTCTGGGCGCTAGGTCCTTATACTTTTGTCTTCTACTTGACGAATCCTTAATGCAAAGGGTTGCATTTAAGAGATTGACAGCCGTTTCCATTTTCAGATGCCAGGTCTGTACATGTAGGTAATGGGTTGGAATCACTGTCTGTTCTGTTTGACAAATGCTTAAAAGCAGGTGGCCTTTTCCTTTCTAGATGCCGGGATTGCTCACTGGGTTGTTTACCTCAACCAATGAACACTAAACAAGGTTCAAAGGCAAATCATGAAAACGCAACCATGCAGATGAGAGACAGGTCTTGAGCGCCGCATACAAAATGCTTAGCCGCACCCTAAGCTGCTTAAATGCAGGGGGTCCCCTGCATTTAAGGAATTGAATCACAATCTTGGCGTATAGAATTAATCTGAATAGTAGTAAAATCTATCATTTTAGGTGAAATCATATGCCAAAAACACAAAATTGGCCTTCAAAACCAATGCAAAAACCTTGAAAAGCAAGTTTTTAATGCAAAAACATACGCCAAAAAAACTAGACCAATCCTTAAATGCAGGGGGCCCCCTGCATTTAAGCAGCTTAAGGGTGCGGCTAAGCAATTTGTAGATTCTATCTTGGAAACAACAGGAGTGGAGCTTACCGGCAAGCTCAAAACTGGTAATTTGCTGGCAGCAGGCTGGTTCAAGGCAGTAGATTAAGCAGGGCCAGGATCATGACGGGTGGTGATGATACCTCACCGCGGACATCTGAGATATCTATTTCTCCGTTTCGGAACCCAGTTTCTTCCAGTTCAAGCTCCTCCTCCTCGAGCTCAGAATCGGAAAAGCCCGCTCAAGGTCTTGAGATTGCTGAAGCAGTGCAAGATTGCTCAGCGGAGCCAGAGCCAGCTCAGGAACAATCGAAAAAAAACGCAGGGTTGCCAAGCCAAAGGCCCAACCTAGGATGACAACAGAAGATTCTATGCAGGTTATTGCCGATGAAATGGAGATGAATGTTCATTAGCTGATGTTCAGATTTGTTACGTACTTTTGTGAAATGGGCCTGTAGTTGAGTCGAGTTGGATAGCTTGCATTGATCTGTCATTCTAGGTTGAGCCTCATCCCTTGCCTGGTGGTCCTTTGCCTGATGGTCCTGACAGATTTGAAGACCTTTTTCTATGGCCTTCATACAATGCGTCCACTTTGATGAAGGATACCAAGTACAAGCAAACATTCCAACAGTTGCTATCCACAAGGAACATAGTTGTTTTTGATAGCTTCTCTGGGACTGGCAATGGCAGTGTTACGTTGAAGCAGCAGTTCCAAGCCTTCTCAGTTGCTTCAGGCCAGTTGTCACGAGTTGTGCTTATGCTCTGCCAAACCGGGTTACACCTTCCCACTTTCCCCCACAATCTCAACATTGCCTGACAGGCTCTGATTTTGATTCTACATCAGTGAGGACCCAGACATCATGCGAACGAGAGAAATCCTGTCAATCATTCCTGCAGACGCTTCACCCACAATACCGGCCAGAACACATCTCCAAAAACCTTGATGATCACATCACTGCTGATTGTAGTGATGACCTCGACAGGGCTAAGAGGGCAGCTGAATCGGCTTTGGAGTGGGAATTGCGTAGTTTGGCTGGAAGTAGTAGTAGGCTCACCATCATTGATTTATATATTTTGAGCAATTTCTTTAAATATATCATGGTGTGTCAGCTGACAGGTACACACAATGTGCAGCCGAAGACTGAGGAGGAGTTGCAAATCAAGGCCAAGCATGGCAAGGCACTTATGGAGAACTACATGGATATTTTAAATGATCCAGCGGTGTGGGTTGACAAGGCTTCATGTCACCTTCATGCAGGGGAATGCCTCACCCCAGTCGGTTGGGCTCGTGCCGAGCAAAGCCAGAAGCATAATAATCCAACTGGCAAAGAAAATTTGATTGTCTTCGTTGGGGGAACTACTTGTGTTGATGTGAGCGGGATGGGCACCTTCAAGTAGCAATTAGTGCATCATTATGTGTGTTTTTCTATCATGTTTTTTTCAGGGGTCACTGTAGCTGCAACATGTAACATGTGGTTATTACTGAAAGCTAAGGCAACAGAGCAGAATTGATGGGGGAATCAAGCAGATACCTAGCAATTTTTCTGTCTGAATGCCGCTATTGCAAGCCTGCCCTGATTATTCACGAATGCACCAGCTTCTTCGCACAGTGGTTGTTCGGCCAGTTTCTTCCAGAGTACACTGTGAACAAGGTTGATCCACCAGAGGGCAAAGAGCAGTTGGGTGTTCTTTCAGCGGGGTTTGCTTCTGGAACTTGGCTTTTATCACCTCATCAATTTGGTTGGCCTGCCTTTCGTCCAAGGCGTGAACTTGTTCGGTGCAAAGGATATCACACTAGATGTCATCATGATCTACAATACCTTTCACATTCCTTTTTCTTTTCAATGTTCACCATGTCAAACCTGCTGGCAGATTGTTTACGGTGATGCACGATCCGGAGCAAGTGCAACTGTGCCACGAGGGTTTGAATGTGATTCACAAGCTTTATCGTCGCCCCTGTCTTCCAATTCAGTCAATATTTTGTGCACCACAGGACAGCTCAGCAATGTGGGTGGTGGTGGGATCTGGTGTGATGAAGCCAAAGCTAATTTAGTGCGTGTATTTATGTTTTCGTTTTGCTTGTACCATTATTAAGCTGATTGCCAGGAGGAGATCCGAGAGCAGCGAGAGCGATTGGCGCGAAGGTTGAGCCGACCACTGCATTCAGAATTCCAAGAATTACTCTCAGGCTACCACATGTGTATTGCAATGTCCACTAACTATATATTGACTCTGGTTGAACAGTGAACTCTGTGAACTCTATGCAAAAAACCGGAAGGTGCTAAGCCTGTCTACCTCAAGGGATATCGGAACAACAAGAAGATCTTGAAGCAGTTTGAAGCTGGCTGCTAGTTGTGAACCAGAAGAGTTAAAGTTGTGGACTTGTGGTGTTTGTGATGTGCTTGTTGGAGCTAAGGTTCCACGTGTGCCATGGTCAATTTGGCGCAGAACCCAGACCAGCGTCCCATTTGCAGCGCAAAGTACCTCCCAACACTTCTCAAGGGCTCGTTCATTTGGGGATTGTTCAAAGATGAACAGATCAATGGCCAAGAAGAACGATTTCTGTTTGGAAAAGATTCTGGAACTGCACTGAATTGTACAGCTGATCTTACTTAAAGTCATGTCAAGGGATTTTATGATTTTTATGTGTGCTTTATTTCATCCTAGGAACACATGGCTGCAATGGGCATTCCTATCTATAAGCATCATCAGGTCTCAAACACCTACCAGCCATATGTGTCTGAGTGTCCTCCAGATGGCGTATGCAAACGCATGGCAGGAAATGTGACTCGATTCACGAAATCATGGCTTGATTGTTTGGCTTTGTTTGATTCAGCGCCTTTTGATTCTTACAAGGCAATGCATGCCACTGTGATTGGCAGTGTATTTGCAACTCTCCTGGCAGTGGTGGAGGTTAGGCAGCGAAAGCAGTGAGCGTCAACCTAGTGAGAATTGGGCCTTTAATTTTGTAGCTAGATTGCTCAGGACACAGCATAGCTAGATCGAAAAGCTAGCCAGCTACCGCTACAAGTGCCCAGCTGTTCAAACAATGCTGCAGTGACGTTCGCAGACCTGCTGAGAACAAATGCTGAGAATGCAGGGCAGTGGTTGTCCTCAGTGTATTTCACGCAGCCATTTTGGCTACTTGACAAGTGTGCTGGTGTGTTCTTTTTTCAGCTTCCCATTGCGTCCTGTAGTCTGGCTAGGTGTTGTTTCTCGATGGCTGTAGTTTCATCAAATGCTGTTGTCAAGATGTGCAATTGCGGTATTTGTGGGCTTCAAACACTATTCAGGGCATCTCGGAGTCTTGTCTAAGGGGGTTCTGTATGAATGCACCAAGATTTTTCACTTGCAAATCAGCTTAACTAATGCAAGCAATCCCTTGCCAAGGACCTTGCAACTGTGTGGTGGACACGAGTCATACGAGAAACGTTTCCTTGACCAAGCCGCACGAGCAGGGAAAGAAGCTGAGTTGCGGCACATGAAAAAACATGATCCAGCTCGCTATGTGTCACTCTTCAAAAAATTTTGCGAGATGTGTCTCATCCGCATTTTTGTTGAGTTGAGCTGGACTTGAACTTAAACTTGAAGTGTTGGGTTACATTGAGCTATGCTCCCATGAACGCATGAACCCTTAGGAATCCAGTGACGAAGGGACGTCCTGCCAGTGACAGTGCTTGCAAGTTCGACTGGCAACAGGTTAGTGAGCTGAAAACAACAGGCAAGCGAAATGAATCCCAGTCTACTTGGGTGCCATTATGCTATGTGGATTTCTTGGATTATTTCGAGAAAGAAGCTCCAGAGTTTGAGCGACTCTCAGTTGCATACTGAACGGACAGAGTTTGACAACAGAAATAAATCGATAGATTCCATAGATACATATAGTGCGTATAATACGCATGCATATATCCATATATATATACAACTGGTTCAGATTGATACATTGAGGAATGGAGCGAGACGCGGCAAAGGAAAAGTGGCGAAGAGACTTTTCTGATCCAAAGGTTGAGAAAATCCAAGCAAAGAAACTATGCAAAAAAACTGGTACATGGACTGGCGAGCTTGCAACTAGACTTAGCTGTGCAGTTTTTCTAAACTAACCTCTTTTCATTCATCCACAGTACGGTAGGACCGTCTGTGACAATTGTTTGGCCAAAGGTATGGGCTATCTATGTTCCTCAGTTGCCGAAGAAATTGGATGCATCCTATACGGACTGATGCTTTCCCAAACTCATACTTCTGTCTCAAGTCTGAAATCGTAAAACATAGAACCCTTTTTTTGTCAGGACAAAGCTGTTTCCTTGACAAGGGCTGTGGAGACCAAGAACTGTTCTGATGGCAGTATCCAAAACTTTGACAACAAATACGCATCTGCAGTGTCCAAACTTGCTGAAGATGAATCTGGTTGCCAGGCTAACCCTGTAGATTAAACGTAAGACTGATTTATGTTCATTGTTTTGTGCAAGCTACTGCAGTGCTGACTGGTGAGTCCTGAGTGCTGCCAGCAGTACCAGCTGTCAATGAGGTTTCACAGCGCCCATTGTTGGCGGTGGTGGTCCCACCCCCAGTGCGAAACCCAAGCCGAAAGGAAAGGCAAAGGCCAAAGGGAAAGGAAAAACCAAAGACCCAGTGCATGCAGCTGTTAAGTGGCAGACTCAAACCCTGAAGAAGTTTTCAGCGCTCCAAGCTCTTTCAACCAATTGCCTGGATCTTGCCAACAATGTCTTGAAGGAGGCTAGTCATTTGTGTCTTTACCCATTCAACTTTTGTGATCCTTTGTTCACTCAGACTCAGACTGGTTCACTTGCGCTTCTGTATTGTTACTTGATGAAATTGCACAGATCAGCTGATCAGGCTTCTCAGGGGGCTGGTGCTGAAGTTCCTGACAATGACAATGCTATCAAGTTGATCACGGCCAGAAAGAACATGGCTCCTTGATCAAAAATAGATACACAACCGAAAGACATGTCCATTTGCAATCTACAACTACTACAAACTCTTCATTGAGCAAATGTACAGGCTGATCTGGCTGCCAACACATCGATGGTTGAAGAAGAGTACACCGAGACTGAGAAGCAGCTCTTGAAGCTTATGGAAGAGGACTCATTCTTTGCGTCACTGCCAGAGGGACTTGGTGAAGAGCAAATACAAACCATGGGGCATTTGGCAAGCACAAGGAACCTGGCAGACTTGCTTCCATCATCCGATGCTGTAGATGCAGCTTTTGAGTTGCATTCCTTGGCCATTGACCGCATGGCAACTCTCTTCCGGTCTGTCCAAACAAGCTGCCAAGAATGGACAGCATCACGAAAGGCAATCAAGAAAGCAAGGGAATTGCACCAGAAGGCGGTTGAGGCTGAACGAAAGAGGCAGGAAAAGAAGCGTGAAAAAGAAGAGAAAAAGCGCCAAGATGATGCAGCAAAAGAGGCCAGACTCGCTGCACAGGCTGCTGCAGCGGAAAATCCTGACAATTCAGCAGGAATACCAGTTCCAGATGATAGACCAAAGAAGCGCCGTGTTGCCAGCAAGATCACCAATGAGTTGACCGATGAGGATCCCTTGGTACTCCGTGACAAGTTTCCTGAGAACCAAATCCATGTGGTTGATGAATATGAGCCTTTTCTTTGGCTTAGTCTTGTTTTTCTTTTTGCACCGGTCCATATGAGTCACTCTGAGTCTGCCACCTGTTTATACTTTTTTTGTAATGCAGCAACTCTCTGAATGAATGTTTATGTTTGAATGTCCATGTTGGACTGTTGGACTCTGAGGAAAAGGCTTGGGAAAGGATTTGCAATTCAGAGGCTGTTGTTATCCGATGTGGAAGGTCGCAAATCAAAAAGGTCTTGGAGGCTTCTTGGTCTTAGGTTTAGTTTTGTCACTGTCCTTTTCTATTTTCCCTCAAGCAAATTCGGGATTCAAGCAGTGGAGGGCTTGAGAAGCTTCAACTGGTATGTTGTGCTTCCTCAGGTTCATGGAATAGAAGAGAAGCAACTCAATCTTGCTTGCCAAACTTTCAAGCAGCAGATGAGAACTTTCACTGCAGAGGTTGTGCAGGAGTTTGAGGAGAACGAATCCAGCGTGCCCAAGAAGGTGAAGTCTATGACAGACGTTTTCCCTTTCTCGCAAGAGCTTTGTCTTGACATTCAGCTTGAGAAGTTCTTGCAAGCGAAGGAGACTGGTCCAACCAACATCTCTTGTTGTGCTTTAGCTGCTAGGATATGCTAGGATATGGTCTTAGACTCTTAAATATAGAATGACTTAACTTAATTATAGAGGAGTCAGATCCCCCTGCACAGGAAGCTGAAGAATTATCAGCTGAACAGGATGGTGCGTTGACCATGCACAGTCCAGCTGTGATTGCCGGCCCTGATGCATTTGAAGAATTCATCAAAAGGACCAATGTCGGCAACAAAGATCCAGCTGAACTTGTCAAGAAGTATGCTGATCCGGTCTTCTTTGGCATTCGCCAGGGTCATGCTAGCTGCGCGGCCTTTCCAGGCGGTGTTGGGAGCATTCAATACCAACATGACGGGACAAGGCTTTGTGCGCTTGTCAAGTTGTCTTGCCTGGAGTTTGCCTATGATTCGAGCAATGTTCAGGACATGTTTGAACGGTTTGAACATTGGTAGCAAAGACCAAACCTGTTGCGCAAGGTGTTGGGTTGTATTAGGCTAGACTCCTGAACTCGTAGCTCCACCACTGTCAGGACTTGCTGCAGAAGTTTCAGGCACTGTCTTCAACTGACAGCGCAAAAGAAGATCTTGGCTCATTTCGGGTTGGGTGTGTGCTACCGGGCGATGTGCTTGTCATTCCCCCTGGAAGCGTCCTTGTTGAGAAGTCGGTAGTTGCAGCTACGCTGGGAGTTCGAGCTCCACTCCATTTCATTCATCGCCGGGATAGGAAGTCTTTGGAGATTATTTCAAAGGCTGATGGGTTTCCAGGGAGCCTCGGTTGTGTTTTCGTTATTTTCCGTTTATGTTTTCCAAGTTGCTTGGTTTGGTTGTTGTTATTTGTGTGTTAATGATTTTCCTTAGAGCAGCTTGTGTTGTAGCTTCAATTCGGCAAGGAAAGAATCCAACCAATTCCTCTTGCATGCCTTGGAGTATATTGACTTCAGCGACAATTTGAACCTCCTGACCAGCGCAGCACCACAGGCACTTCCACCGCCAGATGAGGTGGCAGTGCCAGAACAGGTCAAAACAGAAGACGAGCCGGCAACGCCGGCAACCAGCAATGGCCACATGGCACACCCAGTGGAACCATTGTCAGCCACAGGCCAAACTGCCAACGCAGCACCAACTGACACACCAATTGCAGCCAAGCCGACGCAGCCGGAAGCAGCCATGGACGAAGCAACACAGCCACCAGGCTTGAAGAATGACAAAGCCTTGCCAACACAACAGGCAGCACCCACGCAGGCACCAGAGGTCTGCCCAGGCACAACACCTTCAGCCGAGCCAGCAATTCAGCAAACAACCATCAATGAAGACAAAACAAGTGAAAACCAGGCAGCAACACCGCAGCCTGCAGCCACAGAGACTGCCACAGCAGCAGCAACATCAGCAG
>CAXAMN010023408.1:0-17219 GCA_963970005.1 Durusdinium trenchii
GAAGGAAAGTTGAATTACAATTAGAACTTTATTGAAATTTAAATAGACCTGAACATCCCTTTGGTACACAAAAATGTGTACCACCAAAAATGCGTACCAACCACCAAAAATGTGCTCGAGGCACAGGTCAAAAAAAAAAAATGTGTACCACCACTGTGGCGTGGAGGAAACATATCACTCATTTTTCTTCACAGGTCATGCCAAGTTGAAGCGTTCCAGCTCACTTCAAAGCCTCAGATGTATTGATGCATGTCAAAATTGCATGACTCATTGCAACTCAAACTGCATGTTGTTAAGTTGTCTTGTGTTGGTACTTTCAATCAACTGTGCAAGCACTTTTCCCTCCAACACCAGCACTCAGCCCGAAAGACTCTCACCATTTCTGGCACCTGGATCAAGAACCAAACAACCAAATCATTGTAACACATCAAACACATGTGCACATGGAATCACCAATACGAATGCACCTCCGGCAAAAGAACTCACTGTAGAAGTTGTACCTGCAAGAGTGTGTTTCAATCAGCATTGCCATGGAATATATTTTCCCAAGACTCCAACTAGGATTCCTCAGATGTACGACCAGAGCTCTTCCTGAAGCAGGGTGATCCATGCAAAGCTTCACACCAAACCATTTGTATTTGACAATGATGCAAAGAAGCCTACACAGCTCCCCTGCCCCAGGCCTTTTGAATCGTTGAAACATTTTGAGTTTGACCAAGTACGGTGAGCAATACTTCTGGTACAGGTTGAACCTGTTTCTCTCATACTGGAGATCCATCTCCAATTTGGCCACACGGAGTTCCAACCTCCTTCCATGCTACCAAAAGTTGCCCCATGCAACACATGATATTGCTGCGCATAAAAAAAAAACAAACATGTGACACAACACGTTCTCCTGAGATGGACTCTGAGGTTCTGTTCTGAAGTCATGGTGAAGCGTTCAACAGGTTCTTTCACGTCCTCACCTTTCTCCTCACTATCACCCCTGCCAAAAACAAGCATGTTTGGCAACATGCATACATATATTTGTGCAATATCAACATACAGCCACTTCTGTCCTTTTGCTTTTGTCCAACTCTCTCCTGGAGCTCCTGCCATCAAAGATTACACTCCACATCAAACAACACACTTGTAGAAGGATCAACACTATACATGGCACCCAAGCCCACTGAATCCATGCACAAAAGATGAAACACACACCAGCAACAAGGTTGAAGGGATTGAACATGTCTTCATGTGTTGTGTCATCCCTTTGCAAGACATCTATCAAGTGGGCAAGCCTGTTGGGGCGGTCCACCACATTCCGCTTGGCAAGTTCACCTTGCTTTGTCCTCGCCATCAAACGACAATCACCTGCAGGCAACCAATCAAAACTTAAGCATCAGAAAGAATAGATGACATGAGTGCAGTACAGTGCAACGGTAGCACAGGCTCACACTCTAATGTGGTACACACAATTAAGCTAGGCCACGGAACCAAGGCACAGAAGATCACTATTTACTCTTTTGAGCCGCTTGAGGCAACACCCATCAAGAAGCAACAAACTGTAGTACATGGCAAGGACAAGCTCCAAGCAATGCACACATGCAAGATTCATGCATAAAGTATGTGAATGCATTGCAAATGAAACGTTCCGAGCTCCCAGCCATACCATGTCAGGTCAGCTGAAGCCTGCAAGCACCAGTCAACCCCTTTCCCAAAAGAGACTTCCAACAACATAAGCTTTTGCCCACTGGCAATCCACATGAATGTACATGAAACTGCCTCACTGCTTGCTGCACTTCAGCCTTGCACCTGCACAAACAGTTCAGACTTCATCTAATCACGTGTATACAGGCACACAGTGTATGCAGTGGGAACAAAAATGCTATATAACACCCACCCAATAAGAATCACATAAATCAGCCTTCTGCACTGCAAGCCATCCTTCTTTTGTCCATTTGCGCTTGTAGTGCATGAGGGCTTTCCTCATTGTAGACACGCAAATTGTCCAGCTGTGGCAGCGCCTGCTCATACGGCTCACCTTAGCAAATTCCATGTACAAAAAAATCCACACAATTGTTTCTATCAAGCAGCTCGGCCAATGTAATCCTCGTCCAGCCATGTGGCAAAGACTCAGATTGGCCAGTGTGTGCATCAATGGAGACACAGCAAGGTGAATGAAAGCAATCCACAGTTCTGTCCAAGACTAGGTCATTAGGTTTCTATGCTCCAGAGAAGCCCACCGGTGATAGAATCATTTGGGCCCCACGTTGAATCTGGTCAGCAATCCAAAGCCTTGGAAGGCGTCATTGCTGCACATCTCCAGGCACAAAGTGCACACATCAAATGACAAGTGCACAGGAACATCTATGCACTGCACTGAGAAACCCAATTTCCTGCTGGTGATGGAGCTTAGGGCGCTTGGCATACAAGGTCCAGCCCCGAGATTTGGTGCAATGATGCAGGGTAGATATGCCTTCCTTGAGCAATCAAGCACTACCTCTATCAATCGCTATCAATCAAGCAAGTCAAACACACATGCATGGATTGCTTTTGAGAATCAGTGAAGTCATGGCATGCTTGTGCAAGCAACAAAGCCTGAGGTCTTGGAATCCACCTCCGTCCTGTAATGCCTTTGAAGTATGTTTGCACGTTCTGAAGAGTCCATTTGAGAAGCGCAACCACTTCCGCAGGAGGATCCTGAGTGTCAAAGTCAGAATTCATATGAACACACACACACTTATCACTTGCATTCACAAATTTGCACCTGCATTCCAACATCTCACACATCAAGCCACACACATGGGATCCACAGGATCCTGAAGCACCAACCAGAGAAGCCACTGGCAAATCACCACTGTGTCATATGCCTTTCCTGTGGCAGCGCCGCAAAAACAATTGCACGAATCTACACATTAACTTTCATTCAATGTCCACACCTCCAATGTGTGGATAATTCTGCAACCTAGCATCCAGGTGAGAATACAATTCATTTCACATTGCACACATGGACTCTCAAGTCAAGCTTCGATTGGACTTTGAATGTCTTCGTCAAATCAAACTCAGTGAAGGTGCACGTTTTCTTGTTCCTGAGGCACAAATCAAATCCAACACAATGTTACAAGAAAAATAACAACAATGATCCAACCTAAGTCATGCACACTGGAAACTCATGCTGTTTGGCAACTGTTTCTTCCAAGTGTTGAAACACTCAAAGGCATTGGACAGCTGCACATCTCGCGATCTTCCTCCAAACCACTTCAAGTGGCAAGCCAGCAATACCTTTTTTTTTGTCAGCAAAGGTGAATGCTCTTCAACACTGCATGTAGTGACACTGTCATGTGCACACAAGCTCTCATGGGTGTTAACTGTCAACCAAAAGTATGTCAAGTTGCCACAGATGATCCACACACATCTTGCCCAACCCCAAGATGCCATGTATGCATTTGATCTGGTGGTGCAACTGTTGGGCCCATGCCAGGTACCTCATGAATCTTGGCAGGACTATCTAAACGGGATGGCCAATCTCCAGGCCGGTGTCCACGCCATTGAGCTGTGAGGGCGGTGCACCACCAGTCCTGCACACACATGCACTATATAATTGTTGCAAACGAAGCCACATCTGAGGCCCCTGCTTGTGACCCACAATACTGACAAATGCGATGTGATCGAAATCCTGTTGTCAACCGATGACATTTTCCTTGGATACAATCCAACTTTATGCAAATGAGGGCAAGTTCTGCAAGTGAAGGTATCATATTACACATTACACATCCATGTGATTAATATGGTTTGTTCGTGAATCAGTAATGCATTGAAATGCAACACAGCTGCTTTGCCAAGGCCAGTCTCCCTTTACACCACAGAATGCCACATAGATCTGCTTTGATGTTCCATCAGGCAACTGCACCTGCAACTATGAACATTTCAATGCAGTGGTGATCACAAGTATGCTCTTGCTGGCCTCAAGTCCATTGTAGAAGAGATCCCTGAGGTCGTCCGCAATAACAGTATGCAATGTCTCCAGAGTTTCCTCACCTTCAAGGCATGCATATCGTTCGCCTGGAAACACGGAAGCTAATAGTCTGCTCTTGAAGCTGTGCCCTTTTGAGGACAGAAGTGGCTGGTAGCTGCAAACAAGCACAGCTCTGCGTAGACGGCCCCTTCCTTCATCTCCATGATAAAGAAACGGCAGTGTCCACTCCAACCTCTGAGGTGAAGCAAAAGCTTCATGGTGTGGATTCACCAGCCTGTACATAGTCCAAAAAGCTTTCAATTCATTCCTCCACTCTGGGCCCAATGGTAGGCCATTGCAAAGCATTTGAGCTTGTGTTTTGTCGAATACCAGCTTCAACCAACTGCTCAGCAGCAACACCGGCCAGGGTGTGGAAGTGACACAACCACGAAACTTGCAAGGAGTCATCACTGTGGTTGGGCAAACCACAAGGGAAAGATTCCAAGACCGAATCAGTCTCTCCAGATTCCTTGCCCAATGAGAAGGGTCTCTCCAGGAAGCCAACTTGTTCATGAGAGCGGGGTGGCCTGCAGACCCCAAAAAGTGCAGCAAGCAACAATCAAGAACACGCTACAAAACACTAGCGCCGGATTACCCAGAACTCAAGTCCCCAACTCCCATCTGGCAAGCGCAAACCAATAGTCATGCGTGCTGCAGATACACAACTCCTGTCCACACAACAGCTAGAGCTTGACAAACTACTTTCAGCATGCATCAGCCAAGACATCATCCAAAAGTGACAAAGACGCAAGTCCTGGCACCATCAGCCTCAGCAAGTCTTTTCAAACCAAGCCATGCAGAAAAAAAACACAAATGTTCGCAAACTGAAGGACATGCATGAATTGTGTGCTTGCCATGAGGCTCCAATCTCAAAGTGTTGCAGCAGTTCCTCCAGCAACTCTTGTTGGCAATCAACAAAGGACTGTTTCTCCGGTATTGTAGGTTGGCCTTGGCAAATCAGTTTGGCCCAAATCAAATATAAGTTAGCAGGTCCAAAGTCCCAATATACTCATTGACAATGACAACAATGGCAGGAACAACATGGCCTGGAGTAGGAACCACTTGTCCACTGCTTTCCGCTTCAAGGTCAATGCCTGTCAAGGTATGGGTAAATGTGTGCATTGAGGTTCTCCCTAGCAAGCGAGCAAAGACAAGTGGCTGGTCATGCTCCAAGTTGGCTGCTCAACACTGTGTGCAGGTTTCATTTTTTCTCTACGCCGAACAACTGCCATGATCCAACACAGCTGACCCCCATTCAAAGCAGCGCAGGACAAGTAATCATGTATACACGTCCCTCATAGCCAAATCCTTAGCTGATAAGGCTTTGAACCATGGTCATGCATATATGAATTCAGGGATCATGACAATGGATGACATGCAAAAAAGTTTCCACTATTCCTTCTTGACCTCTTTCTCTTGCTTTTCAGCTTCACGTTTGCGCTTGCGATCTTCTGCCTTCTTCTTTTTCTCCTGCTTTTCTTCGTCAGTGGCTGGTGGCTTCCACTTCCTGCAAAGTGCAAGTGCACTGCAAGTAGACTGCAAACACAAGATTGAAGACCTTTGCCCAATCACATGCAGGAATATCAGCCCATCCTTGCACGAACCACCCAGACATTCATCATTGTGTCTTCTTTTGTGCACTTGACAAATGTATTCGCAAGCTCCATTTGCTTCTCCCTGCCAAGTGATGTGTCATGTGTACATTCAAACTGATCAAACAAATTGAAACCATTCTGCCAACAGCCTGGATGGTGCAGTCATCATAGCCTCTCCCTGCAACTCAACCATGACCTTGTACATCGATTGCAGTGTGTCCAAAGGCTTAGCGATCCCATCAGACAACCTGAACTGGAACAACCATGGATGATCATATAATATATAGGTATAATTGGTTGTAGTGCATTGTATGTAATGAATTGACACCAGCAACTCCTTGGCTTTCTCATTAGAACCAATGTGGGGATCCATTCTGGCCTGCCCACAAGGAATGAAGTGCAAACACAATTCAAACACACAACACCCATAGTCACACACATTTGTTGAAACACGAGTCACCACCAGCCTTCAGGTCCCGAGCTGAATCAATTTTTTGTCCCAAGATCATTATGTACTGACCCAGCTGCTGGTAGGGTGCCACTGTCCCGCTTGCAGTTGGAAACGCCACTCGTTCAATAGGTCCTTTCCTCAGTGGTCATATGTTGACAAGACAAATGCACACACAACAAAGTGTTCACAACTCAGCAGAGACATTCATTCCAAACAAGACAGGCAACGGCAGTGCTGGAGTAACAGGAACAGTCTGACCAACACTAGCTTCACCAGTACTTCCATCCATGATGGAACGGCCCAGGTCTTCGGGATTCACAGCATTCAAGATAGATCCAGAAGAATCCTGGAGGGAACAGAATCATGTCATATGTTTGATGGCCCAGTTTGTTATAATATGACCATGATGTTTGACACAGCAAGCAAGCACAATTCAAGCAGAAGGCTGTGTCCTCCACAGAGCAGGCAGCCACTGCTTGCACTTCAGACATTCTTGAAACCTGCCTCTCACGGACTTTGTCAACATCAAGGTCACAGTACTCTGCCTGGTTGATGGGGTGCTTGTAAACTTTTCCTCTTTGCTGCGCCCACGCCCAGGTATTCTCAATCATCGTCCTCAGGTCACAGTGACAAGGTCCATGTAAACAGGCACCAAATCAAGCCACATGTAACAGAAGTAGCCAACATACAAGTCCAAGTGGATGCATCCAAGATTCTCGTCCCAATGGTAGATCTCTTTCAGCATCTGTTTTGTGACTGGCTTCTCTTGGGCAGTGTCAGTGACTGACTGCCTGTAGAGTCGCCTTGCAATAATATCAACCTGCTTTAGAGTACCTGTTGCCACAAGCGTCTCCTTCATTTTTTGTCCTGATGCAGGTATACAGGTGCCAACTACCTATGAATTATATGATCCAACAAATGCAGTGCAATATGCGAATTTGCAGCCAAGTAACGTTTGTCCTTGTCATTCCATGCTGCCATCAGTTCTTCACTGTTGACACTTGTCACATGACGGCGAATCCTGAGACAACATGTGCCAATACACTTTTGTGTGCACAGTGCATGCAACAAAAGAGACACAAGTTATATACAATTAAGTATCTGGTGGTCATACTTGTCATACTGTCCAGGTCTCTTGCCCTTCCTGGAGAAGGAAGCACCCTTGCAAACAAAGACACAAAAATTTGCCATGCAAGTCAAGAAATACTCAGTATAGTAGACAATCAATCACATTCAAGCAAGCAGTCCTTGCTGCAGCAATCAGATCCGCAACTTGTGATGCATCCAGTTGTTGGCAAGGTTGCACAACATCCATACCACCACCAGCGTGCCCAGCAGCTCCAGCATTCCCTGGGACACTCACCTGTTCCATATTGAGCGACACCTCATCCAAAAGACCAGGAGCCTGAAATGGATTAAAAGTCGGTTCCAAAGGAGGAGCATGTGCATCTTCTTCACAGGATCCAGGATTGGTTGGTGCTTCATGACCCCCTGGACTCCCTGGAGCATCAACTTTCTCCCAATCAATAGTTCTGACAACAGTGCGGTCAAAAATGTTGCGAACTGTCTGATGAATTGGAGCATCAGCATTCTTGGGCACAATGATTCTCTTCATATGAAAAGTTGTTGACGGTGCAGCATCTCTGGAAGCAGCTGGTTCCAAGGCAGATGCTGCTTTCACTTCCTGGCCACAGGCAGACAATTGGTGTCATACTCAAAAGCTCATCAATCACCACAGCACATGTACCAACACACACCAGGAACCAATGAGGAACCAATCTTAAGATACATGGTGTGTGCCTTCTCCAGCTCTGCAGATTGCCCAGTTGATTCATCAAGGTCAATGACAGGCTGAGTTGCCAATTCAAAGACCTACAATCAGACTACAAACACCGCATTCATGTGTGCTGGCATGAGTCACTGGCAGAAGGCGGCTCTTCAGGAACTTTGGGAGCAGCCGGCGTTGCAAGGTCACCGAGATGCACCTGCAAGAACACATAAGCACAAACACACACATCATCTCCATAAATGCAAGCAAAACAAACAATTTAAGGCATGTGCAGCTTCATGTCCAGGTGCATGATTGCCATCATCATGGATGTCCCCAAACAAATGGCCTTGCACACTCAGTTTGTTTAGCATCCATGGCACACATTATCATAAGCTGCAAGTGTGCTTTGCAGGTGCCATACTGCAACACATACCAACCTGGAGCTGCTGGAACTACTGCATGAGGTAACCCCCTGGTCGGCTCAGATTTCAGCCGTGCTTGGAGCTGCCGAATGCGCTCAAGCCTCTCCTCGCGCAACACGAGGAAACATCCAATCCACCAACTGCATGCATCAAAACGACATGCTCCTGAATTTCATTTTGCAAATCACCCCCCCTCCATGGAGCTGGTGGTCTCAAACCTAAGGAGACCAACACCAACACCTAAAGAGTCCGTGGACTTGGCCATTGAGCAAAAGGAACCTCATGCCAAAGACACATTTTCAATAGGTGGGTTGGTACACATTTTGGTTTGCGCTCGTTTCGCGGGATTTCGCGCTCGTTTCGCGGGATTTCGCGCGCGTTTCGCACCAAGCATTTGTCATCAACATGTGCTTTTTGTGCACCAAACAACATGGTATTCATGATTTTGCAAGCAAACTCAGACCTGTTTCACATCTGCGCCTCATCAACAGCCCAGAGTGTCTCTAAATTCTGCATCAAATTTATGCATATCATCTTGCCATGAGGCTGGAATTTGGGTGTGGGGATGCTTCCATAGGAAATCCCACACCTCCAAAACATGCGCATCATGCCATGGGTCCCCCAATTCAAGGGACACAAACAACTCACGATCGGTGAGATGTGGAGGTGTGCCAACTTTGGTCCTGCAAATGCTACTGACATCCATTCATCAATGCAAAGCATGACAAAGCAACATATAGTTGTTGTTATTTTGCTTGATCATGTGCACCAGGTACTGTCCTTAAAGGCGTGTGAACTGTTTCCTCCTGATTCAGCCACATCTCAAGGAGCCGGGCACCAAATCTTCTGGGATAACACCTGCAGCAACATCAGACAACTATGTCCACAATCAGAATCATGGAAAACCATGTGCACACAAATCTGTAGACTCTAGACACAGGTTGGGCACTGGGTCTTCTTGAGGTTCTTGTTTCCTGTCCAAGCTTTTCCTTTCTTACCTTATGGAGACTTTGAGACATCATGTGCAAAGGGCCAGACACAGAGAACATACATCCAAACATGCATGTGTTTGTGCATGCTGCATGATCAAACTTCAAGATACTTGATGTTTTGAATTGGGTCTTCTCTTCCATGACTTTCCGCGCCAACTTCCCTGCATCAAGATTCATTATGGCAGGCCAATTGGATCGTGCATGTTGACGCTTCGGGGTAGGACCCCCGTACAGCATCATCCACCAATTTACATCATGAACCTCAGGAATATATATATATATGGATTCATAACATTCATGATGAACATGCAAATGATTTACACTGGAACAGGACCACTGCAACCAAGGGTCAAAACATATTTGTTGTTGGAACCATTTCCATCGGTAGTACTCAAAGAGTATCGACTGCCTGCAATCACTGACCACAGCTGTTTTCTATCATGCATATGAAACAGTCATTTCAACAGCAGTCCTTGGTTGTTCCACGATCCAAATTCCATGCACTGCAAGAACACAAAGTAGGCATAGTACAAGCCTGACTCAAAGGTGTTACGCACCCATGCGATGTACTTGCAACTCACAAACCAAGCCTGCTGGCCATCAAGTTGCCACTGGTCACAAACTCATAGCCAACACCAATACTATTTATAGCATTCCGCATGCTTGTAGCACGTGAGGCTACAGACCAACTTCGACAGTCTGGCCCCCCACAAGGAGATACAACCCGGATGCAGCATCAAACATGCAAAAAGGGCTGTCCTAAGATCACGCAAAGGTTCACAGCAAGGACTTTTACAGAGTGCTTGCATCACAATTCATCCAAGGCTTGGACAAAAAACCCTGTGAGCAATTGAAGTCTTGTGCACGGGGCCTGCATTCCACAAAGCAGCAAATTAAGATTATTTAAGCTCAGGTGTTGCAAAAAGCCTGCCAGCATCCTTTCCAAAATCCAGGTCAAAGTGGGCTGTCTTGAAGTTCTTGTGCTTCCTGGATTCAATTAAACTGCAAACAAATCATGTCAATCATGCAACTCAAAACTGCTTCAAATATACCATTGGCAAAGGTTCCACTCCCGGGAGACATTGGAGCAACCACTGAACATGTCCAAGAGTTCATAGGGCCGGTCAGTCCATGGGAATGTCGAGTTCCATGTCATCAACAGCACCTGACATGCAGAAAGCTAACCCCAAAACTATTCAATCATGCACCTGGTGATTCTTAGGCTTCAACCACAGCAACAAGGACCTGGTGAAACTTGCAATTTGCATGCACAGATTTGATTACAAAGCATCTCTTGAGTGCCAGCCTTCGGAGCATTGCAATGCACCAGGGCTTGCACAGCACTTCCACGCTCCCAGAAAGGCATTGTGCCCCAACAGGTTTGCACCCAAATGCTTAGCACAGTCCAAACACATGTGCACAAAATGCAAACTGGCAAAACAAAGCATTGCAAGTTTGTCCAATCCACAGTGCAAGCAAAACATGGGGACCCTTGCCTAGTCCCAGCGCTTCAATCTGCCACGAAGCCATGTGCAATGTACCTGGCGCCACATCCAATGAAGTATAAGATCCACTGTGCAATGTGCATTGACTGAGACATGGCTGTGCAATAGCTAGCACGCTACAGCAGCTGCGTCCTTTTGACAGGCATATGCATGCTGCAAATGGAACTATTTGTGAGACGTCCGCCCAATTGCTGGTGGTGGAGGAGGTGGCATGCAGGGCCAGTGCAATCCACTCAAACTCTTTGGCACTGGCGGTTTACTCACACACACCTTTGGTGGTGGCGGTGGCTTGGGAAGGTGAGAAGGCCAGCTAGGTTGGGCCATCTTCATAACTGTTGTAGGCATCAGCTTCTTCGCAATCGTTCGCGCTGGCCCTTTGTCAATGACCTGCATGCTACATGCAAGAAAGTAAACATACAGAGCATCCAGTGCAACATCATTGAACAGCTTGTATAAGATGCATATGTCCTGCTGAGGGCCCACACCTTAGCAATTGATGCATGTGGCTTCTTTGGAGGTTGTCTCTTTGCTGGATCCTGTTGCCATGAGAGGCGCATGAATTGGTCAATCAACATTAGCAGTGCACCTCAGTGCACCTCAAATACAGCAGTCCTTCTGTTCTGCTTTCTTCACTTTGGAGACCTGCAACTTCACAACAAAAATCTATTGCATGCAGTTAATTCTGGTGTAGGTCCTGCACAGTTGGAGCTTCCTTCGATGGGGCTGACGGCAAGGGTGCGGTAATGGTGCAAAAGTCTGTTTGCACTGCCTTATCCTTGCAGGTGATTCAAAACAATGAAGAATGCAAACATTTTCACTGAATGCACCATCCTGACAATCACCACCACAGAATAGCCCTGTAGCTGCCTGGGTGCAGTTGTGTCAAAGTTATAAAGTTCTTCACACACAACAAAAAAAGCAATGCTCATGCAAGGTCGATGCACCTTGGAAGATGCAGATGTTCTAGCACCAATTGGGCTGATCTGTTCCTGCATTCCACAAAAGGTGTTCTTGTTTGCATGTTCATGCAACTAAGGTCATGGTGCACATAGTCGTATCTGAAATGTCCTCTCGTGGGCCAACTGCAGAATGGGCTTTGGGTTTGGCTCCACGACTCGCAGCAGCAGCCTAGGAAAGGGATGTGCAAAAGGTTTGTTGGACAATTAAGGGAATTGAATATGCATTGCATGCAACAAAGTTGTAAGCTTGCAGACCCTGGCATTTCTGGTCGCCCTGGCCACAGCTGCCTTTGCATCAACAATCAAGACACTAGTCCCAATTCACAAACGCACTTCAATGACTCTGACATGTTCTGACAAGCTTTGCCAGCCTTGCGGTTGTTTTTGCCTTTTCCCAAAGCCATGGAAGCAACTACAGAAAATTCAAACTTATCATGATTTAGGCTGCCAATGCATGTGTGATCATGAATGCATTGCCTTGCAAACTCAAGCATGTTCATCTCCCATGTGTTTGACAGCTCTATCCACAGCTTCGGCACACACATGTTGTTGTGTATGTTTGTTGCACCTCAATTGGAAAATATTGTAAACCATTGCAACACTCTCCAAAGTCATACACGGGGTACCGTGTCCACACCATTCAGCAAATAGTCCAAGGAGTACCTGCCAAAAGCAACATGGCTTTAAGACTTTGTGTTAAAATTGCAGCTGTGCTCACATGCTTTCAGAACATCCACAAGCCACCCCACTACTCAGAAGCAGCTTTATTTCACCACTGCACTTGTTGCAATGAAGACCGAAAACACTGCATCAATTTTGCATTGATTAAGCTGCAACTAGGAACGGCTAGTGTGATTCCACACTAAAGCTGTACTGGTATTGAGGGGCAACGAACACTACAGGTCACGGTCAGCACAACCAAAAACACTTTCAATCATATACATGTTACATGCATGTACGAGCCCCCCTTGCAAGGAAGAACCTACGTGAGCTGGAAATCCATCTGCACTCAAAGAACAGGATCACAATGTTTCAGCATGCGCCTGTTCAATCAGTTGCATTCATTCTCACATTCATGTGGTTTCTACAGTCATGATCAACAACCAACATAGTCAACCATACAAACAATAATGCAGTTCTCAACTACACAGCAAACATACTGGCCTTCCGTGCTTCACATTTTGCTGTTTCTTCATCCATGCCATCCTTTAAGCATTGCTTCCTAACTCGGTGGTATGCACTGCTTTTCCTCGAAGCAAGGGCACGCTTTGCTATTTGCTCCTCAGAGAGGTCATGTTTCTGCTGGCGTTTTCTTCCCTTGTTTGAATCTTGCTTCAGAGATTTGGGCTGCTCAGGTGTCTTGGGCTTACGCCTGCTCCCAGATTTTGGCGCAGGCTTAGGCTTAGCAGAGCGAGGAACCTTCGCAGCCTTTGCACCCTTGGCACGTGTTTGCTTTCTTGGTTGCTTCTTTCCTTTGGGAGCCTTGGATCTTCTTTTGGACAGCCTTGTTTTTGCTTGCTTTGCTGGTGCGTTTCCTCCTTCCTTGGGTTTCCTACCACGCTTCTTTGGTGGAGTGGGTGGTACCATCGCTGCTTCCTCCACCAACTTCCTCACCAATTCAGGAGCTGTTGCAACCTGCCACCATGTTTGTACTATCCAAGTGCTTGAACATGCAAGCTTATTTGGTCACCGTACAAAGCAGCACTATGATTTGTCAAGCAACAGCAGGTTCCAAAGGTCCAGATCTTGAGGGTCCCTCAACCTGCTTCGGCAACTCCTCAGGGACACGTTGACCACCTGTGGCCTCAGGCGAGTAGTGCATGGTCAATTCAGAAACTCGATCTTCTTCTTGAGACTCTTGATCAGGGTCATCATCTTGGGAAACCTGATGATGATGTTCCTCATCTTCAAGATCAATGATCTCCAAAGTACCTGATTTGTTGAATGCAGCTTGCAGAAAGCCAGAAGTCCAAATAGAACCTAAACTCACAGACTGCATTGCCAAACCAAAGCACTGCGTGGCAATTCAAACACGTGTACATTGTCCAAAGGTCCTTTGCCTTGAGCACTGTCAGGGGGGTGGCCTTGTCACACATCAACATCAAATTTCAGGCACAACCATCAACAACCTTGCAAGGCACATGCTGCAACCTGTTATACATCACAATCAAACATTGACAAAACCTCCAGCATCCACAGGCATGGCAGCACGGTGATCATGAAGCTCACCTGTCAACAGGCATGATGAGTTGACAATACATGCATGTGTTGAGACCATGTGTGCAAGACTTCTTTGCATCAAACACTTGAAACCAAGTCACAGTTGAGACTGTGATCAGCGTAGGGGTTTGATGTGCCTGGGCCATTCATGTCATGTGATAGTGATCAATGATCACAATCATCACAATAGAACATTTACATATGCATGCAATGCTTGCAACTATTGCAACCTGGCCACAAGCCTCACAAGCATCTCCACGATCCTCCCCACTCTCACTGCCCCTTGTCAGTTCTGCATCACCTCAACTCAAGCATGGCAAACATCTTCCCAAGAAACAAGTGTCATACACAAGCATGTCCAAACAACCACTGAAGTGGGCTCAGCTTTGCCAATCATGCTTCACCGCACAGACCCAGTCACCCTTAAATCAACGTTGCACAACCAAATTGTTTGTATATATATATATAGTTGAATTTAAAGGGCTAGAGTCACATATCATATGATTGATTTCATGTACACATCCCTCACAGAGACCACTATGATCCACTACATTCAGTAAAGGATCATGGCTGCAACACCTGTTCACTTTCTTGTGGCATCAACGAAGGAAATCCTGACAGACAATAAAGCATACTTCAATCACACTTTGCAGAACACTCAGTCCTGAAAGTTGCGACTCCAGCTGCGTTTCCAAATTGTCTGGGTCTGAAGCAAGCAAAGGTCACTTTGGAAGAAGGGGGAGTGAAGAACAAAAAACTAAGCAAGCCACTGGAAATTGGAATGGATTGCACAAGTGGTCGAGCAACATCTTGCACGCGCTTGCGTTCCTCTAGTTCGGGTTCTGCTGGCTTCTCCTTTGCTTGAAGGTCTGCTTGCTGCTGCTTCATTTGAAGCTGCATCAAAAGCTCAACTTCTTGAAGCTCCAGCATCAAGAGTTGCTCCATTGCTGCTCCTAAGTGCAGGGGCAATCAATGCCACATGCCCAAGACCTAAGAACATTTCAAGAAAGTGAATTGCAAAACTTGAGCCAAGCATCTGTTTGAAGTTTTGGGTGGTGTCTCAACAGCTTCTATCATCTTCCCTGAATTGCAAGGAGCAAGCTGGACAACCAAAAGACAGCATCATATCCCACCTCCCTCACGAGGTGCAGGGGTGATTACAGTTTCGCCTGAGAACTCAGGTACAATTTGTTGTGACCACTTGCTACAAAACTTGAGAACAGCACTATCCACAAATCTGCACACATTGCTGTAGGAACCAGACATGATGAAGATGGTGCAGAAGCACACCGAGCCCCAGGAACTTCAACTCCAAAAGCATTCAAAGCTTCCAAAGGCATACGCTCATCCAACTCATTGTCCTTACATGAAACAATCCAGACTGATCAATAATCAGGCATTACACACGTTGCAACGGACTTCAACAAACACAAAGACAATATATAAATAAATGTGTTCAAATGAATACATGACACAGAAGCGGACCCAACATCGGATTCACTGAGATCACTCTCTGCATCGCTGGCATCTGCCTCTGTAGCAGGAGGGGGGCCTGTCATGCAAGGAAAGAAACATAGACTTAATTGATGGTACGCATTCACAACAACACATTGCCTGGAAGAGATATATCTGCAATCTCATAGATCAAACGGATCCTTTTGTCTTGGGGATAATGACCACGCCTGAGATCTAATTTTAACATCATGCCGAAAATATTCAGGCAACAAGTCACAGTACTGAATACATGGATATCATGGTTCATTTTTGCAGCAAAAGCACTTGGCCATTCTGGAGAAGGCATACACTAGCTTTGACATGGCTTTTGCATGAAACTTGGCGCGAAGACCTGGTTGATGATCAAGTGATTGGATCCAACCCTTGCCACAAATCACATGCGACAACACATTGGTCAATGTATGCAACCATGTCACAGCAAACCTCATGCTTTCGCGGCAGACAAAGGTGGAAGAAGCTAGTCACTGCTTGCAGCAACACAGGAAGTGAAGGTCTGAGACCAACATGCTTGACAGCATGCCCAATCTGCTCCGCATTCTCTTTGAGCACCCCTGCAGAAGATTCAACAATGATTCAACATACATGCAGCATGCATGCATTTGATAGTCCAACGTTGTGCAAATGCACATCATGTTTATAAATCAGCAAGGCTTGCAAACAAGTAACCTCTCGTGATCTTCTCTTTGTTCTTCAATCTTGCCACACAGTGGCTTACAGCCAACCTTTCAATAGCTGGCTCATTTGCCCATGCTGCGGCCAGTACTTGGGATTGTTCAAACACCACCATTTGTACAAGATCCAACTGAAGAGTGACACAAACCCAAATGGCTTCAGCAACACATGCATGAACATCAAATGTTCACAGCATTGGTAACAGCACAGAAAGACACGGGCTGTTACTGGTGGGTGGCGCACTGTCCATGAAAACACCTGAGTCCAAACAAGAACAACATAAAAACATGCATATTGCATATTCTCACAACCTCAAAGCAACATGCCAAGAAGATCCATGCATTTCAACCACAAGGAACCATGCAAGACACTTTTCAACATGCAAGAGCAATTGCGGTCAAGACAATCCAGTGAGCACATCACTGATCAGATGCATCTGAAAACAGCATCTTTAATTACAAATTTGCAAGCCAAGGCCTTGAATACATCTTAAATCCACACAGCCTGTCCAAGTTCACTACAAGCATTCACACATGTTCTCCATGCATAAAAGCTTCGCTCCCATTGACGCTTCGGGACATCAGTACGAGGAGTGCCAGGCAAGCTTTCATCAAGCCATCTTTGCCGCAGGTACACTTGGTATGCATCTTTTTCACGATACACCTTCAACAAACGTTCCCGCTTCTCAATGCAAAGTTGCGATTGCGACATGGCTTTGGCTGACATGGCATACAAGTCTTGGACAAAAAATGCTGTGCAACCATGCATGGATTGGTCCATCAACCTGCATGCACACATCAGAATCCAAAGTTGCCACATGTTGCAACTGAGCTCCCCACCAGGTGCTACATGGGTCCACTACCCATGCAAGCTGTGAGCAAATCTTGCAAAAGGAGCTGGCAATCTACACTAACTGTGCCAAACGAGACATACTCATCAATCCAGGAGAAAACCTAACAAAAACAAAAATGTGCTCGAGGATGAGGGATTTTCAAAAATCCGCTCGACCTTCAAAAAAGTGTATCAAACCCCCCTGTTGGTACACATTTATCTGTACCACTGGGCGGTCTAGGGAATTTAATTAGCGTCTAAATTTCAGCAGAATTGGAAATTTAATCAA
>CAXAMN010023410.1:0-17200 GCA_963970005.1 Durusdinium trenchii
CAAGGTCAGTTCAGCAGCTTGCCGCAGAAATGATCCGTCAGCCGGAGGGGCCCCAGCGGGATTGAATAAGTTCGACCAAACCTGTGATTTGTCAAGAACACCGTCGCAAATGTACCGCAAAGCCTTCATGTGCACCGTCCGAACCTGAGTCGGCAAGGGAATTCACCATACCTATAGGTCCTGCAGGTTTGACCATACATGTCATCCTAAAACCAAGCACAATATGTCAAATACAAGTGGCAAAGCAAAAGTTGCCCTCACGTCTTGTAAAAGATTTAGCGCCGCCCCTGGACAGCTTCAACAAATTCACAGACCGAAGCAAGCTTAAACATCAACGACGTCGAGAAACCCAGAGCTCTTCCCGGACATTCTCAAGGATCACCAGGATGCATTCAGTCGTATCCATGGCAGGCAAGCGTGGTGAGACACAGAACTTGCTGTTGTCCACAGAGGAAGATTGGATGACGCACAAGTGACCAGCCTGCCAGATGGATTGGAAGACTGCTGATTGCTCTGCGACTCCTGAACAGGGCTGACACCGAACCCCCACCAGTTTTCGCACAATTTAGTTGTGTGAAACTTTTAAAACCTGGCCCAGTGAGTTCTTAATAAACACAGCATTGACAAGAAGAACTAGTCACTAGTCAACACTTCAATGGGATTTGCTTGGAAACGTGCGTTCCCACAGGTAAGAATACGGATAAATGTGGTTCTGGGAAATGTGTTTTGAATCTCCGCCCCCTTCTGCCTTGAAAGCTTCGCAAAAGCTCGTCAAGCTTCACGGTCTCAATCACAAAAGCGACATTCCGCTTCCAAACAGAGGCTCGCAGCTGTTCATGAGCGATGTGGCTGCGCAATATCTGGTCAGTCTGGGCCACTGCCTTCATGACGGCACAAACCCTACCGAGTCGGAGCGATGCACGGGCAGAGTCCCGCAGGACCCTCCCAACAGCACAGACAGCATGCGGGAGGGATGACAACGCCAGCTCTTGAGGGTGCAGTTGCACAGGAGGAACTGCGCATTGGTTGGCCAACCAAGTCGCTGCCGTGGACTCATAGACCTTGTCAACCAGCACGCTGACTTCCATCATGTTGTCCATTTCTGCTGACGGGATAAAGTCCAAACGCCGCCGCAGTGTGGCGACGTTGCCCCTGTATGCGAGCAATGCATCTACTTGCACTTGAGCTGCGTCTAGTTTTGATCGAAGATGGCTCTTTCGGAGACGTTGCTGGCGCATTCGCGCGAAGAGTTCACGCATAGTCACCAACCCCTCGGTCGGCAGGTCATGCAGCCTTACGTTGGCTCTGCCAGCATGTGATTCCAACCACTGTGTCAAGTGAGGACACGCTCCCACGATGGCTGGGAATGGTGGAGCAGGACCTATCAGCCGCATTCTTTCTGGAGCGATCGGTCCAATCACAAAAGGCAACGCCTCTGAGCCCACAGATGAGCTGACTGCTTTCTTGAATATTTTTCCCTGTGCCACATTTGCAAGATACCTTTCTGCTGTCGGCCAGTCTGGCGGCCAATTGCCATTGCCATCCCAAGCGCAATTCAGGGCCACAGCCATGTGCGCAAAGGACTTGTGCTGTCAACACGCAGGAGGCCCCCTGGGCGCTCCAAAACCATTCACACGAGCAAAGGCATTTGGCTAGGATAATCTGGTTGAAAGTGGATTTGACGTGTGTATTGAGAACATATTTTCTTTCAAAGCATCAAGAAACAGATTTTTGACTTCATCTGGCAGCTTGATGGTATATGTTAAGTGCACAAAATTGCTCTAGCTTCGACGATGTAGCAACCACCTTTTTCAATGTATTTGGGTATCATTTGAACGATAGCTCGAAATTTTCCTGGATTTCGAGTAAGGTTTGGGAGCTACATGCGCATGTGGGCCCGTGTGATTTTGATAAGCGTGTTACTGCATCACTTCAGTACTTGTTTTTGTTCATTGTTCGTTCATGATATCTGTATTTGCTGTATCTGCATATATGCACCTGGAGTCGGAGGCCCCCTGGGCGCTCCGTGGCTGGAGTCATACTTGGACCGGGACTGCGACCGCGATGCTGCTCACACAGATCGTCCAATTCGAAAGCACATTTCAAACAAGTCTTTACTTTGGAAGACAAATCGGGTTCCAACGTGGAGAAATCAACCCATCTGAGAATGCACGTAGTTGCAAATTCGAGAGACATAGCCGACTTGAATGGATACAGGTTATCCTTAGCCAGCATCCAAGTTACATCACTACAAAACTGAAATTTGGGTCCCTAAAATGGGGTACATGCCTTACAAACTTGAAAGGTTCAAACATACAAGCATTGAACTGGAACCAGCATATCTACCCACATAAGCGCCTACAAAGTTAAATATATATTTGTATGCTGAGGAGCTATTTCAGCAAGACAATCTTTGCAAATGAAAACCCCAACAAAATGAACTATCTAAGCCTCACCTGCTCGCAACATCTCCCAACATCTCAGCCAACCACGCTGCTTTGCCCAAGCTATCTTCAACATTGCTCAACATAGCTCCACGTGGGCCTCAAGATGGCCCAAATTATATAGGGTGTTCCAGCCAGATGTATCAGATACATCTGGCTCAAAAGGCTCAACATAGCTCCACGTGGGCCTCAAGATGGCCCAAATTAGGGTGTTCCAGCCAGATGTATCAGATACATGGCTCAAAATGGCATGCAGCATGCAGCATGCAGCCATCCCAAGAGTTCATGTCACTGGACACACGTTGGATGAATTACTGCCAGCGACATGTAGCCGAATGAAGGGAACATGATATTTTTAGAAGCCATTATAAGGATGATCAGGGGTACTACAAAGGAGTACCGCACAGCAAAAATACCCACCGGCCGGGCAGGTTCGTGAAACCAAGACGACTACTGAGTCATATGAGCTATGTTCAAAACTCAGTATCATTCATCCCATCCCTTATAATGGTCATCATAAATCCCATTAAATCCCCTATTATCCAAGTAATGGATGACCATCCCCTAGTAATGGTTGATAATCCCCAGTTTTGACCATGGCTGCCATGGCTCATGTAGTGAATTCGTGGCTTGTGACATCCCATCCCTCCCAAACTCGTCACCAAAAGGCTTCCCAAAAGGCTTCCCAAGCTCCCAAGTCCAGCCGCCAACCTCCCATCATATCCCATCCGCTGCCCAGCAGCAAGGACTGGGGCGCTAAAACCTCCTCTTGGGCGTTCTTTCCACGACCATTTCGCACTTCCACGCCTTGGAACTCGGTGGAACGATCGGAACGAAAGGGGCAATTCGTGTCTTCGATGATCGATGGTGAGGTGGACTTCTGGGCGAAACCCTGGGGATCCAAGCACACTCTGAGGTTAGGTGGTTAGGGTGGGTACCAGGGGGGTCGACTACCACCGAACCTGAAGATATGGCTGGAGCCCTAGGAAATGTAACATTAGGATCTTGATCAATAACCACCCCCCAATTTGGATTGGGGATTGAACAACCGCTTCATCTGATTCATCATGACATGATTTTATAAAGTCTTTATATGTATGGGGGGGTTTATATAATAGCTGAAAAAAGGGCGGGAAGGTTGCCAATGGACATGGTATGCCTTGTGGCATATGCTCTCACCTTCGGATCTTACAAGTAGAGTCTTAGATTGTCAAACCACCCCAACTTTATAGGAACGTCTGCTCAAAAAGCAAAAACACCTAAGAACAACCAAATCTGGGACTGAGGCTGACATCGCTGACATGCTGCGGATTGTCATGGGCGACTTGGGTCCTGGGCGCCACCTGAACGGAAAAAAACCGAGTGGGGAGAACTGGACCCAAACACTTCTCTCTTCACTCGAAGTGGCCTAAGTGGCTCATTCTGACACGAAGTGGCCTAAGTGGCTCATTCTGACAGAAGCTGTCGAAGCTCCAGAGATGGATGGAGCTGAAGCAACGTGGATTTTTGATCGGGAAACCAAAAAAAGCATGATATATACCGTTATTATACCTTCCTTCCCCCAAACAAACCATTTTCACCACCTGCACGTCCCGAAAACTCCTCATTCTTGCCATTATTTCGCCCGGCTTTTTTTTCGGATCCCCGGCACGCCGTGTAGATCCGGCACGATCCGGGTAGATCGGGTCCTCCGGGTAGATCGGGAACATCCGGCAGTGTTGGTCATCGCTGCCGGTGCAGACATACCTCACTGCGCGAGCACCGGCAGCGACGAGGGTCGGAGGTCGTGAGAGTCGAGTCGAAGATCGAGTCAAGGTCGGCACGAGGTCCGGCGGCACGGCCGGAGCGAGGTGGGTTGAAAAACATCGGTCGAGCTGGTGGTGGTCGTTAGGAGGAGTCACAGCGTGGTTGGCTTGAGGGCTTTGAGTTGGGTGACGTGGAGATTCATGAGTTGGGTGACGTGGAGAGACCAGTCAAACAGAGGCTGATTTGGGTGACGAAGTGAAGGCGTGGGAACTCTGAGACTCTGGTTGATGTTGCTAGCCAACAATGTGGGGATGTGTGGGTTGTGCCGTACCTTGGAGATGAACTCTCAGAGAAACCTTCAACAAGAGGGGTATCAAGTCCAAAAGGAGCTTCAAAGAACAGCTGCATAAGCAGAATATTCGATTGGATGGGAGAAATCTACAAGTACGGGTGTAACCACTTTCCTTCTGCTTGTATGTTCTACATACGTCCCTACCGATGACCTTCTGCTAACAGTTACAATTTCCCAGGTTTGGTACCTGAAAATATGACTTACGATTTGTGATTTCCCTGAAACATGTAGCTTACAATTTAGAGGCTTCAAAAGGAGGTACATTTACGAAAAAAAATGCAAGTTACATTTTTGAGATGTCATTGTTTAAAGCAGTTATCTGAAAAAAACTTAATTTCATAAGCTATCATAAACCGCTTGGAGGGTCGAGATGCAACACCCGCAACAGCACCGATGCACTGGACAAAGCAGAAGAAGTCAGAAAACTCACAGAAGAGACACAGGAGCACTAATAAAGAACACAAGGGGGGCCAGAAAATGTAAACTACGCACGTCGGAGACCTTAAGTTATACATCATGTTACGTACATCTATTTGTCCCCCCCACAAAAAACAGAAGAGAAGGGGGGGGTTAGAAACATGTAAGTACAAACCCCGCACATTCTAAGTTACATTTTTCAGCACCCCCCTTGAAAGTACCTCACCCAGGGTAACTTACATGTCAAAACTCCCTTGGGGAGGACCCCTGAAACTTTAACTTACAGTACATGTTTGACCCCCCTGTGCTATCCTTGTTAGCGGGGCAGGGATCTACATACTATAAATTTGTACTATCTTCTACTATTTCCGTTGAGCTATTTGGATTTACGGATGGATTTGTGTCCGGGCTATGCTTGCCAATGGGATCAAAAAAACACGTCACGGGCGCAAACCGCCTACACATAGGCGAGCAACCTCTTTTTCTCCACTGTGCTGGATTGACTCCAAGTTTTGGATTGACTTGGAGGGCTCAATGGCTCAACAGGCCATCAGGTTGTTCATTTATAAAAACACGCAAATTGACTATCTATATGTTTAATATAAGTGCTGCTCTTTTCGAATCCCTCCATGGTTGAATGCATCAAATTGGCCATTTGGCCTGATGGGAGATGTTTTGTCAACAATGTGGGTTTAAGAAACAAAACATACGACACTAGCACTAGCACAGTATACAGATTTAACTTCAAATCTCCCAGGTGGATTAGCAGGGCAGCACGTTCTGTTACCACCACAACCCCCGATTAGTGGAAACCGTGCCACTGCAGAAACACAATCCTTTTTGGATTGTCCACTCAGCGCTATCAGCTTCACCTCTTGCTTTTTTTTTGAAGCCGCTGGTTTCGCCTCCAAAAGCTCAGCTGAACAGCTATATGAACATAAGATAAACCATATGTAATGTAATGTATATATATATAGTATATATCATTATATATTATAATTATGATATGTTTCTGTTTATTGTTATATAATCAAGATAATCTAGATTGCATGCATTGAATGCACAATGAATTCAAGATTCACTCTCAGTCTCAGTGGAGTGATATGTGTGTGTTTTTTTGGTATTTCTTTTAGGGGGAGGGGGAAGGGTGAGGGCTAGATTGACAATCGTGCTCAGGAAACCACAAACAAAACAGTTGAGTCAGTTGAGTTGAAATGAGTCTCGAATATTCAATGAATCTGGAAAAGTAAAAACTACTCTTTGACTCTGCGGGTCTTTGGTTCTCCCAACTCCCAACCTCTTTCTTGAAGGCTTCCTCCAACGAAGCTTGGCCTTGGCGCTTTCTGCTTGCCCTGGAAGCCGGCGTGGATGGTGGCTGGGTTTTGATCTTCTTTTGTGCGCTTTCAATCACCTCTTGCACAGCCTTCTTGTTTGCGCCGCTTGCTCCTGGAGAAGCACGGCTTTGATCTGAAGACCCGCGGATGATGTTGTGCACAGCGGATGTGATCTCAGTGCCTACCTCTGGTGCCAACTGGTGTGCTCCGGCACAAGTATTCATCTCTGCTTGTAATTTGCTCATGTTGCACAAGTGCTCCAGATCAGCAACGTTAGCTGCTTGACTAGGGAGTGCATCATCTGGGGCATGATCAGGATTTTTCTGCGTGTCATGCAGCCACACAAAGAAACCACGTAGGTCCTGTAGTTGTTCCTTCTCATTGCTTCCCAAAGCCCATTTCTTGAGGCCGTCATGAAGGGTCATTGATTTTGATGTCAAGAACTTCCCGAAAAGCGGGTGCTGGGTTGCCCTGACTCTCTCATCCTGGAACTCAGATGTGTGTGGTTTCTTGAGGAACCGTCGCAAATCATCAATGCTCCTTGGACGAATGCTGTAGTCCCAAAGCTGCTTTTCTGGCTTCTTGTCATTGGGTGTCTCTTCGGCTGTCTCAACTTTTTTGGTCCCAGGCCCAGTCTCAGAAGGTGTAGGCATGGTTTGATCTCTGATTGCCAAGATCTGGACAGGTGAACGTGAAGGTGATGGAAATGAAGGTCCTCGCAACTGTTCAGCCACTAAAGCCCCCAATTCCTCCTCAATTGATATCTTGTCGTTCCCAGTCTTCTCACTTGGCTCTCCATTCAACCTGGTCAGAGTCGTATCGATGCAATTCTCCTCTGAGGAAGGAGCAGGCTGTGACGGCTGTGACAGTGCCAAAGTAGGTTCAGCCGCAGTAGTGGCTGTGGTAGCACTGCCATCACCTGAAGAGTTCTTGCTGTGTGGTTCACCCAATGAGGGTTCAGGCTGTGACGGCTGTGGCAGTGTCAAAGTAGGTTCAGCCGCAGTAGCGGCTGCGGCAGCACTGTCATGATCTGAAGACTCCTTGACGTGTGGTGCATCTGACGGAGGATCAGGCTGTACCTGTAGCTGTGGTCTTGATGAATCGGCAGCAGCAGGAAGGCCTTGTAGCAAGGCATGATCAGCCCCATGTGCTTTGGTAAGCAATGTGTGCGACAAATCCCTCTGGAAGATCAAGAAATGTCTGAGATCCTCCAATGGGTCAGAGCTGACTGGGTCTCCAAACTTCCAGTCATCTTGAAGTAGCTCCTGCATATCTTCTTGATCCATGTACTTCTTGAACAAGTGGTGTTGTCGGCAACGATCAAGCTCAAAGTCAAGGTCTGCGACATTGTCCTTGTCAAACCAATCATCAAGGTCTTCATGAACAGGTGGATTGGTGAAGTCAATTGTCATCTTGACATCACCCATCTGAGAATCAGGTGGGTCATCCTTGCGGTCGAAATCTCCACTCTCCTCCATACTCTTTGTCACCATCATCGACACGCATTTGGAAATCCATTCCAAGCTTTGTTCAAGCCGACCACGTTTCATACCATAGGCACTCCCTTGGTTCTTCAGCACGGTGATACCAAGATTCAACGCTTTGACAAAGTCATCCAACTCCTGGATGAACATGTGCTGCAAGCAACAGCCCGTTTGTACCTCACTTGTGCACTGCAGTGGGTGTGTCAGGGACAGGGTCATGGGAAGGAGAGAGGGGGTCTTGCTTAAACTAAAAATTAACATATCCTTGTCGGCCTTGTCGTCCTTGTCCTTGTCACTTGTCATCCTTGTCCTTGTGTTTGTTCCCCAAACTCACATAGACTATGACAGCCAGGATGCAAACAGTTGACAGCCAGGTGTCTTTGATTGGTCATCCATAGCTGGGTGAAAATCATCTGGTAGCAAGCCTCTACATGCTTGGTATGCCAGTCGTCCAGCAGGAATGACAAACGCATCACCAGTGTGCAGATATCGATGAGCACCTTGAGTCAAGTCAAGTCTAGACCAGTCTATCCACCATCAAACCCAATGAAATTCAGAATTCAAAACCTATGTTGAAACGATACAACTGAGGTGTCTACCGCCAGCATGTTCCAGTTCATCAAGTGTCATGGAGCAAAGCTTATCTGCGAGGTGTTGCAAATCAGATCCCCTGTCAATATCGGTCTTGAAGGCTTGTATGGGGATAGATGCAATAAACAACGAGCCCTTGGTGACGGCAACCACTCTGCTCCACATGAACTCGGCAAATCCACACCATGTCCAACTGTCACGTGAGACCACAAGGCGGGGTGTGGCTATCTTGTCGATGGCGTCTCGCTCAGCAGTTGTCAGCTGCAACCTCAGACAGAGACAAAGACATGTATATAAATGAAACTAAGTTGTCCAACAGGCACAGAGTTAGTCAAATGAACGGCAAAGCTAAACTGGCTAAACTACATACTACATACTACTACAAAGATACAAACTACAAGCCCTTTTCAAACACGTTTTCAATGTCCAGAGTCCATACCATCTTGACTCCTTGACATGCATGGCATGCATTATTGTAAAGTCCATGTTCACTCAACTCACCAACCCATTGAACCGGTTGTGCTTGCCTAGAAGCTGATCATTCAAATGGTTCAACCCAGTCATGAAGTCAGAAACACAATGTCTCAGTCCCTCTGGGTAAGCTGATTCCTTCAAGTAGTTTGTCATGCGTTGTTGTTTTGAACCATCCTCAGGCAAGGTAGACGCCGAAGTCAAGAGTTTCTCCAGCAAGTCATTGTGTACGTCCAGATCAGCTGGTTCAAAGCGCACATGTGTGGCTTTCTTCGAGTTGAGGAAGCTCCATCCTTGACAACAGTGAGGAATGTGAAGCTTCTTTGCATCAGCCAGAAGATACAATCTGGGTGCATCTGGCGGTTCCTCCTGAAGACCTGGGTCTCTCGCAGGCACATTAGGTGCCTTGGACCCCTGTCCCTCTGTAGCATCAGGACCATTGGCGGTGACATCAACATCTTCCTCACCAGACTCACTCTCAGAAGCATCAGACACATCGTCATGGTCCCTGGCTTCCTTCTCAGCGTTCTCACATCCCCTCTTCTGGGCAGCACCTTTCACGTCTGCGATGACCTCCTTCCTCTTTCGTTGGAGTTCAGCCACCCTGCCAAACAAAGCTGTGTCAAGACACGTTGATCTGCAAAGATTCACATGTGACAGCAAACACCTAAATAATCGACACACAAACACTTTGAATGTTATCAGCAATCTAGCTCAATTGGGCTGTCACTACCACTCCTAGTCTGTCACAGCAAACAACAAAACACATATTAGATCATGATCACAGAACAGTGCAGAATATGAAATCTGTGAAACCGGCCTTTGCTGGTGGGCAAGCTGTTGTTCTTTGGCAGACTCAAGAGCATCCACAGATCTCTCAAGCGAACTGAGTGCTTTTCTCAGACTCTGCTCATGCGAAACCAGCTTCTTATCATACTCTGTCAAGGCCTTCTTGGTAAGCACTGAATCCATCATCTTGGAAGTTGACAATGATCCAGGGCTAAGCTTTGTCATGGCTTCGTCTTTGTCAATGTCTCCCAAAGCACTGTCATTTGGAACGATGACTTTTGGGCAAAGCCCGAAGAACTTCTCCAACCGGCTTCGTAAGAGGTCTGAAGGCCTAGGGCAAAGTGCAGGAGAGATCTATCTATATATCTATCTATTTGTCTTTCTATCAGTCTCTCTATCTCTGATAATGACTTGATTTGATCTACAGTCTACAGTACTTTGAATGCATTTGAACGCAGAATCATAGGACTATGAACTCAACTTGTCAAGGAACTCTGTGCAGTCTGTAAATGATTTTGCCCTAGCCAGAGCATCAGAACACAAAGTGTTCAGTTCCTCAAGTTTCCCGATCCATTTGTTTTTGAGCAAGACGGCTTTCCGCTTCAACTCAAGCGTCTCAATCTCTGGGTCTGCCCTCCCCTTACGTGTCTTCTCTTGATCTGGCTCTTCTGGCACAGGAATCTCTTCAGGTACAGGTGGATCAGATACTGGGTTCGGTTTCCTTTTGGCCTTGGGCTTTGCCCCTGCCTTCCTTTTGGGCACCGGCGCTGCATCACGCCCCAGCATTGGGCGACTCTCCATGAAGGCACCACCTCAATCTTGTGTTTAGCTAGTTTAGGGAGTGACCAATTCAAATTGAGAAAGCTGAAAGCTCTGATATTGTTTGACACTCAGAGTGTTTTTTTTCAAGGTCCAGACTGAGAAGTGATGGTGCACCAAGTTGGATGTCCACACGGGATTGAATCAACTCGTCCCTCAACTTGTCCATCGCAATAGTGTCACTAAGAGCTCCCTGATCATGTTGTTGAGTATGACCCACTGATCTAACCTCGTAAATGACTCCACAGAATCAATTCTATTGGTACTACTGATTGCTGACTGATGACAAGGTGACAACTCCTTACAGCATGGAATATGGAACATGATTGTAGTCCAGAAACCGTGGCGACATTGCATCCTTTTGATTGAACCCTGTCTGTGAGCTTTGCAATGCACAAGTTGCCAAATGCATCAGTGGTCCTTGGTATTGATGGATCCCTCACCGCTTTGTCCCATTCTTCTTGTGCTTGTAGGTCTGACCAGTTGTACCACTTCTTCCCCTTCTTCTTGAACCTGTGCAGGTACAATAATGGACCGTGGTTTATCAATGCATCAATAAGTACAACAACCATGGATATATATAAATAAAATCACATATATCAGGCCTGATTTCATTCAAGTATCGGAGGTCATCATGGGTGTCTTTGTAGTCATTGACGTTCACCTTGGAACAAACCGTTCAAGTGTTTTGTTACATTTTTGTTGTGGTTGTCATATGTAAGTTATATATACAAACCTTTATTGACAAATGATATCAATGAAGAGCAAGACTGCAACTCGGGACAGAACATAAGTTGCAGAGACAAGTTCTCGCTTCTTGCCTCTGCCACCTTGACCTTTGTTTCGCCTGATGTATTCCCGCTTTTCTTCTGGACTCAGTTTGCTCCAGTTGCTAACATTGTCACGGCAGAACCTGTACGAAGAATGACACCCGCAACACTTTAGGTGCTTCCCATACTTCTGAGTCTCCTCAATGGGTACCATCTCACCACAATCCATACACCTTGGCCCAAGCGGTGTGCTAGTCACACATTACAATTGAATACATACAAATCGTTTGATCAAGGCACTTCACATTCACTGACGCATCAGCGTCAGGTGGTGAAGGTTCACCCATAGTCAACAGAAACTGAGCCTATGAGATGCGCTTTTGATACTTGAACCAGCACACTCACACAAACGCTCAAACAAATAATTGACCCAGAACAATATCAAGGCAACCAAAAGTAGATTGACAATATGCATGGCAGGAGCAGGAGGTCAAAAGTCAAAAGCTGTGATCATAAATCACTATCGACATTTTTGGAACTGCATACAGTGTTGTCGTGGTGCCTAGTTATGGTCGTTGACCGCACAAGAGCAGAGCGAAAATGACAAGGCCCACACAGCAGGCGTGCATTGAATTGCCAGCAAGGCGACATTGAATCCTATGAGAAATGGATGTGATGTCTATGCTAAATGACTTCATGGCTTTTGCTGCCTCCTTTGTGACAGGCAGGCCATGCAACAACAAAAGCTCAAATCCACTAGCATAACGCTGTTGGGAAATGAGGTACATCCTGGAGCAACCTGTCGTCAAGGTTGGCCATACCACACTACCTTTGCGTGGTCTAGACTCTGGATTCTGGTATAGATCACACATCTGCACTCCAGGAAATTTTGATCGATATCCATCAAGTCCTGAGCAACACTGTTTCAGCAGGACAATAACCATATGTGACTGGTGACAATATGTTGTATGAGTGACAAGAGACTCAGGATTGCACTGTGTTGCAGAGACTTTGTGCAGGTGTGGTTCACATCCAGTGGCAGCAACAAGTCATCCCAAGAAGAATCACATGTCTGAACTCCGGTATGCCTGCTCAACTTTCTGCACACCTCGTCCAAAGTGTGGGTCAACACGGTCCCCTTCCGAATCAACAGCACGTACTTTCGAGTCCTTGCTATTGGGAAGTCTGCAACTTCCCTGGGGTCCAGATGCACAACACCGCCTGGAACGTACTTCTGTCCTCAACAAGGCTCGCTGAGTAGTGTATCATTATGTCTACAACTGGAACAAAAAGACACATACACACACAAGTGCCAGTGTTGAACCAAACAAGCTTCTCAGCTGATCAAACATAATCTTCTCCGGAAAATTGAGAACATTCTCATGGATGATGGCATCAAGATCCGTTTCCACCAGCTGCTTGCACCTAGCAAATTAACCAATTCTCAACGCAGTTTTGCATGAGTCACATCAGTGAAGTGACATCAATGTCCGTTTCCAACATATGTTTATTCTCTTTGAAAAAAACATAATCCATATTGCAACTTGTTCAACTAAGTGACACAGTCAAGAATACCTTCATTGTGCGCCCTTCAAATCCAAGTTGGTCTCCAAAACCAGTCCAGTCCTTGAAAATACTGACCACTGCCCTGGAAACACAACACTCCACATATCGCTCAAGAAAGAACAACTATATATATATAAATAGTAAAATCCTGTAGCCATATAGCTATACAAGTCTCAACACAAGGTGAACCCATAATGCTGAGCTTGATTGTCTTTGCCTTTGAGCCTGATATTGTCCGTCTCAAGCACATCTTCTGATGGCGATAGCAACTCAGCTCATGAAAATTCACTCACGATACAATATTCAAGTGTGTTGTTTGTGGATTGTTTTGTAGGTAAGTGAACAAGCTGTGTTCCAGAAATTTTCAAAGCAAGAAGCTGTGTATGGGAGTTCAAGATCACGTTCTTGTCCATGATGATCTTTGTGAGCTCGTCAAAGGTTTTCCTGAAACGCTTTGGATTTACAGGGAAAAAACTGCCAAGGGTATGTATAATATGTACCGATATAAAAGACAATGCAATATAACTAGATTCACAAAAATAGTCGTCAATATTCACATCTAGTTCGTCAATTCGTCAATGAGTTCGTCAATTCGTCAATGAGTTCGTCAATAGTTCGTCCATGGGGTGATGGTTCGTCAATGATTGACAAACTTTTAGTGGTGGATTGACGAACATTGACGAACTCATTGACGAACTCATTGACGAACTCATTGACGAATTGACGAACTAATTGACGAACTTGACTGCTTCTGAGCATCCGTCTGTGAAATTCCAAAGTTACTCGCAGATCAGTAGCACCAGGATCACACAGCTTCAAAAGACGAGCATAGTTAGTAGTACCTTTGAGATCCCAACCTTTGTGAGCCTTGCCAATCGCTTTCTTCAAGGTACCCTTCTTTGTAAAGAGGCTCTCATGTTTAGTCAGTAAAAGCTTTCTGGAAGCAATCAGTACGCTGTCGTCCTTTTCTGAGGACAATGCTCTCAACACGTCCAGTTGACAGAGACGCACCTTCCAAGGACAGCCAGTGATGTTCTACAGTGCTCACTCCCCCTATACACACAGAAAAACTCCACATCAGCACATGCACATAGCATGTAGTGCCTTCTCCACCACTGGTTCATCCACAAGTGCTTTGATGCTGTCCGGCAGTACATCTAATATGTCCCCGAAGACGCAGCAGTCATCTGGAACTTAGCGTATATAAAGGAACACTATGAACAAGACTAAAAGAAACGGTAAATCTCATCTCATAGATTGTCTCATAAAAATATGAAGTCTAAAGTAAAGCGGTGGTTCCAAAGTGTTATTCAGTGATAGGGCCCAGACGGGACTTCAGCAGTACTTCACGGCAATGCTGATCAATGTCTGCTGCATACCTGTGATGTACCTTCACACCTAGCTTTGTACAGGTGCTGTGTATGGCGGCCTCTGCACAGCCAGACCCAGAAAACTCAGAAACCAACTCAAGGTCTGACCACTGTGATGAACACGGCAACATGTTGGTTTCAGCAGCTGAATGAAAGTGGCTTGCCCACTCAAAGAGTCCACTGTTTCTGGTGACCTTGGTGTCAAACATGATGCCATTGGCCGGAAATTCAACATCTGCCTCACTGTGTGTTCGTTCTTTGCGAGCTTCAATAGTTGAACGCTCCTGAAAGAGAACAGTTGAACCGGTGCCAGCTGTTTGCTGTTACTGTACTATTGGTTGCTTTGTGTAGCCGGTTGTTTTCCAACGACACAGAAAACACATCTGAAGTCCCTGTCCTGTGTGTCACGCTTCCTTGAATGCTTCTGTGAAGGTGCAGAATCCTGCACCGCAAAAGTTTAACACCTCATGTTTGCTGACCTGATTTTAAAAAAATAACACACAATGCTGAGGGCCTCATGTACCAATCGTTTCTTTGGGAGCTTGATGCCACTGTCCTGGCACAGGTGACTCAAAGAAGGAAAACAAATCAACAACTGACTTCCAGCATGTGACTTATTAGTCAAAGAACACAACAACACACTTCCAAGGTTTAAGGTGCCTCCATGCTTTGTGAGTCATCTACCAACCCAGGTGATGACAATGATTGTCGCTCCTGCAAACGATGTACAACTCAAGATGAACATTGCCTGAACATGAGCGTCCTGTGGTGCACATGCTGGACGTTTCATTGTTCTTCTAGACGGTTGCTGTCCTGCATCAGGAATACTTGAAATCTGAAAGGACAAACAATCTGAAGTCCAGCTGAAAGAAACAAATGAAAGATATTGTAACAAGACACTTTGAGTATACCTTGACAAAGCAATGTCCTGTGATAATATTCCACAAAGACGCACATACGCAGAAACATCAGCTTCGTGTGCTACGTTAAACAAGCCTTGAACAAAAACCACAGAGACCTGTTCTCAAAGCAACGTAAAAGCGATGATGCAACGTAAAAGATTGAAACTCCAGCTTGGTAGTAGTGACTGCTAGACAGTGAGCAAGATTCTTTTTTCTGAACCCGATTTCTGACTTCACAAAGTTCCCCTGACTACATCGTAGTAGTGTTGAAGCACAATGTCTTCGACTGTGCGCTTCCTGGTGTACATGTCGTACTGTCCCCAAAAACGGAGACCCTTTTGGTCAACTTCCAGCAAGGCCAGCTTGATTTGTTCTCTTGGTGGCAGTGTGCATGATTCTGGCCGCAACATTACATCCTTCAAAATAGGCAAGACTACTTTCACAATGTGTTTGTGCCCCTCATTGTTGACTCGCACATTGATGTCTAGAGGAGCAGGCTGGTGAACAGGCTCAACACGTGGCTGGTTCTCTTCAAGCTCTGGTAGACGTTCTTGCCTCAACAAGCAATCATGTCGCAAAACATGTTGAAAGTAAATGATTGGCCCTGCCTTTCTCCACTTTGGAGGTCAATCTCCCTCTCACGCCTAATGAAGGACGGTGTGTGTGTGTGGTATTTGGGAACATGTGGCAATGGTTATTCCACCACTTCCAGCCCAGCCTCTCTGGTATTGTGTCATGTTCCCCTTGTTGTGCATTTGGATGTCCATGCCTGACAAAATGGTCTTGCAGCAAACAGCAAGCAATGAATGACGGGTCCAGCCTTTCCCGACCAGAATCATCTGAAATGTCTTGAAGTTCAATCTTGCGGTCACGCCTGAAACGGGTTTGATGGGAAGGTGTGTGTGTGTGAGATGGAGGTCTTTGGTACATATTGTAGGTCCTTGCTGGTTTTGTGGCATGCTCTCTTCGCTGTGCAAGAGGACGTCCATGCCTGCCGAAAGTGTCTTGTAGTACACCCCACAATCTGTGAATGACCCCTGGCCTTCCTGTGTCAGAATCATCTGACACGTCTTCAAGTTCAACACCGCTCTCAGGCCTGAAATGGATTTGGTGGGAAGAGGAATATGTGACAAATATAGCAGCTTCAGCGGTTACTCCAGCCTTTCTGGTATTCTGTTGCAAATGTCAACCTCACCTTGCCTGATCAATTGCAGTTGGTGTGAGTTTGGACATGTGGTGTGTGGTAAAGGAGACTTCCAGCTAACCAGCCTCCTTGAAGGTCTGCCATGTCCCCCTTGCTTTGCACGGTTCTGCCTTCACAAAGGTTGTAGCCAGCTACATACAATAAACATTCAATACGAGGACTATCTTGCCAGCCTTTCTCCGCCAGGTTCATCAGCAACCTGTTGAACTTGATCTTCTGGTTGATCAACCTGCCTGATTGACTTGACTTTGGTGTGTGTTGAGCAGTTTAATCTGTTCACTGAGCCCAGCCTTCTTGGTATGGTTGTTCGTTTCTTTTGCTGCTGCACTACTTTCTGTTTGCTGGCTTGTGATGTGGCTGGCTGTCGAAAAAGCTGTTGATTCTGTCGTGGATCTTCACCACCTCCTGGGAAAGTAACCAAACACAGTACACACACTTGTCAATACATGGGACCCGCCTTCCAAAAATTTCTGGAGCATGGTGTATCCTTTGGCGATCATATTCTTTGGGATATGTTCAACCTGCAGGTGAGTTGTGTTCAACATAAACTTGAGTTGGTGGGTGGGAGTAAACATGTGTCAAACTATTAATCTACCACAGCTTTACAAGAAAGCTTACTGACCGACAGTTCAAGCCTTGTCTGGGTCTTGTTGGGCTGCTTCTTGTATGCACTCATAGTAGCCGCCGGAGAGAACTGAATGTGAAAATAGTCCGTCTGTCTCAAGGCGTGCTGCATAGTCAGCTCCTTTGTGTTTGTTTCGTGGACAGAGCTCTGTCAAAGCATACTTCCAGGTTCTGCTGCAGAGATTCTAGTATGCATTAACAGATGTAGTGAGTCATATGTATGTGTGTGTGCTTTTAAGACATGATATCAAACAAACACGTCACAAACCGGTCCACGAAAGAACTTGTCACTGACACTTGGGGGGCATGCCCTGGAA
>CAXAMN010023411.1:3867-17198 GCA_963970005.1 Durusdinium trenchii
AGGCGCTAATACCGTTTCCCCAGGAAGTCACCGTTTCCAGTGGTCCATGTTAAAGCGCACTTGAAATTGAGTTACGGTCTATGTTGTTTTTCCCCGGAGTATATTCTTTCCTTACTATCCTTACTCTAGTGTTTTTCCTGGTCCATGGATGTCCATGGTTTCATTTGGGCTTCACTAGTGCGAGTCTTGCGCCTCCCTGACCTGCATTCGACAGCTTTGACTCTGCTGGGAAGACATGTCAAACCAAACATCCTATTATGTCCTATGGGACGCCACGGTGTGGACCTGGATACCACTTCAGTGGGAGCTCCCTTGCGCTGCTTCCTACCATCCCGTACCAGGTGGTCGCTGCTTCCTTCCATCCCACGTGGTCGCTCCTGCGAACGAAAGTGGCACTACACGACAGCCGTTTTGGACGGGGACATCTGGTGGATGCATTCCTCCACTGGTGCTCCGGAGCTGCCGTCTGTCATCGTTGAACATGGATGCCATCACCTTGGAGTCAGAGCTGGTGGATGTATGAGGCTGCCCTCCTTTGACACGATGACCAAAAACACACGACATAAGATCCTAACTTAGATCCTCCTTGGAAGGACATTTGGTTGCAGTCTTTGGACACGCTCAGCCACTGGTGCTCGATCACACGGTCAGTGACCCACAATACACCCGGCAGAAGACGCAAGGGAAGCGTCATGGCCAAGCTCACAAGACATTCTGTTCACATGAGCGGTGCCTCAAACATCTGACCGTGTTCCAGGTCTCTCAGTGCCGCTGAGGTTTCCTTCGTGGAATTAAAGCAAGTAACTTGCAAGTTGGATAAAGTGAGAGCAACTCTTCTTTGGCACCTTGAGCTCGACTATCTGAACATTGGCAACAACCTGAGGACTTGGCTGGGGAACCCCACAATTCAATTTGCTGAGTGTGCACATGGAACATGGCTAGGACTTGGATGCTAGATTTGTCCATGTCAGCAGCAATATTCCATTTTGCACCGGATGGTGAAGCAGCATCAAAGAAGACAGGCCTCGTTCCTTCTCTTCGCCTGGTCTCCGCAGAGAAAGTTTCTTGTGGACCACATTTGCCACGTCTGCAGATGTCCACACAGATCTGCAGGATTGCGAGCGCATGGAAAAAACACTACAAGGCTGCTGCTGATGCTGATGTTGACGAGGATGACGACGACGATGACGACTGACGACTGATGTCTGCTGATTGCTGATTGCAAAGGTGCTGGCGCGGTTTCCGGCCCGTTTGGACAAATATAACAATATAATACTGTAATTAATGTTATAGTTATAGTATTACATATATAACATATTTTTACAATGTGTTGTATATAGAACATAACCATATGTGATATGTAATTATAGCTAATTTATATAGTATTTTAGACAAACAATTGTTGTCAAGCAAGGACCGGTCGAGGGTGCGAAGTTTGTCCATGATCCTGCAGCAGTCGGCCAATGTGTCTGAAGCCTTGTCCAAGACTGCTGCTGCTCACTTGACCATTTCCAAAACGGCGCAAAGCGTTATTTTCGTCGCTCTCACGATGGGCGGACTGCCCCAACAAAGTTGTTGAGGGGAGTATATAAAGGCACCTGCTCTGCCAGAGTGACTGCCGAACTTTTGAGCAGCAATTCAAATCTGGCCACCAAACTGTTCCTGCGTACATTGACACAGGTCTGCTCATTTTGACATATTCATTGTGCACGTAGGGCTCAAGGCCTCAAACCCTGGTCAGTTGATGGCATTTTGCATCGGCTCTAGTCCATTGCGAGTCCTCCATGATGTCTAGCAAGGAGGCATGGCAGCTGGCATTGAGGCCAACTGCCATTATCTTCTGCCGGATTGGGACTTTCAATCACGTCTCTTCGTAAGATGTTTGAATGCCGAGGTTTGAGACACACTTCTCACTTCTCTCTTTGCAGCTTTCGTGGAAGCTTCATAAATACACATCTCTGGTCCCATGCTCACCTCATGATACTTGACTTCTGAGCTGCCCAGCAGTTTAAGCACAACCACGGCCCTGATGGAGGACCGATGCTGCGAAGGGCGCTTCGCCCCGCAGACAAGTGGCTCATGTGGCACTTGGAACAGCTCACTTTCAGGCTTGAGACCAAGTTCTTGCACAAAGACTTCCCACTTTCTGAAAGACACTCGAAGCTCTCTGGCTGCAAGGCACCTCGGTGATAAGTCCAATAGCAGGTACCAAAAAATGGGATGCTGCCGCCATCCTTCAGAACATCCTCGCTGTAGCTTGGCCCTGAGTAGTGTACTGATAGCATTGGACGAGCAGTTTTAGAGTTGTTCTCGGTACCGCCATGCCAAACTCGCATGTCCATGATAATGGCAGTCCCAGCGGGGCAAACCAAGTGGGTGCTGGGAGGTTCTTGATCTGGCGGTGGCACGTCCTTCAAAATGATTCAACATGCAAGAGTATGATAACTAAAACCCCGTGTACAGGAGGAGTCACTTACACTCTAGTAGTCGCCTTGCAACAAACAAATCTGTAATAGTGTGGAGTGATCATCCCCCTGAACCGTAGGCAAGCGGCTAGCTGCGGGCAATCCCTGCGTCAAACCAAAACCAAAAGAATGATCAGTGGCTCCGCATGAGGAATGACTGGGGCACAATTGCCAAGGAAGCAAGAGGTTGCCATCATTGGAGGTAATTACATAGTTAATGTTTAGTTAATGTTGGATCCTGATTAGTAAAGGGACCCTCCATAATGCTAAATTATTCAAAAAACATCTGACCCCCATGACTGGTTTAAGGGTCCTCTATTATATTCTATTATGCTAATTATTTTTTAGGATCCGAATCGTTTATTATCTGACAAAGAGTTATCTGACAAAGAATAAGTGTTCTAATTCCTTCTGAACCTTACACAGAACCTGAGAAAGGACAATTACAGTAGTAATAACTATATATAATCTACGAATTGAACAGAAAGGACAATGAATACTACAAGCGATTGCAAAAGCAATCCTCCCAGGAACCCACATTTGTTTTGGCGCCAATTTTCTTATAGAGGACTCCTCTATTTGTTTAGAGGGGGGACCCCCTTTTACTCATCAGGATCCAGCATTAGGTGCTTCAGGTAAAACCGCGGATTGCGACCAACGCACGGTTTCATTGTGGGACGAACACTAGTCGGTCAAAGGAGTTCGGATGTCGACATGTGAATTTGGCCCCTGATGAATCCATTTCGAAGGGAGGCTCTCACTAGGTTGGAGGCCATCGCTATTAGGTTGGAGGCCATCGCTACTACGGTGGAAGCCGGGAGGCTCTCACTCCAAAAGAGCCTCATGGATGTCCTGTTTGGCCGTCAGCTCATGCGTGCCAGGGACGAATCGAGGGGGGCCAACTTTGCGGTCCATATCAACCATCGCAAAGTAGACCTTCACCACAGGTGTAGGCAGTTCCATGAATTTTCTGTCAGGCTGCTCAGGGTCGTAGTAGTTGTAGAGCCTGAAGAGCCCAAGCTAGGAAGATCCAAGAATGTGGAATTCAGCTGCCAAATTTGAGTGTGGGCCAACGGGCCAACAACTGGCGAATGGGAAGCATCCCACAAAAAGGGAAACGAGTCCTTGTTGAAGGTCTTCGGGAACTCACATTATATCTACAGGTTGAAAAAGAGGCGTTGCTAAAAAAAGTTGAAAGAGTTGAGTTCAGGCGCTGATCGGCCACCTCCTTGACCGGAACATCCGCATGAAGATCCTGTTGCTGGGCGCCAGGAAGCGAAGCATCACCCCCAGTGCACTGCACACGGAAGGACTTGGTGCCCCAAAAGGACTCCAGGACTTGGCAAACCTGGCCAAGGTGAAGCCCATTCAAACCCTCGGGCGGGCCGCGCCCTCCCTTTCTTGCCTCCCAAATGAACCGATTCAGATCGATTCACCACAAAAGTAATGGGCCTTTGCCTTAATGGGTTTTGGGTAGGGTACGCGGGTGGACAAATGTTAAAGAGCATTCTTGGTGGGTTGGACACTATTGGACATTGTATGTTCAAGAAATTATCTCCACCTTCTGGAACAGTGTTGGTCAAAAAGAATCTGCCCCACTCGAGTAAACATCACATGTTGAGATCCGGGACAAACTGAAATGATTTGGGGCTGTTCAATGGCTTATGTCTGGCTGCCTGGTCGATGCATTTTGGATTGGCAACTGGAAAGTACTTCAACAATTCAGAATGCTAGCAAATCAGCAGCAAGGAGCCTGTATTGTGGGGTGGGGGCTTCAGGAATACATCACAGGGCCTAGAACCAGGTGACAAATGAGCTGGATAAATGTGGATCTCTGATCACCTCTTCCTGTTGCAGCCTTCTGGTTCAGGGAACATCTCATTTGCCTGGTGCTAAATTACTCCAGGAGCCCGCATCGAAGCAGCAATGTAGATAATGTTGTTTCCAAATCAAAAGTTTTCTTCATAGCTTACAAGATCTATCAATATCTATCAATGTCTTAATACCTTTAAACCAGCGCTTCTATTCTTAACACCTCTTTTCACATCTTTACTCAATTCATTTTTCCAAAAAGTGTGTCAATGTGTGTCAATCTTTTGAGATCCTGAATGCAACTTGGATATTGCACGTGTGATTCCTTTCCACCAACGTATGGTTTCAAGTTTCATCAATCATTGTTCCGCACGGTGAATTCCAGCTTATCTTTCGCACTAACACAATAGCAACGTTTCGCACTAACCAGTGGGAACATGGCCCCTCGGCCCCTTAGGCATATGCTTTCAGTCTCTCTCCCTCTCTCTCTTTAAGAAAATGCATGGCGTACCCATACGAACCATTTACGGGACGGGACGGCCCATCTAGGTTCTCTATTCTAGTGAGGATACTTCATACTTAGCGACCAGCGAAGGAGATATTGAGTTGGCAGGCCAATGGCCACAACAAAAGAGAGATTGAAGAGGTCAAGTCTTGTGAAACATCGTCGTCCTAGACTTGCTGCTCTCCTGTTTCTTCCGTTTTCTTCCCTGACTATCTCCTGCCTTCATGCTTGTTCAATGAATTCACACTGAACAGCAATGGCAGTTGGAACTATTTTGAGCTATATAAAGGTATACAAACGGGCTCACTTCAGCTCTTAGGTGGCAACTTTGGTGACTCAAACTTCCAACTTTAGGAACTTAAGGCTTGATGAATGATAATGGGGAGCCCTTTTTCCAAGCACATTGCCGAGCTGCTGCCGGGCAAGTGGCCAGTTCCAGGGTGCCTGGGACCATGGTTGTCCGCCCCAGGCTGTACCGTCTCTCACCACCTCACGCGAGCTCACGCGGTCAAAGTCGCAACTGGATCTCCCCCTGACGGGTTCATGAATCCTCCAAGCATCAGGCATCCAAAGCCATGTGTCGGTCCCAATAGAAGTGTGGTGGTAAGACAACTCTAAGAGGCATATATGTATGATTATATATATACGGTATCAGTATTGTACCGAGTTCCTTGGTTCCTTCCGGTTTTACGTCTTCCTTATTTCTGAGTTGGTAAAATTCAATAAAATGGACTGCATGGAAATGAACATCAGCATCTTATAAGGCATTGTGACCTCGACTTCTGCCTTTCCTCCGAGCTTCGGTTGCCCCGGGGCTCCGCCCGCGCCACGCGCCGCAGCAGCGCTGCGCTCAAACGCCGTGCCCGACGCAGCACTGTAGGGCCCAGTGCCGCCAAAGCCACAAAACCATCGCGCCGCAGGGCGGCAGCGGCCTGAAAGCAAGGAATCACTGGGAGGAGGCCTGGGATTCCGAACTAGATCGCTAAAGATGCTGGGTCAAGCAAGGCTTTGAGGATGGGTCTTCGCAGCCTCTCTGAGCGCTGCCAAGGCCAAACGCCGGGCTGTGCCCTTTTAGTTCACAATGACTTGTGATCATTCTTTCCCCAAGAGTCAAATTGGGGCATCCTCCGTCCAGTCTAAGCTTGGGGGCTACATCAATAAAATGCCAATACGCCAGAATTGATAATCTACTGGAACAGCGCCAGGAGAAACATCCAACTGTGCCATTGTAAATATATATATATATTAAATGTGTGTGTCTGGTGAGTGTGTATATTCTTCTGGCTTCTGAACTTATTCAATTTTAGAATGCAAACCTTTTGACACAGCCGCACCTGCAAAAGAAGCACCGGCCAACCCCCCCAATAGCATTGTCCACGCAGCTTACAGCCATGTGCCAAGAATATAAGAACGGTAATTCAGGTATGGCAATGCGCACATGATACTACATGATGGCATCTGTCTGTGTACATGTAGTGTATTGCAGTATACCTTTTTGCGATGGTGTGCAAATATCTTGAAATCAAACTGCGGTGCAAAGGAAAAAGAGCATCGTTGAGTGCCTCGCTGGCTCTGTCGCGCTTCAAGTCGAAGATGTGAACACCCTGTCACGGGTGCACAAATCTTTTAAATTCTGTTCAAGAGAGGGAAAACAGCTGTTTGCTCGTTCACTCCCTGCAATTACGTTGCAAACGCGCGAAGGAGGCGATAGGCAAACACGTAACCATCTCTCTACCATCCACACTCATCAAATCCCATGCACAACTGTCTGCCACCACAAGGTCCAGGTCAAGCCTCTGCTTCTGCACGTAGCTCATCCAGGTCCCTCTCAGAATGCACCGAACCCGACTCCAAAGGCTGCAACCATTCCTGCACATTTGCCAGCCCTAAGGCCAGATCATGACTTACCCCACCGAAAGAACCAGAAGAGTATTGAAGAGCAAAGCAATCGCACTGAAGCAAGCAATGAAGTGTTTACCTACTACTTCACGTCCAAGCAAACTGGGAATGTTCTGAAAGCATGTATGTTCTCATGAGTGAACAATGTCACACCTCTAGCAAGTCAGGGGGGTGCGAGGTGTGCTGAGAGCCGTCTGCAGAGCATTCAGTTGCACGAAAGAAGGTCTCGTACTCGTCCAGGTCTTTCTCTTGCCCTGGAAAGCCCAATGGGCCCGATGTGTCAAGAGTCTAGAGGTGTTCGGCTTTCCTGCTGACAGTGGCGGGGAATGTTTTGGAAGACGTACCTACAGCTGGTAGATCAAATTTGCCAGCTTGAACAACACTGCACGGTGGCATGGACACACCCAGTTCCTGGTGAAATGATTTCGAGGAAATGCTGAAATGCAGGAGTTTCTCTCTAAATGTTGAAGAATCCCCTGCAAACATTGAGGAGGAACCAAACAGTTTGAATAATTAACAACAATCGCACTTCATCGTTGAACTCTTTTTGAAATTGTATAAACGTATATAAATGCATTCAAGAATCCTGCCAACCATCTCGCCAGGAGCTGTCGGTCAATTGCATCGGCCAATGCTGCGTGCTGTGTCTGTTCTGCAACTTGCTTTGCAGTCTGTAGGGCAGCAATGTCCTGAAAGGATCTTACACACATACGTATGTATATATAGTTATATAATAGCCACAGAAAGGAATGGACGATCAAGAATCAACTTATAGTTGACTTGGAGATTGGAGCCCTAAAAAGACCCCCAAACATGTATAAGCTCGCATCAAAGTTTAGAAACACTTCCATGACTGGCAACAGGCCTTCCCGCTTTCCGGTCCTGCTTCGCTGCCCGAAAGAGCCGCCTGCACGAGGGCCTCGGCGGCCTGGTTCGAAGACCAGTGGCCAAGGGGCTGCATGCTTCAAATAAAAACAAATGCTTCATGGCACAGCTTGCTCTCCTGGAGTGCCAGCGCGTGGCATACGGTACCCCAAGCCTCAAGGCGGACTATAGAGAAGTCTGGGTTGGTGAATCCCAATGTTGTATTGCCACCTGGAATATACATCCAAAGCCTCCCAACAATCTGAAGCATCTAAGATATTTCCTTACTTCTGCATGAAATCTATAAACACTCCTGAGGCATTGGCCATGGCCTCGCAGCTCCAATTGGATATGGATGCATGAGCGAAGGATAGCCAAGGGACCGGGGTGGCAAAAGACTAGTGTCACCACCAAACATATGTGTTTTTTGTTTATAAAATTAGATATGTTTATATAGATAATATGCACAGTTATGCATCCGGATTCAATGCCAACACCTGCAATTTGTCTGCAAATTACACACGTGGCAGTGCCCTCTTGAAAGAACACTCGCAAATGACTGTGAACGTCTTGCGAGCGTCATCCCTTTGAGCTGGGAAATCGGTGAAGGCGAAGGAATTCAGGTAACACTTGTCAAGCTAGCAGGAGGGCTTCCATCCAAACCCGATCGTGGCACACGCAAACAGTGTTTGACAAACATCTGCGGGAGTGTGCAGCACATTCATTTTCCCTTCAGCCAGAACACAAAGGAATTGACCACGCTGCATCAACTTTTTCACAAGCTGCAGTATGAATGCACTGCTGAACGTCATGCAGCCTTGCGCCTTCTGCAAAGATCTCACTTGGAACATCTGCATCATGCCTTCACATTCGAGCTCACCCTTCTCCGACACGTTGAGAAGCCACCTTGCCACGAGGATCTTTGTCATCTTGGTCTGTCAACTTGCACCTGCAGCCAGCTATTGCCAGTCAAAGCTCGCTGAAGGTACTGTAGTTGACAGAACATGAACATGGCACCTCTCGAGTCTGATGAGGTGTGAAAAGCAGCCGAATATGATGTTAATTATACAATTCTTGATCCATTTGGTGGATTCCAAACTGGCCGCTCTCCCAAAGTGTCAAGCATCAGTTGATTTAGACAAACATTGACTCGGTGGAACTTGCAAAGCAAAAATCTGCATTTTCGCTTTCAGGCTGCCTTTGATTCGCTGTAGCCCATCATTGGGTAACGTCCACCACGGCTGTTTGTATTTCACCTCAGCTTCGAAGGGTTCTGCCATTGGTTTTGCAATGATTTCAGCATGGTTTGGTGCCAGGTGTTGTGCCAGGGCACACATATATGTGACACATCTGAGACCTGCAAGCAAAGATCTTCTTTTGTGTAGCACGCGTCATCGAGGACGCCGGCCAAAGGCCACACCTCAAACACGACCCGTGCATTGGAAGCATCATCGTTTTGAAGACATGACTCAAAGTGCAAATTCTGGTTCAATTGTTACTTCATCGGTTGCAGTACCGTACAGTAGTATATGGGGGTTGTCCAACAAAGCTCTTCTTTTTGAGCTTGTATCGCCGGCCTTTCGCGACCCTTTCGCGTTTGCAGAAAAACCACAGGTGTTCCTTTCGCGCATTGTGATGAGCTTGTTCCATTGCACTGAGTTCACAGTGTTTGGGACATCCAAATCCCTTTTAGTGCGCTGAGAAGGAGGCTAATTACCCTTTGTCAATTCATACTTGAAACAAAGGTTTCAAGGCTTATTTCAAGACCATGGATGGGCAAATGCCCTTCCAGGCAATGCGCTCTTTCGCGGGCCTACCGCCGGCCTTTCGCAGCCCTTTCGCGAAAATCCGTGTTTCTGTTCGGGAAAAAGGATGTGTCATGTATTATGCACATTGTATGTAAGTCTAGGTTGGCACATGTCTTTCGCTGTCCTATCGCCGGCCTTTCGCGGACTGCAGTTTCCCTTTCGCGACATGTTTGTTTTAACAGTTGATCGAAATTCCTTCACTGGCAATAACGGACGGCCCTCATATGCATTGGCTGACCCAGAAAGGATATGGGTGAGCCTTTCCAATCTGATGAAGATTAGCTGCAATATATACTGTAACGGTTTAACAGTGTGCACACTCATAGTCTAATCTCAGCAACAGGGCCTTGCGCAGTCCTGGTAAGCAGCTAGGGATTTTGTACTATTGTACGGAGAGTTGTAGACCTTTTGGATGATTTCCAAGCTATATACACATTGATCACCCACGAAAGCAGCTGCGGACCTCTGCCAAACTTCTGGATATTATATTGCAACAGTTACTGTAAAACTTATATATGCAATAACGAACATAATACGTATGATTATGATACTTGTATCATTTGCTTCCAAGCTGCGGCTCCATCTTCATCGTAGACAATTGTCATGAAAACTCCGCAGTTAGTGCACACATGCCTCCTCGCATGGCTGGTTGTGCGCACCTGTACAGTTGATGGATGTGGCGGCAAAAAAGCTTCGGGCAAAACTCTTACAAGGGAAGAATTGCTGACATGGTCTGTGCTTAGGACTGACAACCACAGGCCAAGAAGTGTCAAGTAAGACTCCAGCAAGTTTCAAGCCATCCTTCAGGGTCATTGCGCATCTTGGGCAAGGTCAAACACCAGCAACTGTTTCATGCCACCATGCTTCTGATAATGCACACGGACAGGCCACACAGTATGAGGCAAGCCGAACTCAGCGACCCAGGATTACACCGCTTTACTTGCATCTGTTTCACGCTTATATAAATGATCTGATTACCCTGTCTTAATGAAGGGACCCCGTGAGGTCTCCTCTGGATTAATCCAAGTGTATTGATTAATTCAAGCCTATCCCCGGAGTGATTAAACGGATGAAATTAATCAGGACAAGGCTTGAAGCACGCACAGTGCTGAGAATCATCGGGTACTTCTTGAGTTCTTTTCAGAAAGTTACAGTAATTGGTGCAGATTGCTTCAGGATCAACATATCACTCGTCAACCTCCCTGAAGGTCCGCCCTACCCAACCCCCTTCTGACAATAAAACTGCTTGACGAAATAGGATTTGTACAAAATCAACAATGAGACTCTATAAAATAGAGTCAAACCATGCCAGAGTGCTATCTCAAAAGCGATTCTCGGTGACATGACCCCAAACAAATCATGCACATGCATTTTAATGGAGGTTGAATGATCATCATTTTATGGTGAATCGCTACCGGGGATGTCAGACTTAATCAAATGGTGGTTGACCCGTTTCTCACCCATACTCTATTGCGGCCACAAAATACTGCAGTCAATCGACTAGTCCTTCTGTTAAAGATGTTAAAGAATTCAAGAGATCTAATTTTACATGAACAAACACAACTATATAACTGATTTATATCAAGTGTCAATTGATTTCTGGCTAAACTATACGGGTCCCCTCTGGATATTCACGCCACTTCGAAAAAAAAGCATTGAGAACTCACCAAGGCACCTTGATTGATCACCTAAGGGAGGAAATCATCATATGGGCCAAAATGCAAAAACAAACAATACAAGTACGGGTAGAGCAATTTCAAGGCTTCGTCAAAGGTGGGCGACTTGCGCATAGAGGGTTCACTGGTCGTCACACTCATCAGTCCTTGAAGGTCCACTTCAATTGCCCTTCCTCGCCGAGCAGGGGGAAGTTCTGGCAAAACGAAACGAACCGAAATGAACTCCGGCAATGAGTTAACCTTGCCAATCCTAGCTGATTAATACACCCAGGTCACATCAGGAGCCTGAAAATGGTGGGCAAGGTATTATCCGAGCTAATATACTCCGGGAGCTCTGTACTTAAGTTTGGTCATGCTAAACAAAAGCTTGGGATTGTCAATGTGGTGTCCACCAGGCATGATACACGACGATATATATATATATAATAATCCCTACCATCTTCTTAAGGGGGGTCCTCTGGAAAATGTAAATTACAGTTTTGGCTGTAAACCACCTCCTAAATGAAAGCCGGCATTTTGTCAATAAGTTGACTTACATGTTAAAAACTGTAATCTTACATTTGGGAGAAACCCCCAAAAAATGGCAGGGGACGTTGGAAAATGTAAGTTACATGTTTTTGAAAATGAAAGGCCATCACTCTTCATGGTCGAAAGGCCATCAACAATGCGACAAACACCAGAAAACATATGAAATTGTGCGAGTCTTCAGCACTGCCCGTTGCCTACAGCATCCCAGATCCTGCAGCAATCCATCTTTGTTCTTGGGGAAATGAATTGTTTTTGGGGCAACTCTTGCATGGGATGGGGGGGTGGCAGCCCAAGCATCGCAACAAAACCTGGACTTGTATGAAAAGGTACCGGTGCAACAAACTAATCATGATGAGTGTAGTGACTGGAAGTATCCTTCCAAACAGTTCGGTGCATCGATGAAGCTGATCCGAACTGTTGGAGTCCTCAATTGGCATCCATGTTTGCCACGCAGCACCTGAAAGCTTTCGACAGCTGCTGCAGTAGCAGTGCTGCATCTCTTCGGGAAACCTCACCAAATCGCGAAGAAAAACGTGACAATGTGAGTGGACAAAAGCAATTGGACCATTTTGCCAGATTGAAAGTAGCTTCTTCATTTGAATTGGATTGATGCAATCTATAGGTTTTTAGCTAGCTTGAACATGTTTGAGTTTCGGCACTGGAAGAAATCAGGTAAGTGTCGGCCAAAATGTACTGTAAAATAAAGGACATGATTCAGCAAGGTTATCGCCTTTTAGCCACAATGTCAACATAGCTGAACGTATTAAAACAAAACACAAATATGGTTATCGCTTTTGAGAGGGCCCTATCGCTTTTGCGGGTTTTGGCCCATTTCCAGAAATCATCCACCTCTCTTTACTAAAGTAGTCATCGCATGTTTTGGCGGTTGCTCATGTGCTGTTTTGTGAGCTAGCGATTGAAGGTCTATTGCCTGTGAAAGCCCTGCACTGCCAACCAACACAGGGCTGGGAAGTCCAAAATGAGTCGGCATCAGTCATGATGAGTTGTAATTATACACCAGCCGTATGATCTCTATATATATAGTTATATATATATATTTATAAATACTATATAAGACTTCGGCCAAAGATCAGGATCTCACTTCACAACTCCAAAAACGACATCTCTTCCAACCACACCTTGCTTGGCCTCGGCCAATGCCAGTTTGTCACCAACATCGTTCATCGATGCGTCAAGCGGCCTGGGCAGCTGAAACTTGCATCTGCCACAGCTGCAGCCGCCTGTCACGGGTCCTCACCAACAAATTACATGTGAGCTTCGAGCCAACCATCTATCTAGAATATAAATTTGCATTCCGTTTGTCTAGTCAAGTCTTTTCTCTATTTCTTAATATCAGGCACTGTATGGCACTGTATCCTTCTCGTACCCAATTGATAAAATTGAAAGCAACACATAGCCAAACCACAGAAACCATGTTGGCCGTCATGTGGCACAGCTTGTCTGCGTTTGAACAAACTGTTTTCTACATAGAAAAAGGCACACTCTGTGTCGCTGTGTGGTTCATGCAAGGCGCAATTTACAGAATATTTATTGACAACTCAGACTCAAATACCTATAGAAACTTTCCCCAGATATAGAAACTTTCCCCAGAACTGGAAGAATCTCCGGAAGCTCACTCTAGAATCTGAACAACCAAACGAAGCTACCGCTCCCCATGTCCGCTCTGTTTTCCACTCAAGTTCATCTAGGCTTTTACTGTTCAGCTGTTTCGGAATATAGGAACTATGCATAACTATGCCACGAATGGCGAACC
>CAXAMN010023412.1:0-17196 GCA_963970005.1 Durusdinium trenchii
GGTGAACATCTCTTTCAGGCCAGTGCACTGCCGCGCAACCGAATGCGTCCTGCCATATTTCATGCCTTTGGCAAAGCCAAAGTTGGAGCGCAGGCTGCTTTACGAGAGCTGGAGCATCAGGGGTGGGAAACGCTGCCGACTGCAATACTAGGCATGCCCAATCTCCCCCCCGCATGGGCTGTGGAGACTTGGAAACCAATAGGAGGTTGCAAATTCACAGGCTATTTCTCTGTGGTAGCAGGAAACAGTGCCTTGCGCTTCTGCCTGCTCTTAAAGTGGCGGGCGATTCGTCCACAAGCGACAGAACTCTTTACAGCACAACTGCAGGGGGACAGCCTTAGCTGTCTTCCGGCAGAGTTCGGTGATACAGACGTGGAGTCAGCGTCCACGCCCTCGTCTGATACTTCTGCCAAGAGAGCGGATCGACTTGCTCAAGCAATCGAGAGCGACTCGACTCAGGGTAGTCAGGCACCTGACCCTCGTCCATGCACTCCCTGTCCGCAACAGCTGTCTCCTCCCCTCTTTGTGCCGTGGAGTCAAGTCGCTAAACTAAGAGGGGTAGTTGCAGTCCACAAAGACATGTCCTCACGAGGAACTGCAAGTTGCATTAGCTCACCCCCAGTGTCTTGTCCCCGGAGAAAAAGAGCACTTCCTTCAAGTTAATAGCGATTTGCTCCTTCAGCTCCGAGGCACGATTATGCCCCTGGAAGGTATTGCACCACAGGTGTTTGAAGCTATATACCAACGTCAGCAGGGTGAAATACTCTGGGTCACTGTCCTATGGATGATTGCCCAACTCAATGAATACTGGGTTAGCGGCACATCCCCACCACTGCCGTCAGTATTTCAAATCAACTGTGGTGGACTGGGGGGTGGAGCCCTTGAAGGGGAGATCCCCCCGCACTTCCATTGCACGTGTCCGCCAGTCGGAGAAAGTCAAGTCTATGGGCCGTCACTCTCCCCCGCTGATGTCCTTGATGATCAGGAATGGGGGGTTGCCTATGGATGGTCGACCGGAGTGCATGAAGTCGCCACTCTCTTTGCGCTCACACAGAATCCGTGCCAAAAATGGGAAGCTCTAGGGTATGGCAAGGCAGCCCTTCTGTACCAACGAACACAGCATGTGTTACAAGCAGCCAGGCTGCTCCCTGCTCATCGACGGCTGCCGCACCAGGCCTTTCTCAGTGGCCTTTGGTGGAAGCTTCTTTCGCTCCAGCCACTGCGACTTCTTGCCTACTTGCCAGTGCTTGGGTGTCTGCGGCCGACTGAACAAGCAGATCCCACCCATTTTACTGTAAATGGTTTTAGTGCTGGCAGCTACACGGGAGCAGTGATTGCCTTAGCAATTCGTTGCCTCTGGCCAGCCAGTCAGATCACAGCGCGCCTAGGCGCCATTGCAATGCCGAAGAGTGTCTTAGCGGCACTCGTTGCCACTGCAGAGCCTGACAGGCACAACTACTATCTTGTCCATGCTGCTGAAGATTGCTTGTGTGACTGGAAGCCGACAGAGAACGAGCTCGACATGTTGCAACGATCCTTGCACATCACGTATGTAACAGACTCTGCAAGATGGATGGGCAAGCACAAGCACTGTTACTGGCACTGGCTCCAGTGCCAACTCCCTGCGGGTAAAGTTAGCCTCACCACACTGAAGCTCACACACCCGGATGTTATTCCTCGCCGCGATCGGATTGCCGCTCCGATGCGACTTGCCTCCTGGATTCGATTCGAAACGGCCATGACGAGCGAGGATTGGGAAGGAGCTATCAGTTTGTTGGTGTCCAATCTCCATTGTCCTGACCAGGAATTGCTGGTGCTACTACAGAGCTGTGTGGCAGGACAGCCAATTGCCTCCATGGAAGAAGCACAGGCGCTGCTGCTCAAAAACTTTCGTGTTGGCAAAGGTACCCAAAGTGCATGTGCTCAATGGCTGACGGAAATGGCTCGCGACCTACTGGCGCCGATTCCGTTTCGAGAAGTCTTTGTCATTTTAGCCCTCTTTCTTCCGCAGCTCACCTTTGTCGATGAGGCCACCACAAAACAAGAACTGTGGAGCAGCCCCACAGTGCGAAAGTTTGGCCTAGTTGTGGACGTCACGCCCACAGCCACTGGATTGCAGGGCATGCATGAATATCGCATCGCCTTTCCTGCGGGGTCGCAAACAGCTATCTTTTGCCCGGCGCACTTCCAAAGTTGTAATTTTGAACAACTCGCCAGCAGTCCCTCGAGTACAGTGCATATGGGCTCGCAGGCTGGGAAGGCTTATCGCATCGTTCTAGAGGAGCACGGCGCATGCTACTCAGTCTTGGCGCTCTTGCTGGCTTTTGTGTCTCCCTCTCGAAAGCGAAAAGGGGATGAATCGTCAAGTGATAAACTTCGTCGGTTAAGCAGTCCTCGGCACTGGGATGTTGCCTTAGTACCGTTCCCGGAGGATTTCGTGCCACTGCCCACGCCAACCGAAACCGGACTAGCGTGCCCAGCGCCATGGGCGCTCCCACCTAGCCTCTGCGCGCTGGAACCTAGAGCAACTAAGCTCCGAGTGTTGGCCATTGCGGAAGCAGGAGACACTGTTACTGCCGACCACCTCTTGCAAATGGCCTGCCTGGCTGCAGAGCACAAACCCACAGTGCTGGGTATTCCGGGCCAAGTGCCCATTCCGTATCAACTAGAATGCACGGTAGTCCTTTTGCAGAGCTTGCACGCCCTCTTCCAGCTGCTGACCTCCGGCAATACAATGCAATACTGCCCCCAAGCATCCAGCTTTGCGGTTGCCCTGGGAACTGCCGCTCGGCAAGATAATGGGCGCATTGTTTCAATGGCCGCCAGTCTTGCGCTGGCCCTCAGAGCTGGCAGATCTACCTTGGCAGTAGCAGGTGTCTTTGGAGCGGGCAAGACTAGATCCCTGACCTTTCTCCTTGCCTGGCTGGCCCTCACCACTCACCTTAAGATTGCAGTGGTGCACAAAGAGAATCCAGCAGGTCGGGCAATCACTAAGCTGCTCACAGCCTTTGACTTAGAGCCGGACCACCAACGATATTTCATTCGACCAGTCAGTAGGGAAGAGGCAGAAACTAACGCAGCTTGCACGAACTATGATTTGCGAGCAAGCGAAGCGGCATCATACATCCCCGGCTGCCACGTGGTGATTGTCACTACTGGGCTTGTTTGGGACCAAAAAGGGCAGACCCACTCCACACTCAACACGCATATGCTCATTAGCGAAGAGGCCCAGCAGGACATGGACCTCAAATCTGCCTTTGCGCCAACAGTCCCCCGACAACCCTTCTTTCGATTACTACTTGGTGATCCCAAACAGAGCCCTGGTGGAGTAGCTGATCGACAGAGAGCCCATCGCACGCTCCTGCTCAAAGCTCCTATTGGGCTGCGAGCCCCCACCACCTGGTATATGCCGCATGAAATACCAGGCGTCTTTCACAAGCTCCTCCGACACGGCCGAGGCTTTGGCCTTAGTGACCTAGAGGAAACTGCCAAAGTAGCGGGCCACAGGCCCCTAGGGAGAAGTTGGTTTCGCCCGGAGAAGGCCCAAGCCACATCCTCTTTCGCTTGCCAGTTACAATCCACCTACAAAGACCTCTCCAGAGTAGACCTAGATCTCCCGGAAGGACTGCTGGTGGGGCTAGGCTATGCAGCTACCAGCCCAGACAGCCCGTTTGACTTTCGACAAGCGCAAACTGCGGCTGAAAGATCGGGAGTGGCAGGCCCACACTGCTGGAGCTTGATGCTGCCAACGAGTGCAAGAGTTGCCCAAGAAGTGTATGAGCCGTTAATAGGAATTCAGTACCCCATGTTGTGCAGCCGAATGGGAGATACTTGGCAAATCGGTACCACCTCAATCCGAGAGGATCAACGGATTGCCACAGGCCTACGCTTTGTCCACTGGTGCCATACTTCGCCCAATCTGCAGGCACGGCAAAACCCAAACAACGACCCAACGGTAAGAGTGTATCAACACATCGAGGACCAACTCGCCAAAGCAGGCTCTGACACGGAAGACATTTTGGCCCTTACGACCACTCGTGAAGGGGCCACGAACCTACGCAATTATTTCTCCATTGCTGAGAAGAAGGCGAATGCAGAGACGGCAGTCAAGGTGGCAGGCGCCACCGCTAAGCATTGCATCGTCATTCATGGTGTGTCAACATTCCTCAGTGGTGAAGGACGCCACCTAGACTACGACCAGGAATGCTTCACACGAGCGAATGTAGCATACAGCCGAGCCACTGATCTTACCATCTTGGCATGCCCATTGAACATGCAAGGAATGCCTGGGGCCCTGCAAGTCTTAGCCGCCCTCCTGCATGGTGTCCAAACAATATATACCTATGACAGCAATGAAGAGCCTACTGTCTTCGGCTCGTTGGACCTTCGAGTCACTCAGGTTGCGCAAGCCACGACATTCTTCCAACATGCACTTCTGCCCCATCCAATGTGGCTCGGCCCTCTGCCGGTCTGTCTCGCAGAACACCATCACGGCAAGGTGAGGCGCTTACGCCTCGTCTTAGCCACGATTACGCACTTGACCAAAGCGGAAATTACCAGCCTCGTAGAAGGGCCCTACCTGCCTGGTGGTACGGTTTTGCATGACCTGGTGTATGGTTACGCAGCTGATGCGTCGCTCGAGCCTGAGTGGCTAGTCATCACGGATGGGCAGCAGCCAGGAAGTTGGCGACTCCTCCACAACAGCTCTGGCCCAGGGCAACGCTGTAGCGTGGGAAGCTCCCTCCGCTATCAACCAACGCCAAGCGCGCGTGAGCAGCGCAGTGCGCAAGATTATACCTTTGAAGCACTGCATCGGGTGTACTTCTACGACGCGTGGAGAGTGCAGCCAGTCCTTGATGCCCCTGAATCTGACCTTGTCCTTCCACCGAAACCAGGCCTTTTAGAGCAGGGCTGTTACTGGCCTCGGCCGAACCAGACACCTGAGGTCCTCTCTATCTCTGACCGTGACCCAGACAAAGAGGAACAAGCGATGCGTGAGGGAGAATCACCGACCTCCCTTGCGGTGACAGATGCGGATATGGCTGAAGAAGACGCAAATGAAGCAGTCTCAATCCACAGTTCCTCCTCCAAGTCGCCCACCATTCCGACCACAGAGCACCTGGAGGAAGCCGATGAGCGCATGGCAGATGATGCTAGTGCTACCGCCTCCTCTGTAGAAGAAGAGGGTGATTGCCTTAGCAATCGTCCGGTCTTTCCTGATGCATGTCCCACAAGAGATGAAATGCTGGACGCAGAAGATGATGCAGGAAGCGTGCTGCCACCACAGGACGTGGACCCCCCAAGTAGCAGCCCCACATCACAATCATCGGAGTCCCCAATCAAAAGAAGACCGGGGTCCAAGGCCAGTGCCGGGCGAGCGCAATCCAAGAAGTCACGGAAATCTCCTGCTCCACCATCCAGGCAATCACTCGGCAGCATTCCTGAACATGAGCAACCACCGGCCACACTAGCAGACTTGGCCAGTCAGAATGCTCAAAATCCGGTAGCTCCTGCTGGCAGGAATCCTACGACACCACCTGGCCGCCCTGAATCGATGCAAGAGCGCCCACACACGATGACTGAAATCGACCTTGCCGGCGATCAAAAGAATACAGAGCGTGGAGGCACGGCCGACACGGATCTCCAATTGGAATCTGAGCAGAGAGCCATGCAGGCCCTATACGACTATCAATCTGCAGCTCGAACGGCCAGCGCATCAGCCAGGTACAAGGTGCCGCTCCCTGCGTTACAAACCTATAGTGACCTTCCTAGGGAATGGCCGATGGCGAGACTTGCTATTTCCAGCAAGCAAATCAATCGCCTTGTCCGTACGTTCCTCTGGAGGAGGGTGACAGAACAAGCACTCCATGGCTCCTCCTTTGTGAACATTCCGGATGAAATCAACCAGGCCTATATAGGGGATCTCCTCCGTATAAGTGAAGCCTTTGCTGCTCCCCTATCCAACCTCTTTTCTTTTGTGAAGAGTGGACATCCAGCATGTCCCTTCATCGCTCACAAACAGCTCGCCCTCTATGCAAACCCCCGATTCTGGCAATATGGCCTCCTGGCCTTCATTGCGCGGTGCTGTTCCTTCGATAATCAACATAGACACCAGGATCCAGGACCAGCAAAAGTAGAGGAAGGAAAATCACAGATGACGAAGGAAAAAGACGTTGATGCCCTCACCTTTATGCGCACTGTCCTCATGTCCTTTGTTAGGGGAATGGAGCATGGGGAACAGACATTGCCCACCAATGACCTCTTTATCTATCTACCAGTACAAATACTGCCTGACCTGGTTGTAGCCATGGAGCGGCAGGGCTTCACGCCTGCGGAAGTGAAAGGGGGTTATGGATATCGGCCAAAAGAAGAGGATGCTGAGGACAACCCCTTGCTCGTGGTGGGAGTGCGCGCCAAAGATATTGTTTATGACCGGTACCCACGAATGCCGGACACGTCCTGGGCAGAAAGAGCCCACTTTAGTGGTGCCCTTGACCCGTCTTTGGGACAAGCTTTCTCGTTTCCCTCCCTTCTACAGTTGAGGCTGCGCATCGAAGTCCCATTGTGGCGAGACCTGACTACTGCCAAACATCCCAATGCAGACCTGCCTGCAGAAGAAGATTCTGACTCTGACGCTACAGGGTCAGCTGAACGGTCGCCTAAGCTTGCTCTCCCTGTGCCAGTGGGGCTTGCTGAACCACCAGAGTTTGGCACTGAAGAGGCCACGGAGGACGAGGACATGATGGATGAACCCAACTACACCTTTGCCAAGGGATATGGACGCTTCGGCATAGGCTATACCAAGGGAGCATTGACGCAGAAAGCGCTGTTGTCTTGGCTCAGTGGCTGACTTCCGGGCTACGTGTTGCCATGGCCCGCACAGGATGGCACCTGCTGTCTCCCCGCCTGATGCTGACCAAAGTCCCTGGTAGCGTCCTCAGCGACTACTACCACAATGGATATCCTCTCACTCCGAAAATGGCAGATCGCCCATACAATCAATATGGCACACAATCCTATACCAAGGAACGATGGGACCAGCTCTGTGTATGGCTCACTGGGAACCCCAATTTCAGGCTGCAACTTTCTGACCACAAGCAGGCGCTTCGAGACCACATGGGCTATAGTCAAGAAGCCACTGACCCAGGTAATAAAGCTCGCCGAACCGTCCCCCCGCCAGAATCGGGAAGCTCCTCGTCGGCAGCGTGGCCCTCTTGGCACAGTAGGCCCTCCCCATCGCCCTCGCCCTATGGGTGGTCCTATGGTTGGTGGCAGTAAGGTAGTTGGCAGTAGGACTCATCCAGATCAACAAACGACTTCAAGTTGCTTGATCCTTTTCAGGGGGGTGGGTGGCCTTAGCCACCCTCCTACTTGTGGCCTAATTGTCATAACAGGGTTCGCAAAGATTATCTCCTCGGTGTCTCTGTGATTTGGCTCAAGCAAACATAGCGAGCACGTGCGAGCTACCGCCTACGCGACAATGCCGACTCCCCAAGACCGTTATGAGATCAACCTCGAGTTGGTTACCGTAGCAGGTACGGTATATGCAATGCAGACAGACCTCTCCCACTATGAGGACGTAGCAGAGCTTGAAGATGATATTCTCTGCTTTCTGCCGACAGTCTCTGATTTAGATGTCTTCGGCTGTGAATTGGAGTTGCTCAACCTCCAAAATCAGCAACCCCTGCCAGAGGCATTCCGCACTGTGCTCCTGCAACGACCGCAGCTCCAAATTGTCGTCCGTCCCTGCATGGTAGATGGGCATTCCATCTGGCAGTTCCAGGATGACGGCAAGGAGAGCTACCCCAAGGCTGTTCGCGTCCCGCCCAACCCGAGGGGAGCTGTTGCCGACAGAGCATTTTATGCTGCGCCTTCACTTCGGCATGTAGAAGTGACAACTGGCATTCGACATGTCGGAGCTGCGGCTTGGCAGGCGTGTTAGCAACTACAAATTGTCAAACTCCCGCCCTCGGTCATAAGTCTGGCAGAAGGGGCTTTCCTAGGGTGCTATGTGCTGCGAGAGGTCGTCGCCCCGGGGTGTATCCGATACGGTCCAAGGGTGTTTGCTGAGTGCTGCTCCCTAAGTCGAGTTGGGGCCAGTCATGGGACAGAGGACAACAGTGCCCTTGCACCAGGGGCACAACTAGGTAAGTATGCCTTCGAGAGTTGCCTCACACTTACCACCATCACCTTTGACATGGATCATACTAGTAAACCTCGAGGACTGCCTGAAGGGGCGTTCCGCGGCGCATGCATTGAACAGCTCTGCCTGCCGAGTGACTTCCACAATATCGGGCCGCGTGCCTGTGAAAATTGTAAAAGCCTTGTGGAGGTCAACCTCATGGACACAGAGATCACAGCCCTCCCTTCTTCCACTTTTGCCCACTGTGTCGCCTTAAACAGCATCTGGCTCCCGCCACGACTCACGCTAATTGGCAAAGAAGCTTTTCTGAATTGTGTGGCACTGCAAGAAGTTGTCATCCCGACGGAGCTCAGGGATATCGGCAACCGGGCATTTTGTGGGTGTGAGCAGCTGCAACGTTTCACCCCCCTGGACTGGGGTGACATTGAACAGTGGGTACAAGCTGAGCACAATGCCTTCTTTATGTGTGACAAGTTTGAAAAACCCCAGTGGGTTGAGCTGCTCCCTGCAGAAGGACCTGATTCGGATGCCTTTGACGAGGAACTCAACCACGAATATTGCCAATATCATGCCAGCCCATGGTAGACTCTAGGTGGGTGCCTTAGCATCTGTCTGTAGCTTCGATGGCCTTGGGAGCAGCCCACGCGCAGACCCAGACATTTTTGGCTCAAACAATCATTGCAAATAGCCTGTCGCACATGGAATTTGATGATTCATCCATGATTAGCACCCCTCCTGAAAAGGAGCCGGTCATGGAACACTCCCTGCTGCTAACTACGCCTTCGGGAGAGACTTTCCAGGTCTCTCTCAGTGTTGCAAAGTTTGACCGCTTTGAAGATCTAGAAGAGCAGGTTATGGACTATCTCGTTTCTGTTACTGATCTCAAAGTTTTTGGGTGCTGCATTGACTTTTTGCAAACTGCCACACAGACTTACCTAGAGGACCCAATCTGGGAAAAGCTACATCAAGGAATGGAATACACCATCGTTTTTCGAAACTGTAGTGTTATCCTGCCATCTCAGGTAGAACTTGAGGATTGCCCCATCCGTCACATTCCGCTCGCAGTTCATGTCCCCATGAACCCAGAGAGAAGTGTCCCAGAAGGGGCCTTTGCCGGGGTTCCACGCTTGAGACATGTCAGTGTAGAGTCAGGTATCAGGTTCATTAAAGCAGAGGCTTGGCAAAACTGTCGGCAGCTCCGCATCGTTAAACTGCCTGCCACAGTAGTAGGCATTTCCGATAACGTCTTCCGCGATTGCAAACTACTAAACAGTGTCGCGGCTCCGGGTTGCCTAGACTTTGGGTATAAAGCCTTTGCGGAATGTTGTTCCTTGCAATGGGTGTATGCATCGGAAGGAATTGCAAATGTGTTCAATAGCGAAGCCAAGCTAGGGCAATACCTCTTTCAAGGCTGTATCAATCTTGCTGAGGTTACCTTAAGTGAGCTTCCATCTCCCCGAGAGTCAGCACTGCAAGCTAGGGTCAGTGAGTTAACGCCTGGCTGCCTCAGCTCCACAGGAATCACTGCACTTGCTCTCCCAATGCATTTTGTAACTCTCGGAGCGCATGCATGCGACAGTTGCCGATTACTTAAGAATATAGACCTTAGCCACACCCAGGTTGAGGAAATTCCGGAATTCGCCTTTGTGCACTGCACTAGTCTCAAAGAAGTCCTTCTTCCGATAACTCTTCACACAATCCGAGTCAAAGCTTTCATGAACTGTGCAGCTCTCGTGGAGCTTGCCATTCCGCCCTCGCTGAGGTACATAGGAAGTAGAGCCTTCCTAGATTGCACTGTCCTTAGTAGGCTTGTCAAGATGCCAGGAAGGCATAAATGGCGAGGAGTCTATGCAGAAGAAAATGCTTTCGCCATTTGTCCTGCTATGCGATGGCCACCTTGGCTGCACATGATCCCGGACATGGGGCACACCCCTGGTCTTGGATGAAAACAAGACTCCTTTCTTGTTTGCAGCGAGCGCTGCATCGTAGATACTCGTCAAGAGTCTGGGCACGCGCCTTAGCGTGGGTCCAAGGTAGGTCAACGAACATGACAGGGCAAAGTCCAGAAGGGAGCGGAGAAACATTGCAATTGTACCCTTGTATAGGAAGTTCTACTCAAGAGTATCATGGCGGGGCTAAGGGCAAGCAAACGAAAATAAACTGCACATTGCCAAAGACCAGTGTCCCAGAACAAACTGGATAACTCGTCTAGTCCAGGCAATGCTAGGAGCTGTCGACTGATGCCAGTTGTCACAGGGAAGCAAAAGGACCAGACCAGACAGAGCCGGTGAACCTGTAACTGGAACGAGGGACAAGCTGACTGACAGCAGAGAGCGGCAAGCAAGATGCGCAAGCACTGACCAACCTCTTTTCGCCATTCGGACTGCTGTGAGCCAATAGGAGCGAGAGCCTTAGCTCTTCGTTCCTAACAGGCGGGTGGTAGAGAGTGGCAATGGCGGATGCCCTGGGGGAACCTTAGTTCCCTTTGTTGATGTCCGACATTTCCAATTTTGTACAAAGAAGTACAGATACCATGCTAGGATTGTCCAATGTTTCACCTGTTTCACCTGTTTCACACGGGCCTTGCATGCAGCCGATTAACTTTTGCAACGGTGCAGCGCTTCGTAAACCTGAAAGACACCCCACTCTGTTTGCTCTTTGGTACCTGTGAGTACCAAACGGTGCGGAACTGACCTCCCTTCGGGGGGGGTCTCTTTGCACCATCACCTGCAGGCTTTCGTCGATTATGGCCGCCTCTCATCGATTGTTGATTGGTAGCATGCCACTTGACTTGTAAGTGCAACCGGTTGAACGGGTTGTGCCACAAGAAAGGTCTTTTCCACGGCATGCTGCACAGCTACGCCACCCCACTTGCCAGGGATGCAATCGACGTTGATGCATTGCGATACCCCGTATTTGAGTGGAGAATTGCATCGTGACCTTGATTTTGCCGCACCGGGGTGTGGCCGCTGGTCACTCATAAAGGTGAAGTGAGGTCCCTTTGAAGCCTTTTTGCGACCTTGCTTGAGCACAAGCCTGCGCCGCTATGCTTTTCGTTCGTTAATTCAGGCCCCTTTTTAGACACTCTTTTTCGTCTCACATGTTTCACCTTGCACAGAGGAAAGACTACATGATGGTGGAGACACGGCCTGTGGGCCCCTGGTTGTGGTGTTGGTTGGTTTTGTGTGGTGTTGGGTTTCCTTGTTCTTTTCTCCACCATCTGACTGTTCTTCCCTCCCTTCAACGATGACCTGGGCACCATGCCCACACGGCGTCCGTACTCGTGGAAAAAAAAGTCTTCAGCTTCTTCATCTTTGGGTCGGTGGCCGCAGCCCCCTTTCACCTCTGCGGGCGTGAAGCCCTGCCGCTCCATGGCTACAACCAGGTCAGGTAGGATCTGTACTCGGAGATAGACAAAGAGGTCATTGGTGTGTAGCGTCTGCTCGCCATGCTCCATTCCCCCAACAAAGGACATGATGACAGTTTGCATAAAGGTAAGGGCATCGACATCTTTTTCCTTTGTTTTCTGTGGTTTCGCCTCCACTGCTTGGGCTGTTTCTGTACCCTGGTGTCTGTGTTGATTGTCAAAGGAGCAGCACCTTGCGATGAAGGCTAGTAGGCCATACTGCCAGAAACGGGGGTTTGCATAAAGGGCGAGCTGTTTGTGCGTGATGAATGGGCATGCTGGGTGTCCACCCTTCACGAATGCGAAGAGGTTGGACAGGGGAGCAGCAAAGGCTTCGCTGATGCGGAGAAGATCTCCGATGTAGGCTTGGTTGATTTCATCAGGAATGTCCACAAAGGAGGAGCCATGGAGTGCTTGCTCTGTTACCCGCCTCCAGAGAAATGTACGGACGAGGCGGTTAATTTGCTTGTTGGAAATTGCAAGTCTCGCCATCGGCCATTCCCGAGGCAGGTCACTGTAGGTCGGTAATGCGGGGAGCGGCGCGCTTTGTCCGTCAGCTTCTCTGGCCGTTCGAGCCGCGTGTTGATAGTCGTATAGGGCCTGCATGGCTCTCTGCTCAGATTCCAGTTGGAGATCAGTGGCAGCAGTGCCTCCGCGCTCTGCTTGCTCTTGATCACTGGCAAGGTCAATTTCTGTGATGGTGTGTGAGCTCTCTTGCGTTGCTCCAGGATGGTCAGGTGGTGTCTCAGGATTCCTGCAAACTGGAGCCTCCTGCCTTTGAGCATTCCGACTGGCCAGGTCTGCCAGCGTGGCCGGCGGCTGCTCGTGCTCGGGAATGCTACCGAGCGGTTGCCTGGATGCTGGAGCAAGTGATTTCGTAACTTCTTGGACTGAGCTCTCCCTGCACTAGTCTTAGACCCCGGTCTTCGTTTGATAGGGGATTCAGAGGAGTGCGACGTGGGACTGCTGCTTGGGATTCCCCGTTCTGTGGGGGTAGCGTGCTCCTTGCTTCATCTTCTGCCTCCAGCATTTCGTCGTGAGCTGGATATGCTTCAGGAGGAGCTGGATGGTTGCTAAGGCAATCACTCTCATCTGCAGAGGAGGTGTTAGCACTGTCGTCGTCTTCCATGTCCTCCGGCTGTTCTGTACTCGGGATGGTAGGTGACTCTGAGGCGGAGCTGTGGACAGAGACCGCTTCATCTACTTCGTCATCAGCCATTGTGGCATCTGTCGCCACCGGAGAGGACAGTGGCTGTCCCTCTTGCGCATCATGTTCCTCCTTTTCTGTCTCACGGTCAGAGACAGAGAGGACCTCAGGTGTTGCTCTCGGCTGAGGCCAGTAACAGCCTTGCACTAATAGGCCTGGTCGCGGTGGCAGGACCAGTTCAGATCCGGGGGCATCGAGGACTGGCTGCACTCTCTATGCGTCGTAAAAGTACACTCGGTGCAATGCTTCGAAGGTGTAATCTTGTGCACTGCGTTGGTCCACCGTGCTTGGCGTTGGTTGGTAGCGCAGGGAGCTTCCTACGCTGCACCTTTTTCCTGGACCAAAGCTATTGTGGAGGAGCCGCCAACGTCCTGGCTGCTGCCCGTCTGTTATGACCAACCACTCCGGCTCAAGCGAAGCATCAACTGCATAGCCATAGACAAGGTCATGCAAGACCGTTCCACCTGGCAGGTGGGGTCCTTCTCTCAGGCTAGTGTGTTAGTGCTGCTAAGACGAGACGTAAGCGCCTCACCTTGCCTTGATGGTATTCTGCGAGACAGACCGGTAGAGGGCCTACCCACATTGGGTGGGGCAGGAGCGCTTGCTGGAAGAATATCGTGGCCTGCGCCACCTGTGCGGCAGTAAGGTCCAGCGAGCCGAAAATAACGGGCTCTCTGTTGCCGTCATAGGTATATATCGTTTGGACACCGTGCAAAAGGGCTGCTAGAACTTGCAGGGCCCCGAGCATCCCTTGCATGTTCACGGACAGGCTAGGATGGTGGGGTCGGTGGCTCGGCTGTACGCCACATTTGCACCGTGTGAAGCACTCCTGGTCACAATCCAGGTTGTGCCCTTCGCCACTGAGGAAGGTTGACACCCCGTGGATAACGATGCAGTGTTTGGCCGTGGCACCTGCAACTGGGGAGACACCTGGCAAATAGGTACCACCTCCATCCGAGAGGATCATCTGATTGCCTCACGCCTAAGATTTGTCCATTGGTGTCATGCTTCGCCCAATCTGCATGCAAGACATAACCAAAAGAACGATCCTACCGTGCGAGTGTATCAACACCTTGAAGACCAACTTACCAAAGCAGGAGCTGACACCGATGACATCTTGGCCCTTACAACCACCCGAGAAGGGGCAACGAACTTGCGCAACTACTTCACCATTGCCGACAAAAAGGCCAATGCAGAGACTGCAGTCATTCGGCTGCGCAACATGGGATACTGAATTCCTTTAACGGCTCATACACCTCTTGGGCAACCCTTGCGCTCGTTGGCAACATTAGACTCCAGCGGTGCGGGCTTGCTACTCCCGATCTCTCGGCGGCATTCTGCGCCTGTCGGAAGTCGAGCGGGCTGTCCGGGCTGGTGGCTGCATATCCTAGACCCACAAGAAGTCCTTCCGGGAGATCCAGATCCACTCTGGAAAGGTCTTTGTAGGTGGACTGTAGCTGACAGGCGAAAGAAGAAGTGGCTTTGACTTTCTCCGGGCGAAACCAGTTGCTCCCCAATGGCCTTGGCCACAGCATTAGCCGTTTCCTCTGGATCGCTAAGGCCAAAGCCTCGACATTGCCGAGGGAGCATGTGAAATCTCATGTGGCATGAACCAGGTAGTGGGGGCTCGTAGCCCAATGGGAGCTTTGAGTAAGAGCGTGCGATGGGCTCTCTGTCCATCAGCTACTCCACCAGGGCTCTGTTTGGGATCACCAAGCAGCAATCGAAAGAAGGGTTGTCAGGAGGCACTGATGAGCAGGTCCACATTCTCCATATGGGTGTTGAGTGTGGAGTGGGTCTGTCCTTTTTGGTCCCAGACCAGCCCCGTAGTGGCAATAACCACATGGCAGCCAGGGATATAGGAAGCCGCGTCGCTTGCCCGCAGGTCGTAGGTAGTGCATGCTGTGTTGGTTTCTGCCTCTTCTCGGCTAACTGGTCGTATGAAATATCGCTGATGGTCTGGCTCAAGGTCAAAGGCAGTTAGCAACTTTGTGATTGCCCGACCAGCTGGATTCTCTTTCTGCACGACTCCAATCTTGAGGTGTGTGGTAAGAGCCAGCCAGGCGAGAAGGAAGGTCAGGGATCGGGTTTTGCCCGCACCAAAGACACCTGCTACTGCCAGGGTAGATCTGCCAGATCGGAGGGCCAGCGCGAGGCTGGAGGCCATCGAAACGATGTGACCATTGTCTTGCCGGGCGGCTGTGCCTAGGGCGACGGCAAAACCAGCCGCTTGAGGACAGTGCTGTAACGTACTGCCTGTGGTTAGCAGCTGGAAGAGGGCATGCAAACTCTGCAATAGGACTACTGTGCATTCAAGTTGATACGGAATGGGCACTTGGCCGGGGATACCCAGCACAGTGGGTTTGTGCTCTGCTGCTAGGTTGGCCATTTGCAGCAGGTGGTCAGCAGTGACCGTGTCTCCTGCTTCCGCCATGGCCAACACGCGGAATTTGTTTGCTCTAGATTCCAGCGCCCGTAGGCTAGGTGGGAAGGCCCATGGGGCTGGACACGCGAGTCCGGTTTCGGTTGGCGTGGGCAGCGGCGCAAAATCTTCGGGGAACGGTACTAAGGCAACATCCCAGTGCCGAGGGCTGCTCAATCGCCGGAGCTTCTCACTTGGTGATTCCTCCCCTTTTCGTTTACGAGAGGGAGACACAAAGCCAAGCAGGAGTGCTAAGACTGAATAGCACTTGCCGTGCTCCTCCAGAACAAGCCGATAGGCCTTCCCTGCCTGCGAGCCCATATGGACCGTACTTGAAGGGCTGCTTGCTAGTTGGTCAAAATTACAGCTCTGGAAGTGCGCTGGGCAGAAGACAGCCGTTTGTGACCACGAAGGAAAGGCTATGCGGTATTCATGCATGCCCTGCAACCCGGTAGCTGTTGGTGTGATATCCACGACGAGGCCAAACTTACGAACAGTGGGACTACTCCACAGTTCTTGTCTTGTGGTGGCTTCTTCGACAAAGGTAAGCTGCGGGAGAAACAGGGCTAGAATGACAAACACTTCTCGGAACGGGATCGGTGCCAAGAGGTCCCGAGCCATCTCCGTCAGCCATTGGGCACACGCACTTGGATTGCCTTTGCCGACCCGAAAGTTTTTGAGCAGGAGTGCCTGCGCTTCTTCCATGGAGGCAATTTGCTGTCCTGCCACGCAGCTTTGCAGCAGCATGAGCAATTCTTGGTCAGGTCGGTGGAGGTTGGACACCAACAGGCTAATAGCTCCTTCCCAATCATCGCTTGTCATTACCGTTTCAAAGCGAACCCAGGAGGCCAAACGCATGGGCGCAGCGATTCGATCACGGCGAGGAACAACATCAGGGTGTGTGAGCTTCAGATCAGTGAGACTGACTTTGCCTGTAGGAAGCTGGCACTGCAGCCAGTGCCAGTAACAGTGTTTATGCTTGCCCATCCACCTTGCGGAGTCTGCTACATACGTGATGTGCAGGGATCGTTGCAACATGTCAAGTTCATTATCTGTCGGCTTCCAGTCGCACAAGCAATCTTCAGCAGCATGGACAAGATAGTAGTTGCGCCTGTCAGGCTCTGCAGTGGCAACAAGTGCCGCTAACACACTCTTCGGCATTGCAATGGCGCCGAGGCGTGCTGTGATCTGACTGGCTGGCCATAGGCAACGAATTGCTAAGGCAATCACTGCTCCAGTGTAGCTGCCTGCACTAAAGCCATTTACCGTGAAGTGGGTGGGATCTTCCTGCTTAGCCGGCCGAAGACACCCAAGCACTGGCAAGTAGGCAATAAGTCGCAGCGGCTGCAACGAAAGTAGCTTCCACCAAAGACCACTGAGAAAGGCCTGGTGTGGCAGCCGTCTGTGAGCTGGGAGTAGCCTCGCAGCTTTCAGCACGTGCTGCGTACGTTGATACAGGAGGGCTGCCTTGCCATACCCAAGGTCTTCCCATTTTTGGCAAGGGTTATGCGTGAGTGCAAATAGGGTAGCGACTTCGTGTACTCCGGTCGACCAACCATAGGCAACACCCCATTCCTGATCTTTAAGGACATCTGCGGGGGAGAGAGACGGCCCGTAGACTTGACTTTCCCCCACAGGCGGACACATGCAATGGAAGTGTGGGGGGACATCCCCTTCAAGGGCTCCTCCCCCAAGACCACCACAATTGATCTGAAATACTGAGGGTAATGGTGGGAAGTTATGACCAATCCAGTACTCATTGAGCTGCGCAATCATCCACAGGACAGTGACCCATAGTATTTCACCTTGCTGATGCTGGTAGATAGCTTCAAACACTTGTGGCGCGATACCTTCCAAAGGCATAAACGAGCCTTGGAGTTGACTGAGCAAGTCATTATTGGCTTGTAAAAACTGCTCTTTTTCTCCCGGGACAAGACACTTGGGGTGAGCCAGAGCAGCCTGCAGTTGCTCATACGGACATGCTTCAATGTCCTTGTGGATTGCAATAATCCCTCGTA
>CAXAMN010023413.1:0-17194 GCA_963970005.1 Durusdinium trenchii
TAGTAAGGCACTTGTTACTAATTGAATTCTTGTTACTACTAGTAAGGTGCGAACGGATGGAAAGGTGTGCCCTGGCCCCGTTCTAGCCCTTAGTTCAACATGAAGCTCGCGCGCTAAAGCTCCTTTTTACCTGATTGGGCACTTGAGCCAAAAGTATATGGCGTGTACCTGTATAGCGACTATACTGAGACCTCATCCCTATTGACACCCCCCACATCCGTACTTCGACGGGGAAGGGAGATGAGTGGATGTAAAAACCGGAGAACGAATCATGTTCTCAAAAGTGCATTGGAGGTCAACCAGTATGTCCTATTGAACTGAATTAGCAAACGATCTTGCATTCGCTTGAAAGTTGGATCAAACAGGTAATGGAGCTACAAACGGAAAACGTGCGCCTACCTATGGTATCATGCGATTACCAACGGTGTGAAACACAATCCTATCTCACTCCCATGATGCCAAAACGGTCATCATGAATTACCCAAGATCCCTCAGTACTTGAAGTACCGGAAGTGGCATGTCGGTATGACCCCAATGCTCAACCATTCGTGAGTTGTCGCATGTAGTCAGCGCCGACAAAGCCAATGTAGTCCTTGATGAGCTCAACGTTCCTTGGATTTCCCGCTCGGATCTGCTCCTCGAAGAACTTCAATTTCTGTGCTTGGATAGCGGATACCTCTATGCCATAGTAGCGGCATGCAACGAGGATCTCCTTCGTGACATTCTTCCGCTCCGATTTGATGGCGGGACTAATGTCGATGAATTTGTATGGAGCGGCACTTTCGTCATCGGGTTTCTGGTAGTAACTATATCGGCTCGCTCCGAAGGTCTTCCTGATCAAGCGTCTGATGAAATTCGAGATGAATGCCAGTTTCTCGATGATCTCTTCCTGGGTCTCAGACCTTCGAGCCTTTGGATCATTCATGTTACGCCGAGTGCTGCCGACCTCTTTGAGGTACTTGTGGCTAAGCCCGCAGCGGATTGCCGTGATCATCATCGGGTGAACAACGTGGGCGTGGAATTCATAGATCTGCCACGCCTCTGCTGCAAACACGTCGTCGGTCCATCGGCTCATGCCTACGACCTCGGCTCTCTGGAGACGTCTTGGAAACCCAGTATCCGGATCATTCGGTACTATCGGCCATCTATTGTACGGAGTGTCATGCCGCTGTCCATCGTCGAACTTTCGCAGCACATCTTCACGACTCTCAAAGCAGTTGATGTCGAACGTTGCGTTGGCCAAGCTCTTGATCAACTTCATCAACCTCAGATCAAATTGCTGTGTGACTGCAAAGTTGTGGTCGATGGGGATCGCAGCTTCTTGCGGCAATTCGTCAATTGCGAAGGGGAAAGGCTGCGGAAGTTCATTCCCGTATCCATCTTGAGGGACCTCCCGATATTCAGGTTCGCCTTCAGCTTCGTCCGGTCGTTCCTTCAAAATGATAGGAACTTCCTCCTCTTCCTCTCCTTCGGATTCCTCGACCTCAATGACCTCTTCGGCTGTCTTGCGTGCGTTCTTGATGACTTCATCGATGTTTGCGCCTGCAGCAGAAGTTGTTTCACCGGAAGAACTGGCTGGGACATCTTTCGGAGGTGATCGTTGATTGCGGTCCCTTGTCTCCTTGGGTACCACATGTGTGAGCTTCCCATTTGCGATCAAAACCGCTACACAGTGCGGGCATATCGTCAATCGCACATCGACTTCGCCAAGACAGTTAGGACACGGTCTCGAGTCGTAGTCTTTCATTGCTCGGCGGTATACGATCTCCTCAAAGATTTCCTGCCGCTCGGTGCTATCATATTCTGGGTGGATACCACTCTCCTCGATCATACCCAACAGCTTTGAGATTTTGGCGTCGTCCTCGGAGTAGGTATCGTCCTGAACCTCAACCGCTAAACTCTCAAGCTTTTGGTAGCGTGGGATCATGATCGGGTTTCCGTATTTGGACTCCAGAACAAGGTAGCTTCCAGGGTCGGGTTCCCTATTGAGTAACCGGATCCATTCGATCTCCTCAGGCTGTCCGGGTTCCGCATTGTCGCATTGCAACCATGCCCCTTTAACCTCATCGAAGGGAACGACGTTCTCAACCAATAGAGAGCCAGTCGCTGAGATGAGAAGTCCGTACTCCTGCAGCTTCCACACCGGAATGTAGAGAACCACTGGGCGATCACTCAATGCGACCTTACGACCTAGCCAAGGTTTTCCCTTGTAGCCCTGCTCCCAGGCCCATGGCGGAAAACATGTGAAGTGGATAGAATCCCTTCCCGATGAACCGAGACCTCCTGGCACTAGCCCTCGTCGCATGATTGAAGTCAGCGCTCCAAGATTGGTAGCGTGAAATGCAGTCACCATAGATAGGGCCATGTCGTTGGTCATTCTCGATCCAATGTGGTCGATGTTAATGGTAACGTCATAACCTCCGCCGTCCGTTGAGTGTGCCGAGGTTGCTCTTACGGCCACGGGAAAGCACCATCCATCGCTATGGTGGAGTCTTCCTTTAGAAATTCCCATGCCCTTGAGTTCGTCAATCCATTCCTTCTCCATCGGGTCATCAGGGTCATTGAGTTCATCAGGGTGAACGCGGACTGCCAGCATTTGGAATCTGGCCCTCTTGGTTATGCGGAAACACTCATAGTTCTGGTCGAAGTATTTCTCCAAACGCGCCTTCTTGGTCACGATATCTATGTTGCCGTAGTGATAACCGTCTTCCCAAACCGCATTATCACCTAACAGATCTTCCCATGACACCCATGCGCCTTCATCGCATTTGATTGGTGCGAGTCTTCCACCTGTCCTGAACTGGCGTCCAATTCGATGTCTCAACTTCGCTCCCAATCGACGACTCAGGGTTTGGCTCGCTTGGCTGTACTCAGGTACTCGACAGTCTGGAGTCGGATACTTGTGGTTGCCGTAGTCGGAGTTCTTTGCCGCGAAAGTGACTCCATTGATCGGTACTAATTCTACCTTCCCGACCATCGTCATGGGGTCGATCGGCTTGTATCCCTTCTCCCTCCGTGTTGGTAGGGGATAGAAGTGATGACATGCCTTTGGTGTGAGGGAACTGGAGTGCGCAAATGCCTTCTCGACAAATTCGTACACCACCTTCATATCCCTAGGGCCTGCTTCCGCAAGCTTCCGCCCATTGTAGGAATGTGTCCCTCCTTCGACTCCATCAGCACTTTCGATCAAGGTGAACCCGTCGTGGTCGAACATTGTCACGACTCTTGCTTTCAACATTTCTTTTCGCCTGAACTCGCTGTCGACCTTCCTATCAGGAGTAGGCGATGCTCTCTGCTTCTTCTTCTTAGGCTCCTCGGTTGGATGTCCAGATGGTACATCGTCGGGTGCAACCTCTCCCTTCACTCTCTTCTTCCAATCACTCAACACTGAGGTGACCGTAGGTGAAGATGAAGGGGTCTTCTCGCAATTGAGAGTTGTGTGTCCCGACTTCGTGCAGTGGATGCAGAATTCTGCTTGCCCGATCTTCTTCTCAAATTCGTCGATGGCTTGCAGTATTGATGTCTTCGGGTCGGACATGTCAACGTCTTGCTCCTCCTTCTCCTGTTCACATTCAGTCTCCATATCGACACCTTCGGCCTCGGGCTGGTCAGTAGCCTCTGTTCCCTGTTCTGGTTCTTTCCCAATTTCGAAGAAGTGGTCGACGTCGAATTCAGGAGGCGGCATGGTCCTCATGCGAACGAGAATCAGTGCCACGTTTGCCGCCTCATCAGAGTGCGGGTCCAAGGTTCTGATCGTCGATCGCTTTCGGTTCTCATACGTTGTCCTGTCGTACAGCGATGCAGTGACGCGTTTGATGGATTCTTCTAATCCCGTCCTCAAAGCTTCGACGTCACCCCATCCCTTGAACATGTGCCTGAAGAGTTGAGCAATTTCAAACATGCCCAGCAGCGCTTCCACCACGTCACCTACCCGTTCCTCCGTGGGATCATCTCCGAATATAGTGCGGAATACATCGGGCTCCAGTATGGTCTTGAGGTATTTGGTGTAGCACACGTTGCCAAGGTCATAGGATCCCTGGTAGTACTTGGCGCTGCCGACTATCTGCTTTTCCACATGGATGCTGGGTCCTCTCCTCGTTTTGAAGAAGTTCTCCGTCATTGTTGATGACAACCTGATCCCCCCGAAGAACGAGATCTCCTTCTGGAAACCTGGATTCTCGTTAAAGATGATCATCGCCTCGTGTAAGAACTTCATCAAGTCTTCGTGCGGGTTCATCTCGGAGATCATGACGGTGGGAGAAGATACCGTTTGCCCCATGCCGAAGTTGTGAAGCAATCGCGCACATGCATGGAACCGCTTCTGGACGTAGTCTTCTGCGGACATCCCACGGCATCTATTTGCTGCTCCGTTGATGCATTCTGCATAGCAATCGTCTTTCAAATCGGAGTCTATGGGATGGCAGACCAGACAGTAATCGCAGCAAATTTCCTCACCCTCCTTGAAGTCATCAATGACGTACCATCTTTGAGTCCTCGAGTATATTGGTTCTGGCTGAAGGACTCCCCAGTACTCATCCATCCATGGCATTTTGTTCTCTCTCCTTACCTTCTCCCTCTTCCTCCGCTCAGACTCATTCTCACCTGAAGGCTCCGCAGTGGACTGATATGCATGGCTTCCTCTTACGGAATCTCCGAACAAGTACTGATACAACCTCTCTTTGTCCTGCAACACGTGTTCCAAGTTGGGATCATGGAGGCTATTCGCTTCGGTCAAGGGATCCGGTGCCATAAAGCAAGAAGCGAGCATCTTTTCTCTGAACAAGTACTTTTCCATGACAGCGTGGACCAAAGATGTTCCAGCCTTCATAGAGTAGGGGTGACCGCTTCCGGCGACCGAAATGGCCCTCCAGAATCTGTCCGACGTTGTGGACATCATGCCATTCAGCGATAGCTCGTCCTTGATCATGTTGGCGATCTTACCGAACGAACCGACGGCATGGTGAAACTCCACGTCTGCGCAAATCCTCACGAAGGTAGGTAGTTGGCAGCATGCGTCAAGCTTGACGATCACATCCCTGAGTCTCGGAACGAAGTCCATGGGGGCAATCACAGTCTTGTATGTCCCCTTCTCGCCCGCAGTCACCAGATTGCTCAACGACAACCACACATGGATGGAGGTGGGTTCATGACGTTTTACATCATCAATTCGATCACGAACGAAGTTGATGAAACCATATGGATCCGTCGTCGCTCCTTTCTTGTACTCAGGCGTACAAGACATGTTGATGACCTTGTCCCATCCAAGTGACAATAAGCTCTGGGCGAACACTGTCTGCTTTCCGGAATTCGATTTGGTGATGTACTCGAAGTCAGACATCAAAATCACCTTACTAGTCTTCATGGCGCCGATGAACTCACAGTGCACACTCTCACCGTCGATGGTGCGAGTTGCTGGCTGACATGTGACACTTGGGATGAAGCCCTTCAAGGTCTCACGCATCCTCAGCTCCAACTCCGCTTCATCAGTCACCTTGGCTTCCATTGGGTAACAAAGGTTGTATAGCGTTCTCGGAGATGGTAGCCCTCCAGCAAGTGACACTTGCGTTGAGTCGTAGATGTTGGCATATTGAGCGAACCAATGGGCGTCTTCTTTGTAGTAGTTCCGATTGATCACCGTCTCTTGGTACTCCCCATGCCAAAACATCAAATACGACGTCAACCTTCGTAAGTACTGCAACCATGTCATCTGTCCGTTAACGGTACAGGGACCTTCTACGATGTGCCCGGATGGCACCTGATTGGCGCTGACCATCGCGTAGACCTTCATGTCTCGCGAAAAATAGTCCTTCCCAAATACGTAGTATTTGGATGACCCCATCGGTAACGGCATTCTAAACCATGTAGTGACTGAGACGTCCCTTGATGCCGCACCGGTGGATTCTGATCCACCTGTCCTTCCCCACCGCTTGGAGGACGCCGGCCCATGTCCAGTTGAACTGTCGGAAGGACGCTCCGAAAAGTTCTGCTGTTCAAATGACGACGACGGTGGAGGAGGTCTTGGCGCGCGAGGCATTGGTTTGGCCTTCGGCCTAGCAAAGTCACCGTAGATCTGAAGCGGCGGGCACCACTTTGGCCTATGAGCAACGTCAGGGGGCTCAGGACCTTCACTTTCCACCATGTCCCAAAATGGTAACGAGGGGATAACTTTGTCCTCGATCTTCTTCTTCAACTCCTCGATGTATTCGGTGTAGGATTTGAAGGCGCTGCTCCGCCGGTTGTACTCATTTTGCCTTCCGCTCTCCGCCGCAGCTGCGTCGTACTGAACTCGAAACATTGTGGGTTCAACCGGGATCCACTCATTGATCATCGGCATGACCTTTTCCCTCATGAATCTGAGCTCTTCTGTTATTATCAGGGCTACCGGAGGCTTGCAGTTGTCAAGGTATTGTACCATTACACTCATGGAGCCTAGAAAGGTCTCCATATGGTTCTGAGCCGCCGACCTGTATTTTGGCAGCCCTCTCTTCCTGGCAATCAGGTCCTCGAGCACATCGATCACGTGAATCTTGTCCATCGCGTTGTCCGAGTTGTGGACCCTTATTGCCAGTGCCATGTTGCGGACTTCTCTGTTCACCGTGTCTATCAGCTCTTTCACCTTCTCCTTCGCGTTTCGACTGGTGAGTTTGTCAGAGGTGTGATAGAAGATCGAGCTGAAGATCGTGTAGTAACTCTCGAGGCGAGTGGCATAGACGTGATCCGACGGATCCGCGGCTTCACGCATGTTCATGCTCTCATTGGCCGACCCGGACAGGTTCCTCCATTGCTGGTAGGCAACCATAGTGTCATTGAGCCTGCCGCTGTTGATGAAGTCGCGGACGTCGTCCCATAAGTCATCGATCGCCCCAATCTCCTCAGGCTCCACGAGGTAGCGAGAAAGGTTGCTGAAACCCCCACTCGCATCGTTCCCGAAGCGCCCCTTGATGGTGGTCATGGATAGCCTATAGCGTCTTGCCAAGTCGCCAGTTTTCTATTTCTTCTCTTCCTCGTTCATGTAGCCCACTAACTTCTTCAGTGAAGCGGTCAAGAACTTGGTGTCATCGGATTTTGTCCTAGACATTGCATAGTTGATGGATAACGGGACGAGCGGAGGAATGCCAACGGCAATCCATGCTTCAACCACATCCAACCCATGCGTACTCCTTGACATCCTTGGAGGTAGGGTGATCTGCCCTCTCTCCTTCATCTCAACCAGGCCGTCGAGGATCTTGATGATGAAAGTCGGGTAGCCGCTCGTGTTGCCGTTATAGTTCATGACACCACCAACAGAAGCCATAGCCACGTCGCTGAAGCGTACGGGTGAAGCAGTGTTGTGGTCACACAAACAAACACAACATGCCTGAAAGTCATGAATGCCCTGTGGTTCGATCCGTCGTGCGTGTGAAATTTGTGTCCCATGCTCATCATATGTGTATATAGTCTCGTTTGATGTTGCATCACACACTGATCGCTCGTTGAAGGAACTACCCAAGGCTCGAACCATAAGGCACGGAACGGCATGCATCATCTTCTCAGACTTCTGGAATGCAGCGATTCTCTTGGTCACGGTCTTCAGGATGATGTCGACTATCTTCTTATTATATAATTGAGTAGTCTTAGTGTATTTACCTGCACAATCTCTATGACTATGGCTCTTGTCACATGTTCTGCTGAGCTGGTTGCCAAACTCAAGATTCCATGATACAATCTTCCAAGGTTTCTTGATGAGTTTCTTGTCGGAATGCGAATCGTTGAACTCAGCACCTAACCCGTACATACATCCATCAAACACATGACAGTCGCAATCAGTGCCGCTCAACAAACGTTGAACCCTTTGATCTTTCCAGTAGGCACAGTATCTTGGTAGTTCAAACAGTGCGGCGGCTCCGATCCTCAAAACACGAACCATAACAGTTTCAAAACGTTCCCAAAGGTCCCAGTATAGCGCTCGCTTAAGCTCTATAGATTTAGCTATCGCATCGCTGACTTTAGCGTTGTATCTCGACCATGCCGATCCGCCTGCGCAGGGTCCTGCAAACATTACTGCATCCTTCTCCGAACGCACTGCTGCAAGCGCACGTGCAATTCCGTATGGTGAAGTGAGGTCGTCGCTCTGAGATACAGTGACGATGGTGCAGTCGTGCTTCGCCGCTAAGTGGGTGAAGTGATTGCATTCCTCTGAACACAGTAGGATGAATGCGGGTTCTTTACCTATATCGTACAGATCGATTACCATCTGCTCGTCGCGGGCGGCTAGGTTGTCGTCTTCTTCGCACAACACGAACTGGTACCGATATGCTATTTCCCCATCATGTCGTCTCAAGTTGACATCAACTATTCTGTGCTCTTTACTCTCCTCGCTCTTGGCTTTGCTAACGGAGACGAACGTTGGGACAATTATATCCTTCAATGGGATCGTTTTCATACGCATTGGGGTGCTGCATAACGCTATCGCAGCCGATTTAGCTTCCTCGTTTTCCGATTCAGCGTTGTTTCCCCTAAGGGTGAACACAGTCTTGCCTATCCATCGGAGGTGCGTTTTGGTATGCGTACCTCTACCTGAGTGTCGCCAATAGTCCTCGACGCAATCCTCAAAATCTGATGACTCGAACTGACTTCCTTGACGGTAAGTCATCCTATCGTCTTTGATCCGTGACATGTCGACTGGACAAGATGGCGCGTCACCCGGGCAGAACGCCTTTCTCCTAGGAGACGAGTGTATTCTTGTTAACGTCCTAGCTTCTTCGTCTACCTCCCAACGATCGTGAACTGAGTGCTCTTGCTCTTCAGGATCCGAAACAAAATTGTCGAAAATCATCGAAGACCCCCCAGACCCCCCATTCCCCCCATGCACAAGGCGCGTCAGGGCGTTGAGCACATGTAAGGCAGAGGTCGAGCAGTGATGAATCGACAAGTACAAGGACGAATCACGGAGAGTCTGTTGCAACTCGCGACATTGGACAAGCGGACGCAAGCTAAATAAAAGACGCGGAAGGATCGCAGCGTTGAAATGACCAGACGCAGGAGCGGACGCTTCGGGTAACGGAGAAGACAAAGGGTGAAACTGAAAGAACGCACGTTCGACCCAGCGGTCAAACCGAACGGGTTCTAAGGTGGGGTCAACCTTATCCTCGATCTGTTGCCATTGCGCGTCCTGCAAGATCCAAGTACTGCGAAGGTATGCCATATCAGGGGGAGCCCGTGGTGGACGCAGCCTGTACAGCTTGGGAGTACGAACCATAACGTAGGGGTCGCATCCAGGGATCTCTTGCAGTCCCTCTTTGCTCGAAAGTCCCGGCTGATACAGGTGTGGCGGGACAACCGGAATGGTGGTGTAAGGGTATGTTGGCACCTTACTGTAACGATCCTTCTGGAGCTGCTTGGCGTAAGACAATCCATCATGAGTTGGCTTCATCAAGTCGAGCAGTGCTTGGCTGCGCAGACCATCGTCGCTCAGTATATTGATCAACATGCACGCATGTTTCCATGAGTTGGCGTCATCGAACCCTTTAGTGTGGATATCGGCAGCCATACGAGCAGTAACCTCATATACGAGCAACAGGTAGTCACGCTTAAACATCTCGTACAACCAAGTGATGGAAATACCATGAGTTCGCTCCATATGACGCATCGTGGGGTTCCTCCCACTCCGCATAACATTGATCATTGCTTGATTATCGTCATAAAAGACTATTCGTGGTGGCGTCCTCATCAAAGTCTCCCAGGCACTGATGCTTGGGATTCCAAGTGTCCTCAAGGCGTAATCCGCCGCGACAATCTCAGCCTCCAGGGTGGAGTGGCTAACGCACCCTTGACGTTTGCTACCTCCTGCCAACGGGAAACGAGTTCGTTTGCCTTGGACATGCATGTGTGCACCGGAAGTCGACTTCAACGATTGACCACATCCTGCGTAGTCCGCATCTGCAAATAGGGCTAACGACAGGTCTGCTTTGGAGTCACCGACCCAACCTACCATTTTCTGATCGGCTGAATGATGCACGTAACACATCAGGTGGTGCAATTTAGCATCATCGGCAACTGTCCATTTTGTCACATTGCGAGCCAGCACATTGATGGCCCGTAACAGGTCGAAACGTGCTATTCTAGCAGCGTACAACAGTTTCATTAGGAGACTAGCAGCATGAGGCGCTAGGGTACCACGAGGTTGCTCCTTCGTATCAGACTTGACGTCATCGTCTGTTGACCTGGCCTTGGAAGCTGCCTGGTCAGGCGAGAAGCAAGTACCACACCATGTGCATGTGACAGCAAGTCCCTTTTGGGTACTGCATGGTGCTCTCGATGGATGATCCTTGGTGACATCCGGTAACATTGGCGTTGCAACTTTCTTCAATACTGTGTCCTTACCTACTATATCGAGGTATTTGACCACGCTCATTTTGAGCAGAGCACTCATATCATATGTCATCGTAGTAACTTTGGAACCATCGGCCAATTTATCTTCGCCTTTCGACAAAACACATCCTAAATACAATCCGACCTCGGTTTCCGGTTCAATGCGCAGCTTGGAGCGGAGTAGGTCCCAACCTTTCTTCAAGTTCTCCTTGGGCCCTGCCAACTTCAAGTCGTCCACATATATCACTAACAGCAAATCTAGCTTTTCGTGGTAATACATCGACGGCCATTCTGGTCCGACGGGTTTGAACTCCAATGCACGTACAGATTCGTCGCAATGTTGCTCCCACATCGTTCCAGAGTCTGGATGTCCGTATAATGCTTTGTTCACACGACACATAGGGCGTTTGAGACCCCTTCTGGTGATCTCCTCTTGCAAGTGCTTGGGCCATGCTTCCCACGGGAGTTCAGCCCAACACGGTACACCGCCCAATAGTGCTTGGATATATGCTCGAATGGCGTCTGCCACCTGCACATCATTACCTTCCAGGCAACCGTAGAAATCGGCCCATCGAGCAGCTTCGAATGTAGCTGGAGAGTTGCCAAGGTCTTGGAACAGTGCTGCCTCGAAGTTCTGGTTCTTCACCTGATCCCCGAGTAGAACCCCTCGCCCTTTGAACTTCCTCTTCGGGTCATCGTCAGGCAGTTGGTAGTTCTTCTCCACACATATTCCATGTACTCTTGCTAAGTGAACTTCTTCCCCTTTCTTCTTGGAGGTTGCCACTATCTCATCATATTCTCTCAGCCACGACCCGTCGAATGTTTCCTCATCCCAGAGTCCGCCCCACTCATCCAACATAGATTGCATTGCCTTCTTGTTGGATAGGATCTCAGCACGGCTCACGGGTCTTGATACCACAGCGTTGAACAACCGATTGCCCATAAGTTTTGGGCGATGTTGCGTATCACGCACTACACATGGCATCGTCGGAAATGGTTCATCAACTATATCGTTGTCAATGGGATCACCAGTGATGCAACAACATATCTGACCGTTCAGTGGGTTGTAGACGTTCTCCGTCTTCCAAGCCGCCATAGCAAGATTGTCGTCGCTGTCCTCCCACATGGCACTCTCGTCCCAATCGGTGAGGAATTCTTCGTCACTGGGGACACACGTGGACTCGGATGTAAAGGATTTAGGTGACCATGGGTCCTCATCATCAATGTCCCACCCCATAAAGGGAGTAGGCATAGCCAAGCTTGGTCCACCTTCACCCTTCTCTTCCTCGCCCTTAGACTTCTTTTCTTTCTTGGACTTCTTATCCTTCTTGGTTTTCTTATCCTTCTTGTCTTTCTTGGATTTCTTTTCACTACCTCCCTCATCACCCTTCTTGACGTCTTCCAGGTCCTTCAAGAGTTCATCAGGTTCTTCGTCCTCCTTCTTATCCGTGCTGCTCCCAAGCCCTTTTGCTTTCTTCGTCAATCTATCCACGACCCTGTCAACATGCTTCCCGGCCTTCTTGGCTATAGCTCTATCTTTCACCGATAGCTTCTGCCATTCTTCAGGCGTAAGGTAGTCCTTGGGTCTTGGTGAGTTGTGGAAGAGTCTCCTTCCATCCGATCCCACTCTATATAGACGACCGTCCTTTGCGATCTTGACGTGTTCGCCGTCGTTGTTCAAGTAAATTACGTTATCACCTGGCCCCCCAACGGAGTAGTGATCGGGACCGGAGTAGTCCTCTTTCTTCTTCTCTGCGAGTTCCTCCGTTTTCTCATCCTCGATCGCGTCAATCTCGCTAGCTTTTGACTTCAGATCCCCGTCTGGTGGATCAGGCGCATCATCGTCACCGTCTTGATCGTCACTGTCGTCGGGATCGGGTAACTCGGGATTGGTAGGTGCATCTGGAGAACCGGCTCTCTCCTTCAGGACTTTCATTCCTTCGAGAGTGCTGTTCAACCTCTCGTACTCTTTCTTCAAAGGGAATTCTATTCCGTCGTCTTGGAAGATCTTCTCTGTGATGTGAGGAGTAATCAATTTCCTCAACGGTCTCTCGGCATCATAGCCTAGATTCTGTTGTGCGAAATCGCTTATAGCCCATACTTTGTATTTCCTCGACCAGTTCATCCCGGTCCCCATAACGTACCCTGCGAAGATGCCAGGTATGCTCTTGGGGTCGAACTTGTGATCCTGGTCCCTTTCTCTCGCGTCACTAGGTTTGAAGAACACCTTCGCCCCGAGTGGTATCACCATGCCTGGGAATTCGCTCTTGTGCAACTTCAACCATGCACTGCTGCCATCGCTCAGCTTCTCGATGTTCAACAAATGGCTTACGCATTCCACCGCAAATGGCCAAAAACATGGTGGTAGTCCGGCTTCTAGTAGGCATGTCGATGTGGTAAGCATCATGAACTGATTGTTTCTTTCGGCGAGTGAATTGTTCTGGGGATGTCCTGGAAGCGACTGGTCTAGTGGAATCCGGAGTTCCTTGAGCGCTGCTTCAAATTGTGGCGCATCATCCGAGTAAGTGTTGGTGACCTTTCTCTTACCGATATAGTGCTTCATCGCCTGCACCACTTCGTCACTATTGCTTGCCTTCAATGGATAGCCCCATATCACACCAGTGAACCGATCTCGAATCACCAATACATCCTTATCCGGCATGATCCCATCTCTCGCCATCTTCTGAGCGTTCATGAGATCGAAAGTGATAAGGTCACCGAATGCCTTCAATTTCCGTTTGAAAGCTCCCTTGCTAGTCTTGTAGTGCTTCATCTTTGCTCTCACACATGACTTGCAGTATGGGTTCTTGTATCGGTGCGTCATCAGGTGCAATATGGATTTCGCCTCGTTCTTCAGCACTCCTGGTTTTGATAGTCTGGCTTCCCCGTCAACCACATCGACTTCCAATAGTCCCTCTTCATCTTCACCAATGTCACTCTCCTCTCGTTCAGAATCCGCATCACCTCCGTGTTCGTCGTCTCCGGCTTCTTCAGGTTGACTATCGTGATCACGATCGATTCTCGGGTCTTCCCCGTCATATTCCTCTTCAGGGGAATACCTATCGTCACCGTGTTCCTCTGGTTCTCCTTCGACGCCTGCAACAGCTGGATTGATATCAGATTCACCATCCCGATCTCTCTGGTTATCTTTCTTCTTTCTCCTCCGTCTCCGTGGTTTCTTGGGCGGAAGTTCCTCTTGTTGTGTCTCCTGACCTGCTGTGGCCTCGTCTTCATGCCCCACACCCGACAGTATGCGATGAAGTATCGTAGCCAAGCCGTCTGGTCTTGGTAAACATCTCCCGTCATCATCATTCACCTTGATGTAGGGTATGTTGTCATGCACCGATAGCGGAATCTTGTTCGCGTTCTGGTCGATGAGGTATGGCAATTGGTTTGCCGGCCATATGAATGAGTACCCTTGTTCCATGCACCGTTTCCCGATGGAAAAGACTGATGGTGTGCTCTCCAACACGTGTGCCTCGGATCTCATGGGTAGTTCGTCCACATTGATGTCCACCATCTCTGATGTACTAGTTACACCATTCGCCGTCATGAAGCTCACGGATTTGGGTCCTTCCTTGGTGATAAGGCCCATGGCATTGACTTTCTCTCTTGAGATCAAATCGTGTCCACATCCCGTGTCCATGATGAAGCGTATCGGTGGTCCATCATACCTCTCCACAGCCATGAACATCGTGTCTCCTAGTATCGTGTAGTTGACAGAGTCCTTCCTTACTACCTCGCTGGTGTTGAAATCAGACAGGTCGACGTTCACCTCGATTCCTTCGTCTTGATTGGTTTGTATCCATGCCTTGGCAATGTGTTCAGCAGAGAATAGCTCCATCATCTTGCCCTTGGCATGCGCTACTCGTGCAGCTATATTGCTCACTCTGAGGGCTCTCAACGACGAAATGAACTCGGTATCCACCTTCTGCACCTCATTCTTCTTCTTCCTGAGGGGACGGATGTTTAGCTCATTACCAGGATCGCAGGTGAACGTGGTCACATTCGCCTGGTCATCGAATCTGACTTTAAAGCGAAGCGCCAACTCACCTTGTTGTACGTTGGGAAGTGCGGGTTGTACGTCCTCGTCATCACTCTCGATGTCTCCGCAAAGCATGAAGGCTGGCGCAGCCGGTTTGGGCTTGGCTTTGCCTTTAGCCTCTTGTTTTGTAGCAGGAGCAGCGTGATGCTGACGTCGACATTTGTCCCCGAACTTACACGATCCTTTCTGCCAATTCCAACAGACCTGATCCTTCATTGGCTTAGGGCTACTGCTCCTGCCACCAGGACTCTTTGATCTGTCACCCTTGAGGCTTTCTGGTTTCTTAGCAGAACTTTTGTGCTTTTCTTGGTGACTAAACTTGCACTTGTCTCCTCTAGAACATCCGTTTTTCCCATGGAAGTGGAAAGCGCATCCTATCTTGGACGTATCTGCTGGAGTCGCTGACCTGCCACGACCCCCTTTTGGGCTCTTCGTGGTTGATCTTCCACGATCCTGCTTCTTGTCCTTCTTGTTGTGGTCCTTCGGATTAGCCTGAGGAAGTACTGGAGCGGCGTCATGCTTCGGTGGATCGGCCTTGGTATTCTTGGGTTTCGCTTTAGGGTCCTTCTTCTCCGCCGCTGGTGTGGCTTTCACGAGGTTCCCAAAAGCTTTTTCCCTTTCTTTCTTGTTTGTGGTCTCAATTGATTTCCGTATCCACTTCGCCATGATCTCTCGTAACTTCTGGTAGGTCTTATCCGGATCCTTATCCAACATGTTGTCGTACACGGACAAGTCTAACGCCATAACCTTGGAGTCCTTAATCTTATCCCAAAGCAGGCTGCGAAGTGCTTTGTCAGGAAGCATGTCATCCGCATCCATACCTGATATGATCTCATCCCACTGTCCAAGGAATCTGGATAGTTGGTTATCCCCAGGGAATTTTAGATCGAATAAGTGCTTGGATGCATACATCACATCGACGTTGTCGGCACTCCGGAAACTGTCGACGATCAACGCTAACATTTCTCGTCCCTTGACCATCCCAGGAGTTGTGCCTCTCGCACGTCTCTGCATCATCTGCCTCACTTTCAGTTGTACGTCATGAGATCTCTCACCTGCTGCGTGGATGATCGTATGTAGGGTGATACCTAGCTTAGCGTCTATGCTAGCGAATCTTGCTTCGCCTGATGTCTCGAGTAGAAATGGGTCATAAGGTGATCTGAAGGCATCCGAGAGCCATTGGATCCAATCTTCTTGTTTCTCGTCGCCCGATGCCGTCACGACTGCCGCTACAACCTGGGATTTCCAAACCTCCAGGTCGTGTATCTTGGGCCATGCAGGGATGTTGATCTTCTCGTGTTCCTTCCGAGATATCTTGGAGCCACCTGAGCTGGAGGATGAAGCGGCACCATGTTCGGTTGCGGCTGCATTCTCTGCGCTCATGCGCTCCTCTTCGTACCTCTTCCGGTACTTATTTCTCTCATCTCTGAGCCGTGATGCATGCGCTTCGAATTCCATCATGTCCTGTTGGTTCTGCATCATACCTTCGTAGTACTCGATTGCCTCTTTCTCCTCGGACCTTAATGACTTTTCAGTACGTTCAAGTTCCGCTCTAAGCTTGGTCATCATCTCACTCTCCACACTGTGTTCTGATCCCATGTCTGGTGGTTTCAACTTCAGTGCGATCTTCAATTGTGCTTCACTTGCGCTTGATTCAATCAATTCTTCCTGAAGATGTTTCAGCATCCTCTCTTTACGTAGAATGTCCTCTTCCAACATGTTCACCTTGACTTCGGCCTTCTTGAGTTCGGCATTGGATGGTTGAAAAGGTCGATCGGATCTTTGAATCCTCGTCTGAGTCAACTCCTCGTTCGCCTTCTTCAATTGCTCTCTGATGTTCAAGATGAACTTGTCCTGGGTCTTAGATCGGTTGTTGAGCTCCTCATTCTCTTCTGATAACCATTTGATCTTGCTCGCATATACTGCTTCCCTCATCTTCATCTCTTCATCATATTCGTGTTTGTTTCTGGCACTCTGCCTTTGTAGTCCAACCAACTCCTGTCTACACAAGTCCTTGACGTTCTCAGCATCTGCGATTGTAGTCATGACCTCGGTTACGGCTCGATCTCTTTCTGCCGATATAGCCTGGATCTCTTCCGCGCCGATGTTCACGACTTGACTAACCATCTCTGCGCTGTCGCGATCAGCGTACTCCCCTAACTGGGTGAGACGATCCCGCATTGCCACACGATCAGTGTCCATCTGATATTGCAGGTCGTGTGCTGCTGAGAGCAAACAATCTCTGGATTCTGTAAGTTGGGTGATTCTTCGTTGATTTCCATACCCTTCGACATAACATTCTTCGAGGTGTGCCATCACTACTTCGTGGACTTCGGTCTCGTGTTGTATGATCTGGTTCTGTCTCTGCTCACATTCGACCATCCATGCGTTTTGGTGGTTCAACATATGCACTTCGGCAAGTAGTTGCGCACACTTCGCATTCAGGTCTCCATCGGCCCGTGCTAGTTGTAGGTTGTCAGTGCTTGCCCTTGCCCCATCTCCAGCTTCGCTGTCCGACGGCACTGGTACAGCTGACCCATCCTGCAATGCTAACACTCTCACAGCTCCGGTGTCAGTCCTCCTCCTTGTCTCCCTAGGGCTACGGTCTGATCTCGGTGTCCCCCCCGGTGGTGTCGATTGCGCTGACGGGGAACGACTTCGTGTTCTACCTGTCGCAACTTCTCTCACCACTGTCAGAGTCTCTGCTTCGATCGTACCTGGACTAGAGTTGTGGGATGCGCTCATCCGATCTGCGGCCGCAGCAGCTGCCCCAAAAGATGCAGTGCTGGCGTCGGATTG
>CAXAMN010023414.1:0-17184 GCA_963970005.1 Durusdinium trenchii
TCCCTGCGCTCCCACAGTTGAACCCCAAAGCTTCAACACCGTGGGATTGATTATCTCTCAAAGAAATGTTCAGTGATAGGGTCATGCCTTATGGTAGAACCCCAAAAGTAGGCCCCAAAGCTTCAAGACTGTGGTGCCTCCCTGGTGCCTCGCAGGCTGGCCAATTATTCCTATCCTGCCTCCCTGGTGCCTCCCAGGCTGTCCAAATGGTCTTTTCTTGCCTCCCTGGTGCCTCCCTGCGGGACGATGCTCGGCAAGGTCCGTGAAGTCTTATCTTGCTGAGTGGCTGTTTGGAGCCTCCCGGGCTAATCCAAATGCCGCCTGCGGTCTCTGCTGCCCCGCCACTAGGCGTGGATAAGACAAGGCGATCTGCCGCTTGCCCAGATAGCCCAACCAGCCGGGCTGGCAGTGCAGATAAAGGTGTAGACGAGGCCCCTGCCCCGCAGGCAACAGCGCGGCCCAGGATACAAGGGCCTCTTGCAGTCAAGTCCAAGGTGGCCAAACCGGCTGAATACCCACATGGACGGGTCACAGAGCAGGGGATGATTGATGCAATCCAGTCTCGACTGCACACACAGCCGCCTTCCGACACAGGTCTCCTGAGCATTGCGGCTGCAAGGTCAGCTGCAACGGCAGCCACTAATCCGCAGATGCCAGTTGCGGACACAAATGACCCAGAAGTGCACACATCATCCAAGGAGGAAACCCCCGCAATAGAAATTTTTCTGGCAGAGGCAGATGACTAGTCGGGACCAGTGGATGCTGACATAGCCCATTTAGCAGAGCAGAGAGCCATGCATTCTCTGCTTCGTTACCAAACGCAAGCTGTGAAGCATAGTACCCACACTAGCACCAACTCTGTCAACGCAACCACGATGCTGCCACCAGTGTTTTTTTTTCCACGAGTACAGACGCCGTGTGGGCATGGTGCCCAGGTCATCGTTGAAGGAAGGGAAGAACAGACAGATGGTGGAGAAAGGAACAAAGACCCCAAAACCAACCCAAACCAAACACCCAAGCCCGCAGGCCGAAACTCCACCATCTTGTAGTCTTTCCTCTACACTGGGTGAAACGTGTGAAACGGAGACTAGTGGCGATTAATGGGCCTGGCCTGAATTCTCAAGAGAAAAGGACGGCAGCGCAAACTGTGTTCATGGAAAGCCGCCTAGGAGGCTTCAAACGGACTTTCCTTACCGATTATTGGTGACCAGCGGCCACACCACAGTGTGGCAAAACACGGTCACTTTGCAGGTCAGGTGTCTCGCGATGCTCCAGTGCTGGTTGTAATCCGGTCGACCAAGAGTGACAAAATCTGAGCAGCAAGCCGTGGAAAAGACCATTCTTGCAGCACTACCCGTTCAACTGGTGGCGCATACAAGGCCAGTCACATGCTGCCCGACAAAGACAAACCGTGGCGGCAATTCCTAGCGAGAGAAGCCTGCAGCTAAGGGTGAACCGAGCACAACCTCCCCGAGGAGAGGCAAACCCAGCACCCTTCGGCACGCACCGGTGCCAAAATGGGATGTCTCTTGAGTCAGTGAGGCGCTGCGTAATTGCAAAAAGTGATCTGCTGCGTGCAAGGCCCGTGTGAAACATGTGAAACCTTGAGCTCTTCTAGCATGATATCTGTATCTCTTTGTACAAAATTGGAAATGTTGGACATCAACAGCGGGAACTAAGGTTCCCCCTGGGCATCCTTCATTGCCACTATCAACCACCCGCCGTTTAGGAACGCAGAACTAAGGCTCTCGCTCCTATCGGCTCACTACGCAGCGAATGGCAGGAAGAGCTTATGGTTCTACTTGGTGTCTGCGCATTTTTCTTGCCGTATATGCCTGGAAATCATCCTTTCCTAGCGCTCGAATACTGACACTTGGCTCAGCTCACTACCCACGTCGCCCTTGCTCCTCTCCTGCCACGGAAGCATTGCTGGTCTTTGGCGCTGGGTCTAGATAGTCTTCTCGCCAACGATCGTTTGCATCATTCGGCAAGACTCGAAGCCACGTGGGCTTGTCGAAGTGCTCGCATTGGTCAAAAGCATTAGACTGGGCATATGTCCCTCACCATATGCTGCTTTTTCCTTGCTTGAGGATTATTCGAAGATGCGTGCAGCCTGCAAAGGCATGCCTCGCAATGTAAAGCAGGGATGGCGGAGTAGAGACCTCCTTTAGGGAAGTACACTTGTAAAAGGCTTCTTGCTCAATGGTTCTCAGCACGCGATGAAGGCAAAGTTGTTGCAGCTGCGAGCAGTGAGCAAAAGTTGAGCCCAGAATCTCAAGTACGTCTGTTTGGGACAAGTCAACGATTTGCAGCTGCTGGCAGCTCATACAGGCAGCAAGGCCTATCCTGTGGAAACTCGTAGGTAACGCCAGCTCAACTATGCCCGACTCTTGAAAACAGCAGTCCGGCAAACATCGGTTTGGGTACGTTGTAGCAGACTCTGACATGCCCAAATTGATGTTGCGCAGCGCCGTGCATGCTTGAAAGGCACGAGGCCTTAGCTGGGCTTGGGGAGCTAGCTTATTGCTAGGGCAATGTGCCGCACCAACCTGCGTTAAGGAGCAACAATCTTCGAATACCTTGGTGCCGAAGTACTTGCAGCTTGGGGCGACCACTATACGTAGCACTTGACACTCACTGAAGGCACCATGCAAAAGCCCGACTGCCGTGTCTGGCAGGTGGACGATTTGCAGTTGTCGACAGCACCGCCACGCAGCCTCTCCTACAATCTTGACACCATTCTCTACTAGGACATGGCGAATTTCAGTGCAAAAGGAGAAGGCTTGTGGAGGAATTTTGCTATTTCTACTACACAGCACCCGAACTGCCTTGACTTCCCCTTTTAGTTGCCCCTTGTGCCCTGCCTCTACCACGCACTGCTTAGCAATTACATAATACTTCTGGTTGGTGCTGATTGCACTCTGGATTGGGTTAGCAAGGACCTGCAGGGTGTTCATATGCACAAATTGCAGTTTACACCCTAAGGTGCTTGCGTTTTCTAGATGGGGGAGCCTTGCTAATACTGCATTCTTGAGGCTACGAAAACTGGCATGCCCACCAGGATCCACCTCTACGGGTAGTTCCTCCCCTGCTAGCGTAGTCAGCGTGAGGGTCCGCTCCCCTGGCTTTCTTCTGCTATGCCATGGACTGGCTCCACCTACTTCTTCAGTCATGCTCTGTACACTGGATTCACTGGTTTGAGCCCAAGGAAGTGCGTGCCTGAAGAAAAATCTAGACGAGACCCTTCTCTATCCGACAGCAGCTAGTCACTCACTCCCCTGTCCAACGGAGGGCAACTATGGTTGGTTACTCGTGGTGAAGAGTACTGTTTCGCAACGGCTGGCCTACTCCGGATCCGAGCTAAGGCTCGCACCCAGACTCTGAAAAAGTGACAGCAGGACCATGACAGTTGTGGATGGAAGGGTGTTCCTCTATCCTAGACCAGGGGTGTAGCCCATGTCCGGGATCATATGCAGCCAGGGTGGCCATTTCATAGCTGGACAGATGGCGAAAGCATTTTCTTCCGCATAAACCCCTTGCCATTTGCGTGTTCCGGGCATTTTGACCAGCCTCCGTAAGGCAGTGCAGTCCAAGAAAGCCCTACTTCCAATATACTTGAGAAGCACGAGAAGGCAGCGGAGGAAGGCTCGTGGCCTTGAGCGTCGCAGTAATGACATCACATGGTTCAGTGCTTGCAGGCCAACCCGTAGTCTGGTAGGTGAACTTCGGGATGACAGCGATGTTCTCTGAAGTGATGCGCACATCACCGGAGAGAATGGCTTTGCATTACGCACGGGCGGCCAGCCCACGTCTGGTCAGACACAGTCCAGCAAATCCTCCAATGCCTTTGGTCATGATGAGAACCTCATGGACAGAAGTTGGCTTCGGATCCCAGAACCTGGGCAATACTGTGATGTCATCAAAATCATCCGCTGTGGTCAGGTAGTCTCGAAAGAGAAAGTTGGCCGAACCGCTGGATCTGAGTACATTGGGACGAGAGGCAACCGGAAGCTTGATGATGCATTGGAAGTTCTTGTCATCTTTGCCGGCTGAGGGATGCCTGCCAATGCGAAAAGCATACATGTTGGGCCGGCAATCTTGCCACGCCTCTGCGCCAATGAGCCTGATCCCTGACTCGACGCTGACGTGTCGCAGGCGTGGAACACCTGCAAAGGCCCATTCTGGGACAATTGCTTCTGGGTTCATAGGGACATGAACGGCTAAGGGGACTTGATCGATAGAATAACCTCCGAGCTGTTCTTGTTCTGGCAGGGTAACACTACAGTTCCTGAAGACAATGGTGTATTCTTTACCTTGCTGCAACTTATCCCAGATTGGGTCCTCAAGGTAGGTTTGCGTGGTGGTTTGTAAAAAGTCGATGACGCACCCAAAAACTTGGAGGTCAGTTACCGAGGCCAGATAGTCCATGACCTGGTCTTCTAAATCTGTAAATCGGTCGAACTTGGCGACACTGAGAGAGACCTTGAAGGTTACCCCCGAAAGCGTAGTCAGCAGCAGGGGGCATTCCATGACTGGCTCCTTTTCGAGGGGAGTGCTACTCATGGATGAATTGTCAATCTCTATGTGCGGCAGGCAGATGCTAAGGCACCCACCTTGAGCCTCTCATGGCCTGGCGTAATGTTAGGGGTACACATGGTATAGCTGTTGCGGACAGGGAGTGCATGGACGAGGGTCAGGTGCCTGACTACCCTGAAGGCCTTCGATTCTGCAGACAGATGCTAAGGCACCCACCTAGAGTCTACCATGGGCTGGCATGATATTGGCAATATTCGTGGTTGAGTTCCTCGTCAAAAGCGTCTGAATCTGGTCCTTCCGCGGGGAGCAGCTCCAGCCAATGGGGTTTTTCAAATTTGTCGCACATAAAGAAAGCATTGTGCTCTGCCTGCACCCACTGTTCCATGTCACCCCAATCTAGGAGGGTAAACCGTTGCAGCTGCTCGCACCCGCAGAAGGCACGGTTACCTATGTCACTGAGTTCTGTCGGGATGACAACTTCTTGCAGCGCAACACAATTAAGGAAGACTTCTTTTCCAATTTGCATGAGTCGCGGTGGAAGCCATATGCACTGCAATGCTACACAGTGAGCAAAGGTGGAAGAGAGTAGGGCTGTGACCTCTGTGCTCATGAGGTTGACCTCCACTAGACTTTTGCAATTTTCACAGGCCCTCGGCCCGATGTTGTGAAAATCGTTCGGCAAGCACAGCTGTTCAATGCCTGCTCCACAGAATGCGCCTTCAGGCAGAGCTCGTGGTCTATTAGTACGATCCATATCAAAGGTGATAGTTGTAAGCGTGAGGCAACTCTCGAAAGCATATTTGCCAAGCTGTGCGCCTGGTGCCAGGACGCTGCTGTCCTCTGTTTCGTGACTGACCCCAACGCTGCCTAGGGAACAGCACTCTGCAAACACCCTCTGGCCGTATTGGACACACCCTGGTGCGGCGACCTCACGCAGCACATAGCACCCCATGAAGGCCCCTTCCGCCAGACTGATGACCGAAGGTGGAAGCTTGACAATCTGTAGTTGCTGGCAACTCTGCCAGGCCGCAATTCCTATATGTTGGATGCCAGTTGCCACTTCTACGTGCCGGATCGAAGGTGCAGCGTAGAATGCTCTGTCTGCAATTTCCCCTCGCGGGTTGGCCGGGACACGAACTGCTTTGGGGTAGCTTTCTTTGCCGTCTGCCTGGAACTGCCAGATGGAATGTCCTTCTACCACGCAGGGACGAACTACTATTTGCAGTTGCGGCCGCTGCAGGAGCACCGTGCGGAATGCCTCTGACAGAGGTTGCTGCTTGCGAAGGTCGAGCAATTCCAATTCACAACCAAATACCTCTAAGTCAGAGACTGTAGGCAGAAAGCAAAGAATGTCGTCTTCCAGCTCTGCCACGTCTTCATAATGGGAGAGGTTTGCTTGCATCGTATATTCCGTGCCTGCTACGGTAACCAACTCGAGGTTAACCTCATAGCGATCTTGGGGGGGCGGCATTGCTATGTAGGTGCTTGGTTTGCTTGAGCCAAACAACTGAGGTACAGGAGATGTGTTCTTTGCAAGGCCATAGTGGCAACTAGGCCACAATAGAGAAGGTGACTAAGGTCACCCATCTCATGGCGGAGGTTGAGCGGCCCGGAGGCAATTGTTGTGTGGGAAGGCTCCTGATGACGACTACACTACTGCCACCACCCGTAGGACCACCCTGAGGGCGAAGGCGGTGGGGGAGGCTTGCTGTGCCAGGAAGACCCTGCTGCAGTCGAGGAACTTCCCACTTCCATAGGGGGTCAGTACGGCGGGCTTTGTTACTTGGATCGGTGGTTTCCTGACTGTAGCCCATGTGGTCTCTAAGTGCCTGCTTATGGCTCGCGAGTTGGAGTCTGAACGTGGGGTTCCCAGTGAGCCACCCACAGAGCTGATCCCATTTCTCTTCGGAGTAGTGAATCGTGCCATATTGGTTGTAAGGACGATCTGCCATCTTCGGAGTGAAAGGATATCCTTTGCGGTAGTAGTCACTGAGGACAGAACTAGGGACCTTAGTCAAGCTGAAACGGGTAGATATCAGGTTCCACCCTGCGCGGGACATGGCAATTCTTAGCCCGGAGGTCAGCCATTGAGCTACCACTGCGCTTTCTGCTCCGATGTCCCCTTGCTCGAAATTGCCAAGCGCCGTTGCTAGTCTAGTGTAGCCTATGCCAAACCTTCCATGCCCCTTCTTGGCAAAGGCATAGCTGGGTTCAACGTTCATGGCCTCGTCCTCTGTGGCTTCGTCTGCTTCGTCTGCCTGCGTTTCAACCATTCCCACCGGCACTGGGAGAGCCAGTCGAGGCGACCGTTCTGCCGACCCGGTGTCTTCTGAGGCAGAGTCTTCTTCTGCTGGCAGGTCGACTGTGGGATTTCTGGCTGTTGCCAGGTCTCTCCATACGGGGACTTCAATGCGCATCCGCAGTTGCAGCAGGGAGGGGAACGCGAAGGCTTGTCCCAAAGACGGGTCAAGGGCTCCACTAGAGTAAGCTCTTTCGGCCCAGGAAGTGGTCGGCATGCGGGGGTATCGATCATACGCAATATCTTTGGTGTGCACTCCCACCACGATCAATGGGTTGTCTTCAGCACCTTCTTCTTTTGGCCGATATCCAGAGCCCCCCTTCACCTCCGCGGGCTTGAAGCCCTGCTGCTCCATGGCTGTGACTAGGTCAGGCAGGATCTGGACTGGTAGATAGACAAAAAGGTCATTGGTGGGTAGCATTTGTTCTCCATACTCCATCCCCCTGACGAAGGACATGATGACAGTGCGCATGAAGGTAAGGGCATCGACATCTTTTTCTTTTGTGGTCTGCGATTTCCCTTCCCCAGTTTGGGCTGCTCCTGTACCCTGATCTCTGTGTTGATTGTCAAAGGAACAGCACCTCGCAATGAAAGCTAGGAGGCCATATTGCCAGAAGCGAGGGCTTGCATAGAGAGCGAGCTGTTTCTGCGTGATGAAAGGGCATGCAGGATGCCCATTTTTTACGAAAGCGAAGAGGTTAGACAGAGGGGCAGCGAAGGCTTCACTTATCAGGAGAAGATCGCCGATGTAGGCCTGGTTGATCTGATCTGGAATGTCTATAAACGAGGAGCCATGGAGTGCTTGTTCAGTCACTCTCCTCCAGAGGAATGTGCGGACAAGGCGGTTGATTTGCTTGTTGGAGACAGCAAGCCTCGCCATCGGCCATTCTCTAGGCAGGTCACTGTAGATCTGTATTGAGGGGAGCGGCGCCTTATGCCCGTGAGCTTCTCTGGTGGTTCCCGCTGCCTTTTGATAGTCGTACAATATCTGCATGGCTCTCTGTTCGGATTCCAGCTGGAGATCAGTGGCGGCCGTGCCTCCCCGCTCTGCATGCTCTTGATCGCTGGCAATATCAATTTCTGTCATGGCTTGTGGGCGCTCTTGCGCTGAGCCAGGGCAGTTAGGTGGTGTCTCTGGGTTTCTGCAAACTGGGGCCTCCTGCCTTTGAGCGTTTCGACTGGCTAGGTCATCCAGCGTGGCCGGTGGTTGCTCATGTTCAGGAACGCTGCCGAGTGGTTGCCTGGATGTTGAGGCAAGTGATTTGCGTGACTTCTTGGGCTGCGCTCGCCCAGTATGAGCCTTTGGCCCCGGTCTTCGCTTGATTGGGGACTCTGAGGAGTGCGACCTGGGGCTATCACTTGGATGGTCCACGTTCTGTGGGGGTAGCGCACTCCTTGCGTCATCGCCTGCCGCCAGCATGTCATCTTGTGCAGGACATGCGTCAGGAAGAACCGGACGATTGCTAAGGCAATCACCCGCTTCTGCGGAAGAGCTGCTGGCGCTATCATTATCTTCCATGTGGGCATCATCGTCCTCCGGTTGCTCTGTGCTCGGGATAGTGGGTGACTCTGATGGGGAGCTGTGGACCGAGACTACTTCTTGTGTGGCTTCCTCAGCCATCGCAGCATCTGTCTCTGCAGGAGAGGATAGCAAATGCCCTTCTTGAGCTTCCTGTTCCTCGTTGTCTGGGTCGCGATCAGAGACAGAGAGGACATCAGGCGGCAGACTTTGCCGAGGCCAATAGCAGCCCTGCACTAAAAGGCCTGGTCGCGATGGCAGGATGAGGTCAGAGTCTATGGCATCCAAGACCGGCTGCGCTCTCCATGCGTCATAGAAGTACACACGGTGCAGTGCTTCGAAAGTATAATCCTGTGCGCTACGCTGCTCACGCGTGCTCGGCGTCGGTTGATAGCGCAGGGAGCTTCCTACGCTGCATCGTCGCCCTGGGCCCGAGCTATTGTGGAGAAGTCGCCAATGTCCTGGCTGCTGCCCATCTGTTATGACCAGCCACTCTGGCTCAATCGAAGCATCAGCTGCATATCCATAGACGAGATCATGCAAGACCGTACCCCCAGGCAGGTAGGGCCCTTCGACGAGGCTGTTGATTTCCGCTTTGGTCAGATGCGTGATTGTGGCTAAGACGAGGCGTAAGCGCCTAACCTTACCGTGATGGTGTTCTACGAGACATACCGGCAGGGGCCAAGCCACATGGGGTGAGGCAGGAGCGCCTGTTGGAAGAAAGTCGTGGCCTGCGCAACTTGTGTGGCTGTAAGGTCCAGGGAGCCTACGATATCAGGCTCTTTGTTACTGTCATAGGTATGTATCGTCTGGACGCCATGCAGAAGGGCTGCTAGGACTTGCAGGGCCCCAGGCATCCCTTGCATATTCAATGGACATGCCAGGATGGTAAGGTCAGTGGCTCGGCTATAGGCTACGTTTGCTCGTGTGAAGCACTCCTGGTCGTAATCTTGGTGGCGTCCTTCGCCACTGAGGAAGGTTGACACCCCGTGAATAACGATGCAATGCTTGGCCGTGGCGCCTGCCACCTTGACTGCAGTCTCTGCATGTGCCTTCTTACCGGCAATGGAGAAATAATTGCGTAGATTCGTGGCCCCTTCCCGGGTGGTTGTGAGGGCCAAGATGTCATCGGTGTCAGAGCCTGCTTTGGTAAGTTGGTCTTCGATATGCTGATACACCCGAACTGTGGGGTCATTTTTTGGATTTTGTTTTGCTTGCACATTGGGCGATTCATGGCACCAGTGGACGAATCGTAAGCCCGAGGCAATTTTGTGATCCTCTCGGATGGAGGTGGTACCTATTTGCCAGGTGTCTCCCATTCGGCTGCACAACATGGGATACTGAATACCTATCAACGGCTCATACACTTCCTGGGCAACCCTTGCACTCGTGGGCAACATTAAACTCCAGCAGTGTGGGTTTGCGACTCCCGATCTCTCAGCCGCAGTTTGCGCCTGGCGGAAGTCGAGCGGGCTGTCTGGGCTGGTGGCTGCATATCCTAGACCTACCAACAGTCCTTCCGGGAGGTCCAGGTCTACTCTGGAGAGATCTTTGTAGGTGGACTGTAATTGACAGGCAAAAGGAGACGTGGCTTTGACCTTCTCCGGGCGAAACCAGCTGCTCCCCAATGGTCTGTGACCCACTACTTTAGCCGTTTCTTCTAGGTCGCCAAGGCCAAAGCCTCGCCCGTGCTGGAGGAGCATGTGGCAGACCCCTGGTATTTCATGCGGCATGTACCAGGTAGTGGGGGCTCGTAGCCCAAGGGGTGCTTTGAGTAGGAGTGTGCGATGAGCTCTCTGTCCATCGGCCACTCCACCTGGGCTCTGCTTGGGATCACCCAGCAGCAGACGAAAGAAGGGCTGTCGGGGGACTGTTGGCGCAAATGCAGATTTGAGGTCCATATCCTGCTGCGCCTCTTCACTGATAAGGAGGTCTACACTTTCCATGTGGGTGTTGAGCGTTGAATGAGTCTGTCCTTTTTGATCCCAGGCGAGTCCAGTTGTGACAATTACTACATGGCAGCCAGGGATGTATGATGCCGCGTCGCTTGCCCGCAAGTCATAGTCAGTGCAGGCTGTGTTGGTTTCTGCCTCTTCTCTGCTGACTGGCCGCGCAAAGTATCTCTGGTGATCTGGTCCAAGGTCAAAGGCTGTGAGTAACTTGGTGATTGCCCGACCCGCCGGATTCTCTTTGTGTACTACAGCGATCTTAAGGTGCGTGGTAAGAGCCAGCCAGGCGAGTAGAAAGGTCAGGGATCGGGTCTTACCTGCACCAAAAACTCCTGCTACTGCAAGGGTAGATCTGCCAGATCGGAGAGCCAGCGCGAGGCTGGCAGCCATCGACACTATGTGCCCATTGTCGTGTCGGGCGGCGGTGCCTAGTGCCACAGCGAAGCTGGCCGCTTGGGGACAGTGCTGCATTGTGCTGCCAGAGGTCAGCAGCTGGAAGAGGGCATGCAGACTCTGCAGTAGGACTACCGTGCATTCTAGTTGATACGGAATGGGCACTTGGCCGGGAATTCCCAGCACAGTGGGCTTATGCTCTGCCGCTAAGCAGGCCATTTGCAAGAGGTGATCTGCAGTGACTGTGTCACCTGCTTCCGCGATGGCCAAAACTCGGATCCGCGTTGCTCTAGATTCCAACACGCAGAGGCTGGGCGGGAAAGCCCACGGAGCGGAGCACGCCAGGCCAGTTTCAGTTGGCGTGGGCAAAGGCGCAAACTCTTCCGGGAACGGCGCTAAGGCGACGTCCCAGTGCCTAGGGCTGCTCAGGCGGCGTAACTTCTCGCTTGGCGCCTCATCCCCTTTGCGTTTCCGAGAAGGAGTCGCAAAGGCAAGCAAGAGCGCTAAGACTGAATAGCACTTGCCGTGTTCCTCCAGGACAAGTCGATAAGCCTTTCCCGCCTGTGAACCCATGTGCACTGTGCTTGAGGGGCTGCTAGCAAGTTGCTCATAATTACAGCTCTGGAAGTGCGCAGGGCAGAAGATGGCCGACTGTGACCACGCCGGAAAGGCTATACGATATTCATGCATGCCTTGTAACCCAGTAGCTGTTGGAGTGACATCCACAACTAAGCCAAACTTGCGGACAGTGGGACTACTCCACAGCTCTTTCTTTGTAGCAGCCTCATCAACAAATGTGAGTTGCGGGAGGAACAGGGCTAGGATGACAAACACCTCTCGGAACGGGATTTGTGCTAAAAGGTCTCGGGCCATTTCTGTCAACCATTGAGCACACGCACTTTGATTACCTCTGCCAACCCGAAAGTTTTTCAGCAGCAGCGCATGTGCTTCTTCCATGGAGTCAATTTGCTGTCCCGCTACACAACTCTGTAGCAGCACTAGCAATTCTTGGTCGGGTCGGTGGAGGTTGGACACCAACAAGCTAATGGCACCTTCCCAATCATCGCTGGTCATTACCGTTTCAAAGCGAATCCAGGAGGCCAAACGCATGGGGGCAGCAATTCGGTCCCGGCGAGGGACCACCTCTGGGTGTGTGAGTTTTAGCGTTGTAAGACTGACTTGGCCTGCAGGGAGCTGGCACTGAAGCCAGTGCCAGTAGCCATGTTTGTGCTTGCCCATCCACCTTGCAGATTCTGTTACATACGTGATGTGCAGGGATCGTTGCAGCATATCGAGCTCATTCTCTGTTGGCTTCCAGTCGCACAGACAATCTTCGGCAGCGTGGACAATATAGTAGTTGCGTTTGTCAGGTTCTGCAGTGGCAACCAGGGCTGCGAATACACTCTTAGGCATTGCAATGGCACCTAGACGCGCTGTGGTCTGACTGGCTGGCCAGAGGCAACGAATTGCTAAGGCAATCACTGCTCCAGTGTAGCTTCCTGCACTGAAACCATTCACTGTGAAGTGGATGGGGTCCTCTTGTTCAACCGGCCGCAGACACCCCAGCCCTGGCAGGTAGGCAAGGAGTCGTAGCGGCTGCAGCGAGAGCAGCTTCCACCACAGGCCACTGAGGAAGGCTTGGTGCGGCAGCCGTCGGTGAGCAGGGAGAAGCCTCGCTGCTTTCAGTACCTGTTGCGTGCGTTGATAAATTAGGGCTGCCTTGCCATACCCAAGGTCTTCCCATTTCTGGCACGGGTTCTGTGTGAGCGCAAAGAGGGTGGCGACTTCATGCACTCCGGTCGACCAGCCATAGGCAACCCCCCACTCCTGATCGTTGAGGACATCTGCCGGGGAGAGTGACGGCCCATAAACTTGACTTTCTCCCACGGGAGGACACATGCAATGGAAGTGCGGGGGGGCTTCCCCTTCAAGGGCTCCTCCCCCCAGCCCTCCGCAGTTGATTTGAAATACCGCCGGTAGTGGCGGGAAGTTGCGTCCCATCCAATATTCGTTGAGTTGGGCGACCATCCATAGGACAGTGACCCAGACGATTTCATCCTGCTGATGTTGAGAGATGGCTTCGAAAACTTGTGGTGCGATGCCTTCTAGGGGCATGATTGAGCCTCGAAGGTGACACAACAAAGCGTGATTGGCTTGAAGAAATTGCTCTTTTTCTCCAGGGACAAGACACTTGGGCTGAGCCAGCGCATCTCGCAATTGCTCATACGGACTTGCTTCTATGTCCTTGTGGACTGCAACTACTCCTCTCAGCTTAGCGACTTGACTCCAGGGCACAAAGAGGGAAGGGGACAGCCGTTGCGGACAGGGAGTGCATGATCGAGGGTCAGGTGCCTGACTACCCTGCGTTGCATCACCTTCAATTGCCTTAGTGAGTCGGTCTGCTCTCTTGGCAGAATTGTCAGACGAGGGTGTGGAGACTGACTCCACCTCTGCATCACCGTCCTCTGCAGGAAGACAGCTAAGGCTGTCCTCCTGCCTTTGCTCCGGAAAGAGCTTAGTCGCTTGCTTACGAATTGCTCGCCACTTTACTAACAGGCAAAAGCGCAGTGCACTGTTTCCAGTTACCCCAGAGGAGTAGCCTGTAAATTTACACCCACCGACAGGTTTCCCAACCCTGCTGTTCCAGTTCACGTAGAGCTGCCTGCGCTCCAATTTTGGCCTTGCCAAAGGCATGAAATATGGCAGGTCGCATTCGGTTGCGCGGCAATGCACTGGCTTGGAAAAGGTGTTCGCCTGGCAGCGATGCGACTGTGCATGGCCCTGTTAGCATTGGGAGCACTGACAGCATGCCCTGTTCGAAAGTGGCACGAGCCCAGCTGGTAACCCAGGGGGTTCGCTCTCTTCCTTCAGGGGTGAGCGCCCTGGGATGGGATTGCCGTGGCCACTTGATTGGACTTCCTGGACCAGATTCATTCGGGCCGGGGATAGGCGTGGGCCAAAAGTGCTTACACATGTAAAGGCCGTATAAGGACCAGACCATACAGAGGTCAAGGGCGGACTGCATTGCTATCCCAACAAAGGGGGTAAACAAGGTGCCGCTAATGACTGTGTCGCTGGGATTGACAGGTGGTCTGGCTCTTGAAACGAGAGCAAGGCGACCCGCCTGGAGGCTCTTTGCCAGGGTCAGGGCAGACGTGTCATGTTCCAGTGGACTGTGCTTATTGCGATTGCCGATCGATATGACCAAACCTGCATTATACTCCAAGTGCGCTTCTGTAAAGAGTAGCATGCCTATCCCAGCACTAGGACTAGACTCGGAGCGTACATGCCCTATGAGATCAACCCACCGGTGCTGCTGATGTGCCAGCTGCAGTAGGTCTTGCACCTCGAATAGCGTGATTGGCACACAGTCATTGTCAATGAGTGCAAAGTGCTGTGCAGGATACAGGAAACGCGCTGCCTCTAGGACAAAGACCCCTGCCCAGTAGTATGGAACTTTATGAAGGCCAGTAGTAGCATCAGCACAGATCCACAGTATGTCAGTTGTCTCTTCTTGGGGACCCACCAGGCACCTACGTGAGGCCCACCAGGCAGCGAAAGCCGGCCAATATGGGACAGCAGCAGGCGTTCGATTGTCCACAATGAAGTAAATCATGTGATTGTTCATGATCAGGTCTCGGTGTGAGATGAGTGTCTGAATAATGGCAGTAGTATCAGGCAGCTCACCCTCTGTTTCGAGAGCAGCATACCCCTCGTCCTTTTTGGATGGCTGCGCGCGAACGTCAGTTAGGCCAAGTGTAGGCCGAGCGGAGTCAAGACCGAAAGGACTGCTAAGAGTGTCTTTCATAGTCAATGCTGCATAAGCTTCATCCTGGGACTGCGCCGCACTAGCCCCCGTGCCCCTGGCAAAGCTGGCTTGTCCATCAGTGGTCAACCAATCTGCATGGTCACGTGTGAAGACAAAGGGAACATGGACTCTGTTCTCTGTATTATCCGTTAGGTCCAGTGAATTGCTGTCTTCCGTCCACGGGTCATATGACATTGGAGTTTCTCTGCTCGACAATGCAGGTATAGCCCCCGCCAACTAAGGTTGGCAGGTGCCCTGAGAGGCACAAGCACACGAAAGGCAACACGAATGATGTCAGCTAAGGCTGACCTCACTCCTGCATGCAGGGCACTACGACCTGCTGTGAGCCAAACGTTGCAGCAAAATGCTTTCGTGAAGGATCAACTGTATTTATCTTAGTGCCGGGGACACCTGTTCCAACTATACAGCAAAGGAAAGAAGACTTTAAATTGTTTCAGAGGCATGTCATCAGGGCCCTGTCACTACTGATCGTGGTCATCAGCATGTGGGTGTAATAGAGAAAGTAACCATGCTACGTAAACCAGGCCACACAGCTGGGTATGTAGGTCAGTCAGGGGAGTAAGAAGAGCACCCTGCACATCGTGAGGCAAAGAGTCCACTGTTTGTTCAATTTCCTGTACCAATGCATGCAGACCTTGCACTCTTGCATGTAGGGCTGATTCGATCTGGTGGTGCGCACGGTCTGTGTGACGCTGTGGGGGTGGTTGCGCAGCTAGTTGCGTGTCTACTCGAAGGACATGCTGTTGTTGTCTGTCGGTAGTGGACCAAAAGCCTACTCGCCGAGGAAGGGAGGCTGAAAAGGGGCGTGTTTGCAGGAAGATGTCAAAAGGGTCTACGTTCTCCGCAATGGGCCTAGCACTCACCGCTTCTGCCAGCACAGCGAGGAGGTGGCTTTCGTGATGCTGTATGTGCAAAATCATCCTGCGAAGCCTAGTTCGCTTTGTTCCATAGATTGTGGCCCCCCTGGTGTTGATTGCAATACAGCCCTGGTGATAGAGCGGGATGATAGCATCGTCCACGACTGCCCGAAGCTTGAGCAGGGCTGGCGGAAATTCAAACCCCTCTGTCCATTCTGGGAAAGGAGTGTTGACGTTTTCTTTGACTGCATCCACCGGGAAAAAGTGAAGTAAGTAGCACCGCTCCCTCCTCCCCCGATAGACGAAGGTTACAATGAGGTCCAAGACCCCATATCGAATGTCCTGATGGTGGAGCTCAAAACGAACAAAGTCAGTGACATCGACGTACGTACCATCATCTGCCAGAAACAACGGTTCTGGATGCGCCTGCATGGCTAGTTCGACTTGCAGTTTGTCTTCACACCAATGTGTGTAGGCTAAGTCCGGCTGATGTGATACAAGAAGAGAGCTGTCAAGCTACTTCTCTCACTCTGAGCCAAAAGCCTGCAGGGACAAATGGACAATTGCGGGGGCCCATGGTAGAATGGGGAAGAGGAGCATTCAGTCTCTTCTCTAGTTCACTGGACAGGGCACTTCTTTGGGTGTGCAAATGCACGCGGCGGTGGTAGATGCTCTTGCGTGCCGTCTTCCGCAACACGATAGTGAACATTCCCATGTGTGATGCACTGCTGTGCCGGGAGCCTACTGCTTGTGGCCGGTCGGGGAGGCCAGTCATTGGCCGGTGCCAGGGTTGGCGGCCTCGCCGTCCCCCCAGGGTGAGTAGGTGGGGGATCTGCAGCAGAAGAGCATCAGGGAGTTGTGCGGCTTGCGAGAGTACCGCCAGCAGCTTTTCGTGGGTGGGATCAGCAGGTGTAACCTGCGTGGGAGGATGAGCAGGCTTCTTGGGTTGCATACGACCAGCTGTTTTCCGCTTAGGCGAAGCCTCCTCCTTTAGAGGGGGGCCTCTGCGCTCCGTTGCCTGCAGACCTGCTTTGACTGGGGCTATAGAAGCCGGACCAGGCTCGTGCCCTCCCTGTGGAAATAGGGGGTGCTGTTCTGCAAGTGTAAGGAGGAGAGCATCAAAAAACTCCGCCAGTCATAGCCGTATGCGCAAGACCACCTCAACTTGAGGGCGCCCATCTGGGCCCTGGGTTAGGGAGCACTGATGAGGGCCAACAATGAAGGGGAGAGCCATGGGCAACAACTGCTACTGGTTGTATTGGCCAGATTGGGCAGAGGCGTGCGGTCACTACTCTACTTCGAGCCTGAACAGCAGCAGGCTCTTTTAGTCTCATGCAATGAGCTTGAGAAACACAACTACCGGATAAAGAACTTTGGTCCGTAGCTTGCTACGTAGGTAGAGGGACCCGTGATGCGAGTTATTATGCTCGCTAATTGGTCAGCCACAAACTTGGTTGCCAAGGTCGGTCTGGTTAACTCTGGAAGCCCTTCATATGGTAGCGCTCTGCGTCTCTCTCTCTCAGGGCGGTAAGTATCGTGTCCATTTCGCTAGCTAGTGCCCAGCACGCATTAGCTCCTGGTTGAACATTGCAATGCTGTCGATGTGCATGTATATTTTGGAGAATGCGTTGGATGTCGCACGCTAGTACTCGCACTGTACTGGCACGAGTAATGAGTTCTCTACTAAGTCGTGCGTATGGCGCATCTTGACCATCAATCACTTCCTGTTCCGTAAGAGCCTGTAATGCGTAAACACCTAGCTGGGCTGGGGGGCGCACTGTGTCGGCTTGTGGCAAGTTTGC
>CAXAMN010023415.1:0-16280 GCA_963970005.1 Durusdinium trenchii
CGAGAGTGCGATTTGTCCAGTGTGCGCGCGCAACCCTCTGCGGAGATCGTGCGTGTCGAGTGCGCGAAAAGCAGGCGAGAGTGCGTTTTGGAGACTTGCTGCCTCATTTTTGGAGGAGTCTCGCACGAAATGCGCGTTTTGGAGACTTGGCGCTTCACTTTTGGAGGAAATCTCGTACGAAACGCTCGTTTTGGAGACTTGCCGCTTCACTTTTGGAGGATGTCTCGCGCGAAACGCGCGTTTTGGAGACTTGGCGCTTCACTTTTGGAGGAAATCTCGTACGAAACGCTCGTTTTGGAGATTTGCCGCTTCACTTTTGGAGGAAGTCTTGCACGAAACGCGCGTTTTGGAGACTTGGCGCTTCACTTTTGGAGGGAGTCTCGTAGGAAACGCTCGTTTTGGAGACGGGGCGCTGCACTTTTGGAGGAAGTCTTGTACGAAACGTTCGATTTGGAGACTTGACACTACACGTGTGGAGCTGGACTCAGACCTGGCCAGTTTGTAGTACAAATGTGTAGTACGGGAAAGAGCTTTTCGGAGCTGGACTCAGAAGTGGCGAGAGAGCCTTTCAGAGATGGACTCAGAAGTGTCCAGTTTGTAGTACAAATGCAGTACGGGAAAGAGCGTGTTGGAGCTGGACTCAGAAGTGGCCAGCTTGTAGTACAAAAGTAGTACGGGAAAGGGCCTTGCAGAGCTGAGAGAGAAGTGTGGCCGAAGTACGTTCGTGATGTCGCAGTGCCATTGGGATTTGCGCGGCTTTGGTGGGAAGTGCGTTTGCGTGTCGCCGTGCCACTGGGGAGCGCGAAACATCCTGGCGTAAACGCGGCGTGTGGCTGGTGAGCGGGATCATTGGCGGCTTCAAGTGATATGTTTGCTTCTAGGGTGTGGCGGACCGCCTTCGTGACGTCGCAGTGCCATTGGGATTTGCGTGGCCTTGGTGGGAAGGGTGTTTGCGTGGCGCCGTGATATAGTGGGGAGCGCGAAACATGCTGGCGAAACATGCTGGCGTAAACGCGGCGTCGCTGGTGAGCGGGATCATTGGCGGTATCATGTGATATGTTTGCTTCTAGTGTGTGGACAGACCGTGTGGCCAAAGTACGTTCATGATGTGGCAGTGCCATGGGGATTTGCGCGGCCTTGGTGGGAAGTGCGTTTGCGTGGCGCCGTGCCACTGGGGAGCGCGAAACATGCTGGCGTAAACGCAGCGTGTCGCTGGTGAGCGGGTTCATAGGGCGTTCCAAAAGAGTGCCCCGCAAGAGCTTCCTACGAGAGTGACCCACAAGAGTGTCCCACAAGAGTGTCCTACAAGACGGCGTGTCGCTGGTGAGAGGGATGATTGGTGGTATTATGTGATATGTTTGCTTCTAGTATGTGGCGGACCTCTTCGACATACAGAGAGAGACACATACACACACAGACATAGATACACACACAGAGACCCACATTGACTCAACACACTAGACTTAACACTTCACACTGAACACTTACCACACAACTCACACTCTAACTTCACACGTGGTGAAAAATGCTTTCGGGCCACTCGTCGTCTAGTTTGTAGTTATGCTTTGCGTAAAATCAGTAAACTAGTGGTGACAATCTAAGACCCAGACCAAATATGAGCAACCCTGCAGAGAACACATGGCAACAGGCAGAGCCAGCAGGCCAGTCAGGCCTCCAAAAGCACCGAGGCTGCACAACACAAGCAGGACACAGCAGAGGCCACACACCAAGGGCCCACCCCTTGAAGGCTGCACTTCCACACTGCCCTGACCACAAGCGAGCTCGATGACGAGGCTGCCACTCCTGCACTGGCCATGACACCCAGCCAACTAGCAGGACAACACGCAGACCTCAGGTCAACGGCAGAAGAGAACGATGAAGAGCCAGGAAGAGGGGACCAAGCTATGATGGTGGCAACAGCCCATGGCAAGCACCACCCTCTGAAGAGAACACGGAGGCCACATAACATAAATACATTACACACATACACACATACATACGCATACATACATTACATTACATTACACTACATTGCATTACATTACACTAGTACACACAGTACAGTACAGTGCAGTACAGTACAGTACAGTACATACCATACATTACATTACATTACATTACATTAATACATGCAGTACACTACAGTACGTTGGAGTACAGTACATTACATACATACATACATACATACACACATACATACATACATACATACAAACAAACAAACATACATACATACACACATACATACATACATACATACACACATTCATACACACATACACACATACATACATACATACATACATACATACATACATGGCTCAAGCTGTGAGCGGTTCAAGGTGGCTCCCTTTCATAAAGCCCACCTGGTGCGGACAGCCCCTGTCACCACGGTTGCTTGGTGAATAACCTGACAGACACCGCCACAGCCGGCTCCCTCGGCAAGCGTCCATTGCCCGTGATCTCACGACCTCGCGCTCACCGCTTTGGCAGAGACCTTTGGCACCTGGCAAGTTGCTCGCTTGGCTTCAACTTCAAGCCCTTGCATAGCACTGGCGCTACAGCTCTGCCTTTGCGGGAGGCCTGATCTTGTCCGGGGACCTGCTCCTTGCCTTCCACGTGCAGTATCACCTGAAGTGAGACATCCTCAGCATCCTGCACGATGACGACCAGCAACCCACCTACCTGGTGCAGAGCTTATGTGGTATGTCACAAATGCTCAATTTGGATCTGGCAAGACAAACTACGACCTGATACCAGATGCCGCAAATGTGGCAGCTGGTGGCCCTCAGTGCGAGCAGGCATTGGCAAAGGCAAAGGTCAAGGCAGACCTCAACGCTCCCAAGATAGCTGGCGCATGAGCTCCAATGAACTTCTTGAGAAACCTCCTGGCCTGCAAAAGCTCAAGCCACTCAAGAAGACCATGCCTACTCAGGCTGCAAATGAGATCCTCGCCAGCACCTGGGACGTCATCCCTGCTGAAGCACAATCCAAGCTCCAGACACTTGGATTCGGACCGCCTCCACAAGAGGAGCCAGGCCTCGAGGCCATCTTACAAACCCATCTTAAAGAACTACCACTGGCAGTCCAGGATGTTGTCAACAAGATGCACCAGCCCATCCCGGACACAGAGAAAGCACTGGCACAAAAGCTCAAGACACAAGTCACTGAGCTAAAAACCATCTCGATGAAGAAGGCACAGCTACAAGCACGCCTGGATCAAGTCAAGAGCCAGTATGCCAGCATGCTTCAAGAGATGCAGGAGCACCAAGCCAAGCTCACAGAAGGACAGCAAAAGCTCAAGACTCTCTCCGAGCAGTACATGCAAGCGGTCAACAAGACACCACCACCGACCGACCTTGACCAAACTGATCCAGAGCTTCCCATCCCAATGGCAGTTGAGACTTTTGTCACAAGCTTGGGCATCAATTTGACTGCTGAACAACGCAGGCAACTCGCCAGCTGACCTGGGCTCTACGCCACTTGCCTGACAAAGCTTGCGGACCTGATGCAGTAACAGCCCAATTGTTACGCACCGCTCCACCTCTGGCTGTCAAGGCCCTCCTGAAACTCTACCAAGAGATGGAGGAGAAGATCCAGCTGCCAACCCAGCAGCAAATGCACATGGTCGTCATGCTTCCCAAGAATGCGGCCAAAGAGAGACCCATCACACTGACCTCTCTGCTGTACAGGGTCTGGTGTCGTCTCCGCAAACCCCTGCTTGATGAGTGGCAGAAACAACTCCCAGCAGCCATGAACCACGACAGGGCCAGACCCGGAGCAAATGTGCTGTATGTGGCATTGGAGCGGCTATTGCGACAAGAAGTCCACAGAGCCAATGGAAGACACGGAGTGACCTGTTTGATGGACATGTCAACCTTCTACGACACCATCAATCTGCAGCAGCTCCAGGCAGAGGCTCTCAAACTGAACTACCCTCCTCTCATGCTCGAAATGGCACTCCAAGTCTACCATGGTCCCAAAGCCATAGTGGCTGAGCAAGAAATGACACCGTTCTTCACAGTCACCAACGGAGTGCCGGCAGGCTGCCCCCAGGCACCACTGCTAGCCAAAGCAGTCCTAGCACCAGCCCTACAACCATGGCAGAAGACGCGCCCAACCATTCACCTTTCCAGTTGGGTGGATGATGTAGGCTTTGACACCACCAGCTCCACGCCACTTCAAGCAGGCAAGGAAGCTGTTGTTGCCTACAGGGACCTGAACCAGAGACTCCTCAGCCTGGGCCTTCAAGTCAACCCTAAGAAGACAGCCTTTGTTGCCACTGACAAGGCCACAGAGAAAGAACTCAAAACACTCCTAAAAGATGATGAACCACAGGTAGCACCAGTCATGCGGGATTTGGGCATCGATCACCAGGCGGCCCGGAAAAGACGCATCCCAGTCATGAAACAACGCATCAAGAAGGCTGCAGCCCGCAAAGTCAAGCTGCGCAGCTTGAAGATTCCTGCACTCAAAGTCCGCCTGAGACTCCACCGTGGGGGCATCCAACCGGTGGCATTATGGGGTGTAGAGAGTCAAGGCCTGGCCCCGCGCTACAGAGCGGCCCTCCGCCATGGGATGGCAAAACATCTAGGACATCACACTGGAGGACTTCTTGATGCCACTTATGACATACACGCCAAACGCTACATCGACCCCAGTGATCAAGTCCTCATCCAGCACATCAAAGCCATTCACCATCTCATGCAGGCCTGGCCAACCGACCAGATCCAAGCTCTGGAACAGGCATGGCGCCAGACATACCACCACCTCCAGGAGAAGCAGTACCCTTGGTACAGTGTCCGTGGGCCTCTGGCTGCAACCATTGTCTACCTCCTCGAATGGGGCTGGCAGCCGCAAGAACTGCTTCATTGGAGCCGGCCCGAAACCAAGCTGCTGCTTGCGCAGCAGCTTGACCTTCAAGCACCATGGTGGCACATCGAGCGCACTCTCACTCAGGAGGCCCAATGGCAAAGAACCAACCGGTTGGCCAGCAAACAGCACTATGACCACCTGCTGACCGGGTTGGACTGGCACACATACCGCCAGGTGCGGAAAAAGCTCAAGCCACAGCAACAGCAAAACCTGGATACATGGGTACAGCATTTCCCTGATGCCCACCAGACCAAAAGCTGCCCGATATGTGGGGTCCCAGCCACCCCAAAACATATGCTCTGGCTGTGCAAGTGGCACAAAACCCAGAACCATGATCCCATGCCGCCGGAATGGATGAACCGGATCACCAGCCAAGATGAAGAACCCTTATGGGCCCATGGATGGATCCCACTTGAGCCACAGGAAGCACGAACAGCAGAACATCCAGCGCAAGGCCATGGTTGTTGGGCAGGCCTGCCGGTCATCCCACTCCAACAGCACACTGGCTGGGCCTTTACGCTGGATGCCACACCTTCCACATATGACACTTGCAGCCAAATGTGGATTTATGGCCTCTGCGCTCACACCATGGCTCTCGGGCAACTGAAGCGACTGGGAACCCTCACTGGCGTCCCCAAGGGCAGCCAGACCAAAGTCCGAGCACTTCTAGCCGGACTTGTGACCCTAGCCAACCAAACTGCGGATCAGGTCAAGGTCATTGTGCAGCTCGCCACTGTGTGGGAGGCATGGCACCACCCGAAGCACCGAGGCCCGTACATGGACATCCTTGCTGAAGTACCACCCCAGGACTACCAACGAGTCACTGTACTTTACATCAGCAAGAACACCAGGACCCCAGATGCACCAGCTAAAAAGAGGCAACAAGAAGCTGCCCTGGCTGCATGGGAAAGGGCAAAAACCTTCTATGATGCCAAGCAAGAAGAATGGCAAGAGACCCTGGATCAAGACCACCAGCTTATTTACGAACATGCTGTCAACAGACTCAGCAAGATCTATGCCGACAACATGCACTATGTGCACCAGAAGGCACCCCGGCACCAGGGCAAACAAACAAAGCAGTACAAAAAGGAGCTGGTGAACCGCTGCCGCAAACCGTGGGCACACAATCACCATCACTGGGAGCCACATCAGCGAAGTGGCTATCAATGCCGCAGCTGCGGCATCAGGATGCATCAAAGTCTCACGACTGAAGTCCTGGAAGCCCGGTTGACTGAAGACTGCCCCCAAGTGCTGATTGATGAAGGTCCCACTACTGCAGCAGAGACCGCACCGCTCCCCAAGAAGCTGACCAGGGCCCAACAGATCAAGGGGCTTTTGGACCAACAACCGGATCAACCCATCCCCGGTCAGCACCAGTTGGCAGAAACCACTGGCTACCTGAAGTGTGTGGTTTGTGGCATCAACGTACACAAGAGGGTCAATGCGGCTGCATTCACCACCTTCATTCACAGCCCTTGTGTCAATCAGGCCTACACTGCAGTCCACCAGGGACACCTCAGTCATGCACTCTGGCAGGTTGGAGAGCGAGTCAAGTGCACCCACTGCGGCACACATTGGAACCTGGACGGCCAGCAACGCATCATAGCCACTCAGGCGCTCCACAAGCCATGCAAAGGCGCCGGCACCAAGGGATCACCGCCCCTCAGCGAGTACTTCAAAAAGAAGGACTCCTCCAGCAGCCACAGTCCAGAACTTGCACCTCAGGCATCAGCAGCCGCTGCAGCTCAGCCCACACCAAGGAGGCTCAGCTTTCAGACCGCTTTAGATGCTCAGGAACAAAATGCTTTAGAAGACCAAGAACATGACGACCTCAATCAACGGCTGTCTGCACAGGCCATGAACCCCAGTCCCCTGGCAGCAGCTGACGACAAGGCCGAACTTGAAGTCGACTACTTCTGAAAAGGAAGCAACTACCACCAGCAGAAGACCACATGAGGCAACTGCTACGGTAGCATCTGGCCAAAGGCCCTGAAACTCGCCAAAGAGCCTCGCGCACATCTCTAGAAAAAATACATATATACATACATACATACATACATACATACATACATACATACATGCATACATACATACATACATACATACATAACAAAACATAACATAACATAACATAACATGCAATACATACATTACATACATTGCATATATTGCATACACAACATGCATAACATCCATCACATCCATCACACACATGACATACATCACATACATACCATACATACCATACATACATACCATACATACCATACATACCATACTTACCATACATACCATACATACATACATACATACATACCATACCATACCATACCATACCATACCATACCATACCATACCATACCATACCACACAATACAATACAATACAATACAATACCATACCATACATACATACATACTAGCATTGCATTGCATTTCTTTGCATTGCATTTCTTTGCATTACATTACATAGATACATAGATACATACATAGATAGATACATACATGCATACATTGGCAAAGCACGTGTTGTTTCAACCCATACATTTTTCCATGGGCGCTGTTCACCTGCGCTGGCAGTGTTGGCAAGTTCCAGCCTTCTTTTGAAAGGACAAGTTCCATTCGTCATGAATAAAGAGATATCCTGCCAGAGTCCAGGAACAGAAAACGCATCGTCGTCTCAAAGTCAAAAGGAGAGGTCTCCCAACCAATAGATCATCCTCTCTGAAAGCCCTTGGACTTGCTGTACACCCACGACCCACACCCACCGGACCCCTGACTCCCTCAGATTCCTTCGAAATAAAAAGGTTAACATGTTTCATGTGTCATGTCTCCATCTGTTCTTGCTTAGTGGGGAAACCACTCCCTAAAAGAGGTTAAGGTTCTGACTGGGTAGGGACCCAGTGTAGGGAGCTAGGGAGCATACCAAACACCATCAAAACACCGCCATTCCAGTCACCATCACCATCATGCATCGCAAAGCATGTTTGAATCTTTGAAAAGTGAAGTTGAGCGGCGAGGGGCAGTGTCCAGAAATCATTCAGGTTTCGTTGGCGGTGGGAGGTCCACTGCGCTAGCCATTCAGCTCCCAGCCTCCTCCCAGCCTCTCCATCTCCGCTGAGAGCCCACACTGAACAGGACCACCTCAAGAGCGATGCGGCTCGGCCACGTCGTCCAAACTGTGGATGGTGACAATCAACAACGCACAAAGCATACGTGATGATATGTAAGGGGCTTCTACAACCCAGTAGGAAGGCAAAATTAGTACAGTGATGGTGTTGGTACCCCTGTCCTGTTCATAAAACAGATGGACCCAGTGATGCTCCCCCAAAATGCTGGAGTCGGCTGATTTGCATAGACCTCAAGGCCTCTTCGAATGCTCCCCACGATGCTCGAATCGCTTGAGATCGTTTCCTCCTTTCAGATTCTTACAACTCTTGTGCTCGTTAAAGTCAAACAAATCAATGATCCACCAGCGGTTTTGGGGTGACTTCGGACACCTTTCCTCGTCGGTCCGGACTGTGACGTTCCGACGTGTCCTCCAAGAGTCCACGAAGAGTCGCGATGCTGAACGACCGACAGTCCGTGCACCCTAAACCCGGTGTGCCCAGTAAAGCGTAACGTGGAACAAAAACATCCCCAAAGACCCATGAATCAGAGGTCACCACTCCCATCTGGCAGGTCATCTCCACGGGTTTTGAGTGGAAAGGAAGGAGGTCGAGATCAAGCAAGGCTTTCATCTTTTGACATTGCCAAGTGCGTTGGGGGAGCTTCCTGAATGTTTAATCTATGTTTCCGATACATGTGTGCTCAATCAACAGAAACTTTGCCCTGTGGAAACTGTCCCTCAATTGAATTGACAGTGATGAGATCGCAAGAGGTTTTCTTGGAGCTCATAAAAGCAAGCTATACTGGTCAACACACAAGGCTTCTACATCAAAAAGACTTAGTTTGGAGATGTTTGGAGTGAACCAAATCCAAAGTCTGGTTGGACCAGGTCCAAAGTCTGGTGGTCCAACCTGAGAAAAAGTGTTAGGTCCTCCAAAAAAGGGGGTCTCCTGATCTCCGACTTCGCATTCCCCTCTTCGGTGTCCCCAAGGCACCGCCGGCAGGTGCCGCTCCCCCAGCACGATCACCATCTCTGCCCCGGTGCGGCTTCAGCGCAACCCTCACCGTGACGGCGGTAAACCCGCGCCTGTCGGTGGGGTGACCCAAGGGCCGGTCAGACAACGAACGAAAACGGCTTGGGCGGGATCAACGATCCATGTCGGCTGTTTATGGATCAGATTTGGGGGTCCTGTATTGCTCTGATCCAAACTGTCCAGATCCACTGAATCTGGGGGGTATTCATCAGTGTTCTACATGAGTGGTCCCCAAATAGGCCGCTTGGGGCTCTTTCCAGATCGCATTCTGTTTTCAGTGATTTGGCTTCATGGTGTTTATAGTACCTGATTCCGAGTCACATGCTGGGGGCTGAAGCCAATGACCACCAACGACACCTCACCGGACCAAGGGTATGCTTGCTTTTGCAGGAACACAATTCCCAACGCTGCTGCGCAGCAGTTGCTCCACAGAAACCACCAGACCTGCGCAGTTTTTATTCAGTACTTCAGACAGCGAGACAGGTCGAGAACTTGAGACAAAAGGTTCTGTGGTGGTCTCAAGTGCGTGATGACCTTTGTCATCCGTCGTACTCACCCTCCTCCTCGTCGAATTCACCCTCCTCTTCAGCAGTTGCATCTTGGTACTGCTGGTATTCCGAGACCAAATCGTTCATGTTCGACTCGGCCTCAGTGAACTCCATCTCATCCATACCCTCACCGGTGTACCAGTGCAAGAAGGCTTTGCGGCGGAACATTGCTGTGAAGTACTCCGCCACCCTCTTGAACATCTCCTGGATGGCGGTCGAGTTGCCTGCGAATGAGACAGCCATCTTCAGTCCCTTTGGTGGAATGTCGCACACTGATGCCTTGATGTTGTTGGGGATCCACTCGACAAAGTAGGAGGAATTCTTGTTTTGGACGTTCAGCATCTGCTCGTCGACCTCCTTTGTTGACATGCGGCCACGGAAGAGAGCGGCCGCTGTCAGGTAGCGGCCATGTCGAGGATCAGCCGCGCACATCATGTTCTTCGCATCGAACATCTGTTGCGTCAGCTCTGGAACAGTGAGTGCACGATACTGCTGCGAGCCACGGGAAGTCAAAGGCGCAAAGCCAGTCATGAAGAAATGCAGCCGGGGGAACGGCACAAGGTTCACAGCAATCTTGCGCAGGTCACAGTTCAGCTGTCCCGGGAAGCGCAGGCAGCAAGTTACGCCCGACATTGCTGCTGACACCAAGTGATTCAGGTCACCATAAGTGGGCGTGGTCAGCTTCAAAGTGCGGAAACAAATGTCGTACAAAGCTTCGTTGTCCAGCAAGAAGGATTCATCGGAGTTTTCCACCAACTGGTGAAAACTCAGGACAGCATTGTACCTCGTATTGTGCAAAGCATGACGGAACAACAAAAGTCTACTCAGAGGAAAAGCATCATGTTCCACCTGCAATGCTGCAATGCCATTCGAGCTGCCCAACCCCATCCCAACAATTTACACTCGGAAATCGTAAATACCTTGGCTTTGTTGCAAGCAAGATGCGGTTCCACGACTGTGTCGGACACCTTCGGCGATGGAATCACTGAGAATGTCTCCATGATACGATCTGGATACCTGCAAACTACACACACAAATCCAGCACAAATCGATCTTCTTTGCCAAACCACAAAACACATTTGCCAATTTAACACCCAGGTGCTCTTCTCGCACTTTGGAAATCAGTCGTGTTCCCATGCCTGCACCAGTGCCACCACCAAGAGAATGGCACAGTTGGAACCCTTGCAAGCAGTCGCAACCCTCCTTGGAGCAGCACGCCAATCACCAAGGCAAACATCATTGCATGAGTCACGATTCCTCTTCGCAGAACTTACAATACAAGTAATTTGGGCAAACCAAGGGCGGAAATGTCCAAAAAGAACAGAACCTACTCGAAAACAAACGACCAAGCGTTGTTTGTGGCACACTCTTGTGGGGCACTCGTGTGGGACACTCTTGTGGGACACTCTTGTAGGACACTCTTGTGGGACACTCTTGTGGGACACTCTTAGACTCTTGTAGGACACTCTTGTAGGACACTCTCATGCAACGTTCTTACGGGACACCATTGTGGGACACTCTTGTAGCGCATTTTTTGTCGGACACTCTTGTCTTCCCACATCCCTCACTTCTTTGAGTTTCTTTGAAGACTTGCTTTCGGTCTAATTCGAAGTCCAACTTGAAGCAGCTAACGCTAATGCGCAGGATCAGAGATCTTTTTTCTTCAGAGCTAACACCGTAGGCGTAGCCAATTTCATCTTTTGGTCAACAGACATCTATGATGTTGGTGGGGAGAGCGTCAAGGATACAACAACTCGAGTCGTCGTTGGCTTCCCAAAATTGCTTCTTGGGTCAATGGCTGTGAACACGCTTCGTCCGTTTAACCCACGCAAGGCGTCATCTACCAGGAAGAGAAAGACAAATCTCGTGCTGATGCCGATGGGAAAAGAATGAAAAGCAGATGCCCACTCCACACCTCCTTCAAACACACCCGGTCCAGACCAGACCATTCTGCGCCCTGCAAGAACCTGCAAACATCATCACTCGACCAAAAAAGAGGGCGAAAACAATGCCAAAAGAAGGGAGCAAGAGCGCAAGAATCAATCTCTTTCTTTTCAGCGCCACCCAGGCGATGGATCAAGCCCGGATGATCAGAAGTCTCCGCCCCGTTCCGAGCTCTGGCGATATACTAAAATTGCACGTCAGTCATCTCAGAACTGCCAGGAACTGAAAAGACATGAACCTTGCGATAATTGGTCTTATCCTTGGCAAGCTTGGAAAACAAAGCACAGCGTCCCAACTTTCTCAGTAAATGAGAAGCAGTACTGGGCGAACAACTCACATAAGTCGTCAATGACCGCATCTCTGTCAGATCTCCACGCAGAAAAATAGTTCTTAGTCGGCAAACCTTTGGTAGGCCAAGGGCATAATATTTTCTCCACGCGAGTCATTCAAAGCAGTTCGGCAAGCGAACGCCTGCCTCCTCCCAACAAACTGCAAGCTGGCCAAAACACCGCAACCCGTCGATCCGCGCACTTTCTCGCTGCGATCACCAGCTTCTCTTGACGCGGACGCGCAGCCGCGCAGGCCGACAGGCGGCAGAAGTCCACGTCGAGCTGCGGCTTCGCTTGGCCGTAGAAAGCTACGCCGACACCGTCGTCTGGGACGGCTGGATCATTTTGTCTGGCCCGCGCCGTGCGATTGCCAAGCCAAAGTTGGCCCGGTAGGCATGGGTCTGATGCCGCATAGCGCTGCGTACCTCGTGGGCGCCAGCGACGTTGCGGGCGGGAGCTTCCATGTTCGTGAGCATCTTGCGGGCGGCCGCAGACAAAGTAGGCACACGCCGCAGCTTGGTCAAGTCTCCGTTGACGGCCTTGCGCTCACCGTTGATGACCACATATTTGCTATCCTTCACGGCTCTGCGGATTTCCGCCGCCTTAGACGACACGCACGTCGCAGAGCTACAACCCAGAGATGCCCTCAATTCAGGCTTGAAAGCCTGCACCTTCAGGCTGGATAGCCTTCACTTCGGGCTGGTCAGCCTCTTGCTTTGTTTAAATGTCCTGATGTCTGCCCTGAATTAAATGCCGTAATTGGCCTGAGGTCTGTTTGAGCTGAGGCTCGCCATGTTGCTTGCGGGTATGATCTTTGACAGCTGTGTGTTGCTAGTTTGGAGGAAGGATAAACATAGGTGTGCGCTGCAGTATGTTTTCTTTGGCTGCTTAGGGGGTAGTTTCTTAGATTGTTCTTTCTTGCGTCATGTGACTTGTGGATTGTTGGATGAGAGTTGAGGGGACGTCACTATTTGACTTCTTAGTACTTGCACTGAAAGAATTTGAATTACTTGAGGTTTGATGCACTTGTGAGTCAACTTGTGTTGTGAGTACTTGCTCTTGCCTGATTAGATTTGGGCGCTTATGTACTTTGAGAAGCTGAACATACTTGAGGTTTGATATACTTGTGAGTCAACTTGTGTTGCGAGTACTTGAGATGCCTGATTACTTTGGATGCTTATGTACTCTGAGAAGCTGAAATACTTGAGGTTTGATATACTTGTGGGTCAACTTGCGTTGTGAATACTTGAGATAGCTGATTACTTGGGATGCCCCTGTATTTGTGAGGTTTGATGCATGTGAGAGCTTTTGAAAGACTGAGGGGTAGCTGGTGCGCCTGAATACCTGTGCTTGTTTAGTATTTTTCTTTGTAGTCTTACCAAGATTTAGATGTTTTCCATTGAAAATGCTTTGAAGGTGATGCATTTTTGATGCACTGTTGACGCACTTTTGAAAGCGCATCAAATGTGCATCAAAAGTACATCACCAACATTCAACCCAAAAAAAGACACATTTTGAGACAAATGTATATAGGTTTGTCTAATTCAGAAGGACCTTATCTCTTGGATTGCTTTTGTATCTTGATGCAAGATACTTAGAGAGGTCCGAATTGTGTCAAATTTATGTTTCAGAAGGGTCTGTTCTCTTGGGGACGCTTTTGCATCTTGAGGCAAATTACTTGGAGAGGTCTTAATTGTGTAAAGACCAAAGTACTTGAGACTTGATGCTGTTGTTCTTGAATACTTGGGCCACATGGAGTTGGTTAGTACCGAGGTTGTTATGTTTCCAGAGCTTCTTCATGTCTTTTGGGTTCATGAGAGAAGGAAGTAGTCAAGATTACCATGATCTTCTTGAGATACTAGAGACTAGAGCCATGTCCAGTCACGGTGGTGAAGTCGAAGTGGCTCCTACACAACTGAGTCCTCACCAGAGCCCTGACCAGAGTGAGCCTGAGTCAACGCAGCCCAAGAAGCAGCATGCTGCGCATGCCCTGGGCAAGCCAAAGGCACAGCCCAAGGGCAAGGCTGTGGTGAAGAAACCTGCAACTAAGGTTCTGGTCTTGTTGAAGCCAAGTCAGTCACCAAAGGAGGAGAAACACAACAAGACAGAGAAGCCTGGGAAGACAAAGAAAGAAAAGGAAGAAAAAAAGAGAAGAAATGGTCAGAGGGCTTGGAGAAGACAAAAGAGAAGACAGAAGAGAACACAGAGGAGAAGACAGAGGGTGCAGGAGAGGAGGTTGCTACATGCCATGAGGTGGTCGACCCCAACACCAACTTCAGCATGTCAAATCCGGAGACAGACCAGAAGAAAGACCGCAGCAAGAATGCAAAATTCAAAAAAGTCGCTGGCCTCTGGAAGCTGCAGAGTGGATGCACAGTTTTGGAGTTTTTATGATGCACTTCTGAAGCACTTTTGATGCATTTTTGAGTTCTCACTAAAGTACTAAGAATGCATTATTTAGTAGTTTTATACAGTACGGTTTCAATTTTAGTAATTTCTAGGATCTAGTAAAATTACTACTTCAGAAGACTTAGGGTTCAACTTCAAGCCAAAGGCACAGCCTTAACACGCCACGCGCCAACGACGCGTCCACCACTGGAAGAAGATCGCACCAAGGGCGCAAGCAACTGCCACCACCACTCCGCCAAGCAACGATGCGCTTGGAACTCTTAGCTTTATCACTCGCAAGGCGTAAATAATGGTAAGCATCGTGAGACCCTCGCGGCTCCCAATCAACCACAGGACGCACGGAAGACTCAGCGGCCAACCGATGAACAAAGACGCCCGCCTTTCCAGAAAGACAAGTTACCGTATCCACCTCAGCAGTCAACACCTTGAGGTATCCAACCAAGAAGATTTCCGACTCACCCGCGCGATTCTTTCCTTTTGTTTCAACCCATCCATAGCTAGAATGGAAAGGAATGTTACCGAGCCACTCTTTGAGCAACACAACGGGTTTGGATTTCCAAGCCTGCCACTGACCCTTAGCCAAGAACTGCATTGGCACATGCACGCATTGTGGCCAATTCCTTTGGAATCGGAACTGACTTCACTTCCTGGCCAAGGCGGACGGCAATGCCGGCAAAGCGGACCCAAGGGCAAGACAACCAAGCTTCTTGAACACCACCTTGCGTTCACCAGACAAGATGGGTAACGTGACTTCGAAAACGTTAGGCGGCAATGGCTCCAAAGACACATCAAAAACCAACGCAAACTGAAGGTCAAGCTTGCGCGCAACAGCAAGGTCACGAGCTTCAAGAGCACGTTCCAACAAGGGGGCAACAGAGATAACTCCAACAGGTTTCTCTCGAGCTTCAAGTGTACGCTGCACTGATCCAAAATCCTGTACCGCATTCAGCTCCAAACAAGGTTTTGCCAACACCAACTGACCTTTGGCGCCCTTTTTAGCGATATCAGCCCAAGTCTTAGACTTGGGGGAACCATCATCAGCAGAACCGGAAGCAGGGGTCTTGTCAGTACCCTTAGGGCTTTTAAGTTGCGACAAGAACCCTTCCAAACGTTTGACCAGCTCAGAAGGGTGAGAGCGAATGCCCGCAACAACTTTCTCAAAAGCGCCCAAATCACCAGAAGAAGGTGAAGGAGCAGGATTCTCCCCTTCTTTCCTTTTCTTCTTTTTCTTTTTTCCCGAAAGCATTGCGAAGGGTTCTTCCGGAAAATCCTTTGAACACTGACACTTCGACACTTACACTTCCACACTGAACTTCGACACTTACACTTACACTGACACTTCCACCACACTTGCACTACAACATGAACGCTATACGTACCCCAGTGTAAGTGGAAGAGCGCAAGCATCCAAGTGCTAAGTATGCAAGTGTCAAAGTATGCAAGTGTAATAATGATGCAAGCGCGATGATGAGTATGGAAAACTAGCACGAGAGATGTCCTAATGATGAGCATGGAAAACTAGCACGGGAGATGTCCTAATGAAAAACATTTCCCCACTTTATAAATTCTCTCTTAAAGGCGGAGGGTGGGACGAACAGCGTCAACCGAAAGTGCAACCCTCTGCGGAGATCGTGCGTGTCGAGTGCGCGAAATGCAGGCGAGAGTGCGAGTTGCCGGGTGCCCGCGCAACCCTCTGCGGAGATCGTGCGTGTCGAGTGCGCGAAATGCAGGCGAGGGTGCGATTTGTCCGGTCCGCGCGCAACCCTTTGCGGAGATCGTGCGTGTCGAGTGCGCGAAATGCAGGCGAGAGTGCGATTTGCCGGCTGCCCGCGCAACCCTCTGCGGAGATCGTGCGTGTCGAGTGCGCGAAATGCAGGCGAGGGTGCGATTTGTCCGGTCCGCGCGCAACCCTTTGCGGAGATCGTGCGTGTCGAGTGCGCGAAATGCAGGCGAGAGTGCGATTTGCCGGCTGCCCGCGCAACCCTCTGCGGAGATCGTGCGTGTCGAGGGCGCGAAATGCAGGCGAGAGTGCGA
>CAXAMN010023417.1:0-14511 GCA_963970005.1 Durusdinium trenchii
AGTGGTCTGAACTGAGGTGTGTTGTAGGACGCGAGCAACTGGTGAGGTGCCGCCGATGTTGTGCCGCGTGATCGGCGGTAGGTTGATAGTGCGCCCGGGCAGAAGTTCGTCTGCTGTTGGAAAAAGAACCTCAGAAGCTGAATCGTCATCAAGAGTGGATTCGAGCTCTTGGAGATAGACTCGTGGAGGATGCCGTCCTAGAGCATCAAGGGCTGTGAGTGCCCTGCGCACATGAACTTCAATCTGTTGTATGCTGCTGTAGCGGAGTCTCCGTGAGGGCCCGGTGTGTGGTTAGGTGCTGACGCAGGGTAAATCGATGGAGGTTGATGTCTGTGATGACTCCGCATAGAACATTGGGTGGTTCGTGCGTGTATACGGAGGCCCAAAAGGATGATTCGCTGCCTTCGCTAGGCGGCGGTTGTGAGCTCATTGCACACAATGGATGGGAAGCAAAAGAACAAAAGAACAAATAGAGAGTGCAAACGGCTGCGGACATAGGCGATATACAACACATTATGGTTGGTAAATGGGAGTTGACTGGAGGGAATCAAATTGAAGTGTACAGAGCAATAGAAAGGCTGTGTCGGGAAACCGGGCAAGTTTTTGCTACTGCTATGAGAAGCTGGCTCGGTGTGAAACAACTAGGATGGCGGTGCTAGCCTCAGGGCTCATTGTCAGCTAGCATATTGGTAGCCGCTGCAGCAGCCGCGCGGCGCGCAATCCGCAGGATGGCGGTGGTAAGTTGGTTGGCCTGTTGATCCGTGAGTGGAAGTTCTGGTAGTGGTGGGAGTGGCGGAAATAAAGCAGGTGGAGCGGGTTGGGGTGGTGGTGGAATGCCGTGTGTGGGGAAAGCTGGAGGAGGTGCTGGACACGGTGGTGCTGCCGGAGTGGATGAGGAGCGGTCCATATTGGAGTCCAAGTATCGGAGGATGTTGTTCGAAAAGTGAAAGGGCATAATGTCGCCGTTGTGATGCGGTCTCGGGATCCGCACTTGGGTTTGTCGGTGCGTAGGCAAAGGAGGCGAATGGATCGTGTCTGGCTGTGGGTGGAGGAGAGAGGGAGCAAGAGCTGGTGGTGGAACGGTGGTGGTGGAGGGAGGATCCTGATGTGTGAGGAGCCGAAGGGGTGGCTGACCCGGGTCTTCACTGCTGGTGGTGGGGGAAGGGGATGGAGGTGGTGGTTTGGGGGTGGCTCCAGTGGCGGAGCGTGCCGTGCGTGCTTGGTGGGTGGTGGAGTGCTTGGGAGGAGACGGTGCTCGAACCGGGGGTGTTTTGGGAGGCGGAGGAGAGGTCTGAGTAGTGGTGACGGTGGCTGGTTGGACACCGATTGAGGAATGGTGGGTGGGTTCATTGGGCTCGTCTTTGATTGACTCCGATTTGACTTCCGGTAAATCTGGCTGTTCGGATTTGACTGTAGGTAAAGTGTACGGATCGCTCTGGAGTTCCTCAAGCACTGAAGGACTAGGATCCCAATCTGGGGAGTCGAGGTCAATGGGCATGGCGTGGATGCGGAGCAGCTTGGGAGGCCGTGGGCGCGCAAAAACGGCTGCGGGAGAGTGGAATATAACCGAGGAAAAATGGAGGATAGACTGACAATGGTGGTGGCAGGGCTGACTTTTCCGCCGGAGCTGTAAAATGTTCGATGTGAGGGTGAGACTTTGGGCTAACGGGAAGAGCCAGTGTAGTCCGGGCCGGAGCGTAGCGGCCATGCCTGAAGATGGACTCGATGACGGTGCTGAAGTGGCTGTCCAAAGAGATTGGTGCAGGGAGCTGCGATGGTTGTGGGAGTTAGTGATGTCTGAAAAAGGCCGATGGTCAGGTGTAAAGGTGTTGGCTGGGGTTGCTTGTGTGGATGTAGTGGTGGTTGTTGTGGTTGTAGGAGGCCTGTCACGCGAACAGGACCGAGCGCGTGGAGTCAGGTGAGTGATCAGGCGATGCTGGGGTGGGATGGCGGTGGGTTGATGGGTGGGTGGCAGGATTGGTGAAGAAAGAAAGTTGGTTGTGGCGGATGGAGGGAAACGGGCGACTGGGTCCATCCGGTAGTGGCCTGGCGAGCCCGGTGAGCCGGGCAGAAATTGGAGAATGCGGATGCCTTGGCATAGGTCAGTGGTGATAGTAACCAGGTGTCGTAAGGTGTTGCAGAGCTGGAGGTAGAGGCGGTAGGCTTGTTGGTCTGCAAAAGAAGAAGGGTAGGGAATGGGGTCGGTGAGGATGGGGTGGTGCTGAAGATCTGTAACTAGGGTGTGGAGTGTGGCAATCATCCAAGATAGCAGCAACAGTTCGGGCTGGTGAGTTGCCGATGGAGCGAGATAGGGAAGAGGATTTGCTGGTAAATAGTGACCTGTTGCGGGGGTCGATGGTGGATCCGCAAAAGAGGTGGAGTGTGGTCCTTCCACTGTCATAGGACCAGTCGCTGGTGGAGCGGAGCTAAAATCTGAATCAGCCATAGCGACGAAGGAGGGCAAAAGGTGCTGGCAGGATGCGATCTCAACAACAGAAAACGGCTGCGGAAAAAGGACATGTGATGGAAGGTAACCTTCCGCAAAAATTACGATTGAGCAGTATGGGTTCCGAAAATGCCTGAGGAACCGAAAAAAGCATCACTCGAGCTTTGATTCAACTGCTGTCCAGGTGGGAGTGTGAAAAGTATATACAAAGCAGCTCACTGTAGGTGGACTTGGCGGCTAGGATACTGAGCTGTCTCTGGACCTTGAGCGGTCTCTGGTTGCTGGGCCAGGAGGCGGCAGCTGACGATGGCGATTGGGTTGAGGACGGTGGCGTCGAGGAGGAGGTGGACAGAAAATGCGTACTTCATCAGCCAGGAAATCAGTGGTGTCAGGTGGGAAATGTGCTGACGGGTTGACGCGGTAGCTGCCTTGGTGGCCCGGAGGGCCTGGTATGAATTGAAGTAGTCGGCTGGCGCGTTTCAGGCGCAGGGTGATTCGGGCCAACTTGGTAACGCTCTCGTGGTATTGAAAGTACAGCCGGAAGGCATCAGTGTCGGTGAAGAGGGTGTTGTCCGGTATGGGACTGTTGATCATGGGGTGGTTGAGGAGCTGGTTAACCACGTTGGCAAGGCAGTCGAGAAGGCCTTGCGCAAGAAGAAGTTCTGGTTGGTGTGTGAGTGAAGGAGTCAGGTGCGGAGGAGGATTGTCCGGGAGGAAGTATGTCTCGGTGGCTGAAGACTGCTCCGTAGAGGGTGACCACAAGGCACGAGGTGGTCGGAGGTCGGCTGAGGCCATGGTGAACAAAAGTCGTCGGTACACTCAAAGCAGTCGAAAGGTTGAAAATGGCTGCGTTGACATGAGGTAAGTTGACGATCAACTCCCAGAGACTTCAAAAAGCGATAATCAGCTGTACAAGATGATAACTTGGCTGAAAATTGAGCTGAATTCAAAATGTGTGACGGCTTCAAAACTGCAAGGGTCCGTAGTCAATGGTTCAGCAGTGCACGGAAATTGTTTGCTAGAGGCGCGCCGAAGAGAACTGGGTGAAACGGAACTATCCAAAGTAGCTACCGATGTCAGCCGCTGCCGGGTCTAAAGGAGTATCTTCGCTGATGTTGGCTGGCGCAGCATCCGCCGCAGCTGGGGCGACAATAGCAGCTGCTGCTGGTTCCGGATGACTGTCCTCACTAATGGTTGCTGGCATAGCATCGGCCATGGCGGCGGCAGCCGGTGCAGTTGATGGAGGTGTGGTAGGTGTGTATAGGAGAAGGGAGCTGAAGGTGGTGCCGGTGGTGGTAGCGCTGCTGCCAAGGGAGGTGATGGGACAGGAGAAGCCGGTGGTGTGTTGGCGGGTGAAGTGGGTGTGGGCGAGGGGGGTGTGTTGACGGCTTTTTGTTGGTGTTGGGGTTCTTGAAGTTCTTCCCAACGTGCTTTGCACTGTTCAATGGAGAAGCCTACTCCACGAGCAACGTAATTCCAGTTCGGCCGAAGGCGGGTATCGGTTTTGAGTTCCACGAGGCGAACGTCTGCGTCGCCATCCCAAGCATCCCAATCAGCATTTTCGTTGAGGGGTGGTGGAGGCTCGCGCTTTCGCTTGGGTTGTGGTAGCGGTGGTGAAGAAGAGGAGGTCGAGGATGCTTGTGAGGGGGGAGGCTGCGGTGGTGCATGTTTGATGGGGGCAGCAGGTGCCGAGTCACAAGAAGAAGTGGGGGATAGGATGGGAACTGCTGTGAGGGGAGCTGGAGGGAGAGGTGGAAAAGGTCGAGGAAAATGAGGGTCGACCTGCTGCGTGTGAACTAAGATAGAGGCTGTGCAGGTTGGCCAGGATGTCTGTCGCTTGCTGGAGTATACGATGAAGCTGACTGAGGGCAATAGTAGTTCGGTGAATGAGTCGAACTCGGTCATCATGAGGCTGCATCTTGAAGAGCCGTATCGGGGTCCGGCAGCTGAAGCGGCGGATTGGAGCATCGAGTGGCGCAGCACAGGTGTTGGTACTGCATGAGCGGCAAGGCCATGCGAGCGGAGCGTGCAATTGAATTACGAAAATGAATTATTGAGCACGAATTTTGCGGGATATACAAAGACATCAATAGAGCTTGAAAAAACTACCGCTTGTCTAGGTGCGAAAAGGAATCAAAGGTCTACAAGAGACAAACTGTCAGGTTCAGCTGCAGTGGTCCTCTGGCTTGAAATAGTTCGGAACTAATCTAAGTGATCATGCATAAGAATTCGATCAAGCAGGAAGGTTGAAAGCAAAATGGAGCATCAAGAAACTGGCGTTCAGTTGAAGAGAGTGAGACTATTGCATGGCGATGTAAAACGCTGGATCGTGTCACTCTGGCAAAAATCGGAGCTCGGATTTTGCAGAGCCGGAGTTGGTGGCTGATGTGAAACGTAGAGGCAGGCTTCTCTCAAGCGTTGGAAGGTGGGAGTGAGGTTGAAGAATGTGAGCCGGTGGTATGTGGTGGAACCTCAAAGGTCTGGAGGTGTTGCATTGATAGACCACGCCAGTCCTTTGACTATGGCGTTATGGGGGTGAATCACCCAGCAGCGGGCTTGGAGTGGCAAACAGCGCCATGGTCTTGTTGTAAAAGACGCATGGCTTGGGCTTCACCGCCGCTGGTGAATTTTGTTCCACGGCCCCAGGCGAGGAGATGGACCATGATAGAATGGACGTTTTTTGCGAGCTTCCATGTGTTGTGAAGGATGCGGGCCTGTTCGTAGTTGTCGTGGAGTTGTTGGTGAGTAATGCGTGTGGCTTGGGCAAAAAAGCCCGGATTGGCATCAAAGTGGAGAATGCTGGGCAGGAGACGGCCCTGTTGCAAAATGGCAGTGATGTTGCCGTGGGGGCCTGTGTGACAGGCGTTGATGTGAACTGTTTCCGGGGTAGTGGAGGTGGCACGAGTGGCAGGCGGTGGTGTGGGGCGAGTGGCCTTGTCGACCAGACTGGGAATGTTGATGCAGTGGTAGGAAAAGGTGTCGTAGGTATTAGTGGAGTCATTCCACTTCACATGGGTGAGTTGGCGGAAGTCTGCCAAGTCTTCGAAGGTGAAGCCGATGTCAGCGAGAAGTTGTGCGATGTATAGGTGTTGTGGTTTGTTTTCCGCAGCCAATTGTGCGGCGTGGAAATCGAGCCACCATGCTATCTGGTCTTTGTGGGAAAGCCGCCAGAAATGTGGTGGAGGTAGTTTCCAAGGGGGGTGGGGGCGTCGTAGTGCTGGAATGTTGGGAAAGTCCGCCTGGAACATGTTCGTGATGTGGTGGTGAGGTGTAGACTGTTAATTGGGTCGGAGAGTGATGCGTGCATGGAGAGCGGCCATCTGAAGACGTGGTATGTGAGGTTGAAGGTGAACGGCGACGCCGGCGGCGTGCCGACGACGCTTTGGCAGTGGAGGCTGCAGGAGAATGATGGTGTTTGTGGCGTGTGTGGCGGCGGCGGTGGCGGCGACGCCTTTTGCTGCGGCTTCTGCCGCGATGGGTGCGGCCAGTGGTTGTAGGAGGGGGCGGTGTTGCTGTGAGAGGTTGTGCAGGGGACTGCTTGTGAGGCTCCGGAGTTGGTGCTGAAGATGCTTCGGTGGGGAGTGGTGGCGGTGGCGGCAGTGGTGGAGCGGTGGCTGGTGGCGGAGTAGTGTGAGTGACTGGTGCGGCAGTTGCAGCAGTGATGGCCGGTGAAGAGGTCCCCTGAGTTAGATTGGCGGATGTGGGGACGTTGTGACGCCTGGTGCGGGTGGCGTAAGTGCGACTGCGGGAGAAGTTGGATCATCTGAAACAGTAGTGGTTGGGGCTGATGTTGGGTGCGGCGAAGGGTGAGCCACAGAAGGAAAGAGGGAGAAAGGCTGCCAAACGCCTTGAGATTGGTCCCAGTGAACGGGAACATGTTGAATCGGCGGTTGCGGTGTTGGTGCCTGGGGCGCTGGAGGAGCTGATGGCGCTGGTGGTGCATGTGGTAAAGAGGGTGGATGAGATAGAGGTTGGGCTGGCAGGGTCTCAAATGCCTGCAGCTGAGGTGGTGCTGGGTATGCGTGTGTGGGAGTCACAAAGGTTGATACTGGTGGAGAATGTGTTGGAATGGGATGTGGCCACGCATGAGGTGGCGGTTGCGGTGCAGTGGTCTGAAAGTGAGGCAAAAAGGTCTGCTGTGGTGGATGAGACAAAACGGCAGGGACAGGTGCCGTTGGTGGAGAGTGATGCCATGGCGGTGGCTGAGTGTTGACTGTAGGTATTGAGGGTGCGGTACACGGCGGTGGCCAGTGTGGATATGGCCAGGGGTACTGCGTGGAGAAACCAGTCCGAGAGGCTGCGGGAAATGGCGCCGGCGCGGCACAGCAGCTGAAATTGAATGTTGGTGAAATCAGTTCCTGAGTGGATGTGCAGTGGTGAAGACCTGTCATGTAATGCAATCTCTGAGATCTGTGGTGTGAAAACTGTGAAATCTGAAATCTGTCAAATGGCTGCGGTTAAAAGTTGATGAAGTGATCAACGCACAAACGGAACAAAGTTCAGAAATCAATGGTGGGAATTCCATCGTTTATAGCCCGGCGGCTCGAAAATCAGGGAATTCAGAGATACATTGAAGTAACGAAAGATCAGTTATAAAACAAGATGGAACAATGAAATCCAGAATGGTTTCGGCGCCTCCTTTCGGAGGGTCACACCCAGTACCCACGTGGGAAGACTGAGCGGTCCACACTTCGAACTTGGGTTTTCAGTTAGACTCAATTTCCACGTTGGGAAGGAAGGTGAGGGAACTGAAAGGTGCATCAGTATTGTTTAAAACATCCCCCACCGGTGTTCGCCTATAGAATGCCGATCCTTTTACCTCTATATAATGCCAAAACTGACCCTCATTTTATACGGGACCCATGCGGGGCACACTTGGAATCTTGGACATTTTGTTAGGGTTTGGGGGGGACAGGGTCCATTTTGGCATTTCATAAATTTGAGTGATTTTGAGGTTGTTTGGGTCCAGGGGCATTTTATAGCAGGAGTTGATTTTTCTTAATTTAGATAATGGCACCTGGCGAGGGCATTTTATAGGCAAGTTGTTTTTTCTCTTGGATGAGGACAGGACCCATCAAGAGCATTTTATAAACAACATTCCAGAGTGCTGCATTCCAGAGTGATGCAGAAGTCCTGTGAGGGTGTAACGAATCACTTAGATTCATCTGCGAGAACAAAGGCGCTGCGACTTTTGTCTTGGCATTTCATAGTTTTGGAAATTGTGGCTTGCCGTTCGTCTTTTCTTTGTGCTTGCACCCATGCGTTGCATTATATAGGCATAGTGTTTTTTTGTATATTTTCTATGGTGAACCCATCATGGGCATTATATAGGCCTGCTGTTTTTTTGCATTTTTTACTGCTCAATGTTCAGAATCCACCTTCCCCATTTTATAGTTTGGATGCTTTTTACTCAGTTAGGCATTGTATAGAAAATCCACCCTCCCTAGACATTTTATAGGGCCCAAAGTGTATAAGATGCCCCCTAAAAGCATCCAACCTAACAATGAAGGGGGATTTTAAAACATGTTTCCGAATGGCCTCGAAATGGATCTGTACAAGCAGTGCGGTGACGAGCTCAGCTGCAGGAAAGTGGGTTTAGGGAAATATCGTGGAACCACCATGAAATCAAAGAAGAGAGATTGGAACGGCGTGGTCAAAAGTTGAAAACAGTGCAGGTACGTGAGTCGAGCGTCCTCGATTCATATCACAGGAAACGTGCAGCGTCTTCGTTGGTCGCTGACTGCACGAATCCCCAGCGACCCCCTGCCTTTGATGAGTTCACATCAGTGGAAAAATGGAAAATTGGAACGGTCTCAGTGGTAGTGGAAAGGTGAAGAGGTGGAAAACCCTTAGAACCAGGGTGTGACACACACACACACACACGCGCGCCTAGTGCCTCTACTCCTCGCACCTCCATTCTTGACGTGGGCTTTTCGTACACGCTTCTATATAGCCCTTAGTGACACACACACACACACCCCTCCAAGAGACCCGTAAGAAAAACCTATTTTGTCCCAAACGAGTGCTCACTGAGAGTCTGGTGGCCTGATTGATGCCCGTGAGCGGAAACCATAAAAAACTGTCGAAATCCGTCGAAATCCGTCGAAATCTGCGGACCGGTGCTATCTCCGCGCCCGCTCGCTTCTCGCTTTCCGTTGCTTGCCGGACTGGTTTGCTGCTGCTGCTGCTGGTGCTGCCTTTTTTGTTTGTTGCTGCTGCTGTTGCTGCTGTGCTGGTTTGCTGTTGCTGCATTTTGGGCATGGCCGAGCCCCGCTCTTGACAGTTATATAAATAGTTGGCCAGATTGCACACCATACAGGAAAACATGTCGATTTGCAGCTACACTGGCACTTTGCAGGTGGGCCGGCCACATCACTATTTGGAAAAATAATCATGTCAAGTTGACTTGTCGACACCTTGCAATTGCTTGTCTGTTCAACGGATCTCTATACACTGTCACTATGACAGCACTCCCTCTTCCATTTCCTTGGCGGGGTGCTGTGTGGTACCCCCTTTCGTGCTCCTTTTTTTGCTCTGTTTCTTCTCTGCGGATTTTTCTTTGTGGCCTCAACTGAGTTGACACACTTTCGGCACATTGTCGGCAACATTTGCGTTGGCCGTGCTTCGTCAGTGCGTTCCACTCATCAAACTTTGGGGCTCGGCAGTTCTAACATGGTGTAGTGGATGGCTACTCAGCTACTCGCCAACGGATGCTCTTCAAGGCCATACGACTGAGACCATTGCCGACCTTTGTAGAAATTGCAGAAATCAACTTTGCGTCTTTGAAATTGACCTGTTTGCACTCCCACACCAGTACTTGACTTGTCTCAAACAACTGCCCCCGGTCGCTGGCCTACGCAGTAGCAGAGTTCTGGATTGCACATTTTGAGTGAGATGAACGCCTCACTATGTTGCCGCAAACGCTTCCCAAACACTTGTGAGGAAGTATGCTTTCGTATGGTAACCAGCGTGCTTTGCGCTGCATTTCCCCGAAGTGATCCTGCTGCCGTACCGTAGCTCGCACGATCATTTGGCTTTGCCCTTTGCAAGGGGTTGCCGTTTGAACTGATGTAAACTTGTGAGTCGGTCGAAACTTCCAAGCTCGGCTTCTTCTCAATTCAGTTCTGTTTCACTCTGTTTCTCTGTGTCACTTGCATGTCTCGTTGCGATACTGGAATCCTCATGGCTCCTCGCATCCTTCCAACAAGAGAGCCATTAGCAGGTCGAGGATACTTCCCTCAAGCTCCTAAAAGACTACGAGCCGGAAGCTATTGGATTGGACTCGCAGATGCAAGAGAAGCAGATCTTTCACATTTTTTGATATGCGTTTTATAAAGTGTGAATTACCTTGCTGCAGCTGTAGCCACAGACGTGTCATCGGAGACATAGGGGCCCGATGTGGAACTCCGATTTGACCAATCCGACCCGGAGATTTTGACCTCGCAACCTTGCTCCCAGGAGATTCCTGAGCGGCTTTTTCGAGAAGTGACGCTCAAGCGGCAAATAAAGCTTGTGATGCTGCAACCTCCATGAGTCCCCCTTGACCTTGACTAGCAGTTGACGAGTGCAGTATTTCCTTGGGGGCAATGGTAAAGTTGGGGATGTCTTGCTGGTCTGCTGAACATGGCAAACCCGCCAAAGAGTTAGTGCGAAGGCAGCAGGCGGCACTGACCACGCTGATTCATCGATCAAAGCCCGGTTTTTGGACGTTGGAGCTGTCACTTTGCATTTGGTTGCGTGCACTGCAAGGTTTGTGCAACGCGCAGACGTTACCCGCACTGGAGACTGGCAGACTGGAAGGCCATCTCAGCCTGCCTTTATGGACATGAAGCTGGGCGAATACGCAAGCCTTTCAGGTTGGCATCGATTGTATGGCCAAGTCCACCTGTGACCGAACAGTTCGCCAGCATTGGTTAGAGTCTAGAAGCTTGAGCACCGACTTCCGAGGAATCTCAACACCCTCAGAGCCTTGGCATCGAAGACAGCTGACAAGAGACATGAAGAGATATGAAGAGACACGAAGAGGCATGAGCTGGATCTTCTTCCTTCCAAAGCCATGAGAATTGCACCATTGACCCAAGGAGATGCAAAAGCTCAGCCAAGAGCTGTCATTTGGCAGCACGACAACGAGGAGACCCTTGTTGGCCTCTACTTTTTTGTGAGTATTTTCGTTTGGGTGAGTGAAGGACTGCTTCAACCCCTGCGGCCTGTTGATGGCATATGAAGAGGAGAAGGTCCAGTTGCTGCACTTTCAGATTAACAGGCTTTCGCACATGAAGAAATAGCAACAGTTGAGCGTTCTCACCAGTTTTTACCGAATGCGCAGTGGGGGTCTGGGCGGACTTGTGTTCGCCTCGTGGTGTCGTGGCGTCGATGTCGCGTTCTAAATACTGTAATAGCTTCTTGTTACTACTAGTAAGGCACCTGTTACTACTAGCGTGGCACTTGTTACTAGGAGCTTCTTGCTACTACAGATTTTTCATGTCCACTTTGCGTTTCGTGGGGTCAGCACTTTGTGCCGGGAGACGGGCGTTCGCGGATTCACTGAAGCCTCGAAGCGGTGTTTTCGTGACAGTTTTGTGTGCTCTGAAAGTGTCGAAATTCCAAGCGTGTGGTGTGGCGCTGTTGCTAGAGCCACTACACCGAAGGTAGTTGCCAGTCGCTTTTTCGTGGCGGAGTGTTTTGTGCCTGTTGGGGTGGAATCAGGTGGCGACGTCGAGTGCAGGTCAAGGTGTCGGTGTGTGTTCTCGCAAGGGGCTCGGATTGTGAAGCTGCAGCTACTTGGCAGTGCTGCGTGATGTGCTCGCTCTGACGACTCTTTGGGATTAAGTCTCGTATGAAATAGAGAGGTCTCAGTTTGACTTTCAGAGGAAGTCTTGCACGACGTTGACCGGTCAGTTTTGGAGCAAGTCTCGTACCAAAAAACCGTTTTGGAGACTTGACACGTGACTGTTGGAGGAAGTTTCGTCCGGAATGCTCGTGTTGAAGGCTTGACGCATCACTCTTGGAGAAAGTCTTGTGCAAAATGTCCGTTTTGAAGACTTAACACGTGAGCCTGTTTCAGATATCCCACAAGAGTGCGTCACAAGAGTGTCCCACAAGAGTGTGCCGCCCTACAAGAGTGTCGTACAAGAGTGTCCACAAAAGTATCCCAGAAGAGTGTCCGACAAGACTGTGCCACGAGACAGAGTCCCCTACAAGAGTGTCCGACAAGAGTGTCCCTCCCTCATAAGTGTCCCACAGAAGAGCATCAATCAAAGTGTCGCACAAACATGCTCTAGAAGAGTGTCCTAGAAGAGTGTCACCCCAGAATGTTTTTCAATGTTTTTCAAAGGCTTTGGCTGTTTGTGTTTTTGCAGGTGTGCGCGTTCGAGTTCGCGGGTTCTATCAGGTTTTATTCGGTCTATTCTTTCCGCATTTTGCTACGGCGTTTGTGTATACCAAATGAGGTTCGTTCAACGTTTTGGTTTAAATAGCTTCAGGTCAAGCCCGTGGTGTCGGACTTTGACCCTTTCGTGCTGGGCTGTGCCGGCCCAATGAACTTTCAGCCACTTCCACCAGGTCAAGTGGAGTTGGTGTGGCTTGGGCCAAGAGTTTTCACAGTTCTAAGATGTTCTAAGTGACCGCTCTCATCGGGGTGACAGTGTGTATTGCACTATTGACTTTATCTTCAAGGCATGCATTTCTTCTTCAGGAAGTGGAGCCTTAGGCAGATTGAGGACGTGCTAGCGACACCAGGCACCTCTGGTTGGACTGGCAGATGGCTTGAAGCTTTGAGCAATTTGTGCGGTTCACATGTTGACAGCTGTGGTTAGCTTCATCCTTCTCTTGTGAAAGCCAAGGAAACTCTCAAGCGTGCGTCTGACAAGGGCTTTCATCCCGAAATGCCCAGGCCAGGCACATTCACTGAGATTTGTCAAGGTGATTTGGAATGATTTGGACGCCTTTTGCGCTGTAGCTTCAGGTATGGCTTTGGCGACCCCACCTCTCATGACATTGTGGGGGAGTTCGTGGCCGCCACGAATCTGTTGGGAGCAGTGCGCCATGGAGCGGAGTGTGGCTTGGGCCTTCGCTTCAAGAATCGGAGAATCGATCAAGTAATAAAGTAGAAGGTCAGCACGGTACCCTGATTCTTTTTCATGAACACCTGCTTCAGTCAACATATCTACCCGCCAGGGTGCAGCACCCTCACTTGGCCAACTGAGGCTTTAACTTCTATTTCCCCCAGGACCTTGACGAGGAGTTTCTGGTCGTTTCTAGCACCTTCGGTGCACAACCTTGGAGGCCCGGTGCCGAGGACCTCGGCTGAGTTTGCTGCATGCCGTCAGTTCGAGAGTGTCCTTGAAGGTACATGAAGGAGCCGGAGCTGCGGGAATTCTTGATGGATAGCATTTCTCAGGGATACAGCTTTCCATTGACCCTTAGATGCATTCAGACTCACTGACCGTGGACGAGATGAGATGTTCACACCATGTGTGCTAAGGAACCCGAAGTGGATCATTTGTGATGCAGGCTCTGGCAGGCGCGCTGCAGGAGAGAATGCGTTCTTTTGTGCTTGGCAGGCTGGCGCGAAGTCTTTGAAAAGCTGAGAGAAAATGAGGAAAGCCGGAAACACCTGGCATGTTGGTTCCCGCGGCTCTCCTGACATTCAACAAGTTTTTGAAACAAAAACTCCTCGCCATGGTATTGTATGGTATTGTTTCCAAGCGTCATCCGCTGAGGCCTGATTCGGGATTGATACTGGGCACATAAGATTGAACATGTGCCAGCACGTGTGCCATATGTTTGGAAGTGAAACGCCACACCAAGGATTGAAACCATCGATGAGCTGTGTCAGAAGCTGCCTGCCAAGCACAAAAAATGTAGCGTCCTTGCTACTAGTAGCGATGCCCTTTGTTCCTAGTAGCTTCTTGCCACTAGTAGACATAAAGACTGGCTCATATGGTCTCATGGGGTGCCCCAAGTCTGAGGTACCTAGGCGAAGCGGCAGGTCTAGAGTCAGGTGTGAAGTACCTTTTATGGTCCTAGCTGCTAGGTTTCCTGACGGTTTCATCAAGCCAGCCGGTGCTGTGGAGATTGACGTTGACCTTGCCGTCTCACCCTCAGAGTGCTGTGCAGCTGCAGCTCAATCCTAGCCGCCGCGACGCCAAGGAATTCCAGTTGAAGCGGTACCAAACACTTCAGAGGGCAGCTTGCCCAGAGCTTCAACACTTTACTGTGAAGTGAGGGCTGTGCACCAATTACACATACGGTAGGAGTAGGATTCGCAAGACGCGTTGTCACACTTGGGATCTCGGGTTGCTGAGTGGCGTTTGGACTGTCGCTGCCAGGCAAGACGGAAGCTTCGAGTTGTCTTGCGGTGGATGGACAAGACACCCAAAAAGGCCCTATTTCAAAGTCTAGCTGCTGGGGATGCTGTTTGCTTCCACCTTCGTGATGTTCGTTTTGTGGGTCAAAAGTTGGCTCCCAGGATAAAGATGGCACAGGGGAGGAGAGGTTGGCGACAAACCAGGCCCTAGAACGGGGGTATGGATGAGAAAGCAGTTCCTGCAACCTTTGCGCTCACGTTAGTTTCTTAAGCATGTAACATGTATAATTATACTGAGTCTGGTACCTGAAGCCAACGGGGTGTCATTAAGTCCGGTGCAACTGGGGCTCAGCGCCAGGGGTCTCAAGCTTGTCACTCCTGCAACGACATGAGTTTCACTTTTGGCATTGCCTATACGTGAACACGAGAAGGCCAGGAGCCCCTAGTAGCTTCTTGTTCCTAGTAGTACGGCCAGGAGCCCCTAGTAGGGTCCTTGCTCCTAGTATTACGGCCAGGAGCCCCTAGTAGCTTCTCGTTCCTAGTAGTACGGCCAGGAGCCCCTAGTAGCTTCTTGTTCCTAGTAGTAAGGCCAGGAGGATTTAGGCTCGAGCCCACCGTCCGTTAGCGGACCTGGCGATCCCGTTGCCTCACATTTCACGAAAGGTAGCCCTTTAGGGGATACCTTGAGTTTGTCTTGCGAAGCAAGTGTTGGGACGTCCGGGTCTAATAATTGATCGCTCAATTCAGACCCCCCCCC
>CAXAMN010023417.1:37772-62285 GCA_963970005.1 Durusdinium trenchii
ATTTCGCTTTTGGCTGCCGCTGCCGCCTTGTCTCCCAAGCTTGTCTCTTCATGATTTCGCTTTTGGCTGCCGCTGCCGCCAAGCTTGTCTCCCTTCATGATTTTGCTCTTGGCTGCCGCTGCCGCCTTGTCTCCCATGCTTGTCTCCCTTCATAATTTTTCTTTTGGCTGCCGCCGCCGTCTTGTCTCCCAAGCTTGTCTCCCTTCATGATTTCGGTCTTGGCTGCCGCTGCCGCCTTGTGTCCCAAGCTTGTCTCCCTTCATGATTTCGCTTTTGGCTGCCGCTGCCGCCTTGCCTCCCGAGCTTGTCTCCCTTCATGATTTCGCCTTCGGCTGCCGCTGCTGTCTTGTCTGTGAAGCTTGGCTCCCTTCAGGATTTCGCTCTTGGCTGCCGCTGCCAGCTCATCTCCCAAGCTTGTCTCCCTTCATGATTTTGCTCTTGGCTGCCGCTGCCGCCTTGTCTCCCAAGCTTGTCTCCCTTCATGATTTCGCTTTTGGCTGCCGCTGCCGCCTTGTCCCCCAAGCTTGTCTCCCTTCATGATTTCGCTTTTGGCCGCCGCGGCTGCCTTGTCTGTGAAGCTTGTCTCCCTTCATGATTTCGCTCTTGGCTGCCGCTGCCGCCTTGTCTGTGAAGCTTGTCTTCCTTCATGATTTCGCTCTTGGCTGCCGAAGCCGGCTTGTCTTCCAAGCTTAGCTTGTCTCCCTTCATGATTTCGCTTTTGGCTGCCGCTGCCGCCTTGTCTCCCAAGCTTGTCTCCCTCCATGATATTGCCTTTGGCTGCCGCTGCCGCCCTGTCTCCCAAGCTTGTCTCCTTTCATGACTTCGCTCTTGGCTGCCGCTGCCGCCTTGTCTCCCTTCATGATTTCGCTTTTGGCTGCCGCTGCCGCCTTGTCTGTGAAGCTTGTCTCCCTTCATGATTTCGCTTTTGGCTGCCGCTGCCGCCTTGACTCCTAAGCTTGTCTCCCTTCATGATTTCGCTCTTGGCTGCCGCTGCCGCCTTGTCTCCCAAGCTTGTCTCCCTTCATGATTTCGCTTTTGGCTGCCGCTGCTGCCTTGACTCCTAAGCTCGTCTCCCTTCATGATTTCGCTTTTGGCTGCCGCTGCCGCCTTGTCTCCCAAGCTTGTCTCCCTGCATGATTTCGCTCTTGGCTGCCTCTGCCGGCTTGTCTTCCAAGCTTGTCTCCCTTCATGATTTCGCTCTTAGCTGCCGCTGCCGCCTTGTCTCCCATGCTTGTCTCCCTTCATAATTTTTCTTTTGGCTGCCGCCGCCGTCTTGTCTCCCAAGCTTGTCTCCCTTCATGATTTCACTCTTGGCTGCCGCTGCCGCCTTGTCTCCCAAGCTTGTCTCCCTTCATGATTTCGCTTTTGGCTGCCGCTGCCGCCTTGCCTCCCAAGCTTGTCTCCCTTCATGATTTCGCCTTCGGCTGCCGCTGCTGTCTTGTCTGTGAAGCTTGGCTCCCTTCAGGATTTCGCTCTTGGCTGCCGCTGCCAGCTCATCTTCCAAGCTTGTCTCCCTTCATGATTTTGCTCTTGGCTGCCGCTGCCGCCTTGTCTCCCAAGCTTGTCTCCCTTCATGATTTCGCTTTTGGCTGCCGCTGCCGCCTTGTCTGTGAAGCTTGTCTCCCTTCATGATTTCGCTTTTGGCCGCCGCTGCCGCCTTGACTCCTAAGCTTGTCTCCCTTCATGATTTCGTTCTTTGCTGCCGCTGCCGGCTTGTCTCCCAAGCTTGTCTCCCTTCATGATTTCGCTTTTGGCTGCCGCTGCCGCCTTGACCCCTAAGCTTGTCTCCCTTCATGATTTCGCTTTTGGCTGCCGCTGCCGCCTTGTCTCCCAAGCTTGTCTCCCTCCACGATTTCGCTCTTGGCTGCCTCTGCCGGCTTGTCTTCCAAGCTTGTCTCCCTTCATGATTTCGCTCTTGGCTGCCGCTGCCGCCTTGTCTCCCAAGCTTGTCTCCCTTCATGATTTTTCTTTTGGCTGCCGCCACCGTCTTGTCTCCCAAGCTTGTCTCCCTTCATGATTTCGCTTTTGGCTGCCGCTGCCGCCCTGTCTCCCAAGCTTGTCTCCCTTCCTGATTTCGCTCTTGGCTGCCGCTGCCGCCTTGTCTCCCAAGCTTGTCTGCCTTCATGATTTGGCTTTTGGCTGCCGCTGCCGCCTTGTCTCTCAAGCTTGTCTCCCTTCATGATTTCTCTCTTGGCTGCCACTGCCGTCTTGTTTCTCAAGCTTGTCTCCCTTCGTAACTTCGCTCTTGGCCGCCGCTGCCGCCTGGTCTCCCAAGCCTGTCTCTTCATGATTTCGCTCTTGGCTGCCGCTGCCGCCGTGGTTCCCAAGCTTGTCTCTGTTCCTGATTTCGCTCTTGGCTGCCGCTGCCGCCTTGTCATTTTCTTGCCTGCCTTTGACGCGGATGCTGTTATAAGATGATTTAGGTCTTGTTTACCTTTTCCATCCTTTTCCCGGCTTTGAGTGGGATGTCTTCCAAGCTTGTCTCCCGCTCTTGCCATGCTATCCTTTTCTTGAAGTGCTATCTGGCGTCTATGCCGGTATAATTAAACACCCCTTAGAGTCCTTGCCCTCCAGGTAGGATGCGGCCCATTGCCTGGTCCACACCAGCTGCCACATCTGCAGGCACATGGTCGGCTTTTGATGCCATTTTGCAGTGCTACCTACAGCTTGCTTGAGGCTCGATCCTTGCGCTGCAGTTTGCATGACTATCCAGCCATTAGACAAGCCATTAAGCAAACACAGCTGTGGCTATCCAGCCATACAATTTACATTAATGGCTATCCAGCCATGAGACAGCCATACAATTTATATTGATGGCTATCCAGCCATGAGACAAACAAAGCAAACACAGCTTTGGCTCTCCAGCCATACTATTTACATTAATGGCTACCCAGCCATGACACAAGCAAAGCAAACCAATTTTGAAGTCAATAGAACCACAATTGAAATCACCATTGAAAATCAATAGAAATCACATCTAAAATCAATAGAACTACCTTTGAAATCACCATTGAAAACCCAAACAAATCTCATCTATATAAAATCAATAGAAATCATTCTTAAAAATCAATACCACAGCCACTCGGACAGTACAACTGGCATTCAACCAAACTCTCCGATCAACGCTTTCCGGACTTTCTGGTCAGCGCCTGTTCCTGATAAGAGTACCAAATCAGACCCAACCTTGGGTAATACGTTGCGAGGGGATAACCTTGGTACTGCCATCATGACCCGTATTCCGTCTCGAGTTACTCGTCACGCATTTCCTCCGGGCGTCTGGGACACTTGCCGATTGAATAGCGTGGTTGTATCCACAGGGATCATTGACATTTTGGTTGTATCTACTTATTTCCAGACTGGAAAATTTGCTGAAGCCAGAATTGTTAACAATCAATTACTTCAAGATATCTTGTTACATGTTTTACCAACCGATTTACCGTTTGTCATTCAAGGTAATTTTAACACAGATGTTCGCAAATTAGACGCCTGTTCCACATTTTCCCAGTTGGGCTGTCAGGAAATGTTTGAATTTAACCGCAGTGCATTTGGCTTTGAGCTCCCACCAACATGCAAGGGAGCCACCAGATTTGATTCCACGATCATCCATCCCCTATTGCTCAAATACATTCGACGCATTGATATCGGCCCCGAGCATCAGTTTGCAGATCATTGTGTTGCACAGGTTAAGGTTCAATTCTTCATTCCCACACGTACTCCAGATACCTACTCCTGGTATGCGCCGAAATCATGGACCTTGTTCCCGGTGAAGCCGGCTTTTTTCGATGCACAGTACTGTCGATTGAGATCCCAGTCGAGTCCTCACTGGTCTACAGATCCGGCCAGACGTCTTTTCCAGTGGTCCACTCGAGTTGAAAGCGCCGTTGATCATGCCCTTCGTCAGCACAAACAAGCAGACCCAATGTCCGCAGGGTTTCCTGCCCAAAACATTCCGGGGCAGATGCACGACCCCAAAGCAGATTCGTAACATACCTTCGAAATCTCCAAAAAGAGATGTGGCCGGTCATTATGACCATCCCACCGAAGTTACTTCCCTTAAAAGCCGCCAAAAAAGTCAGACAGGCTCGATGCCTTCGCTGTCTCGAAAAACTCTATTAAAAATACCACCTTGAGGATATTCCGCAGGACCGATGGCAGACTCTACCACAATTTCCTGACTTGACCCTCCACTGGCAAGCTATCCGGATGGCGAACGGCTACGGCCATTCCTGGGTCCATTGGCTCTTGCAGTTTGAATCCATCTCCTCTGTCACCATTGATCTTCCGACTTTGATCTACTTTACTGTACCCGACAAATCATGCAATATGATGCAGATTTGCACTGGGACCAAGAAACCAAACTTCGCCGTCTATCTCATATGCATGGACTCGAGCTTGATATTCAATATGGGTCTAGTTCTCAGTTTTACAAACGCCTTAAGGCCCATGAAGTCAAAGTTTTACCAGGATTTCCAGTCCAAACTCATGCCCAAGCGTCATTACGTCGAACATCCAAGGGGCCCATTTCCCTGCTGATACATCAACCGGTCCATTTTCGCCTATTTGCCGCCGCTCGCTTTGGTGACGCTCTCGTTCGTATTATGGCACAGCAGATAATAATCTCCAATGCCAGGTTTTGCAGGGCATTGTTCCTTCACATGGTGACCTTGTCCAAGAAGTGTATGCTTTTGAGCTTCGAGAAATGGCTGGTCCGTTCGCGGATTATTGGTCCCAATTCTGGAATCGAGATACCCCTACGGAAGAAGAATCAGATTCTTCTTGGGATGACCTCTTACAGTCCCTGCGTACACGTATTCCACCTTGTGCTCCTTTGCAGGTCCAATGGGACAACCCTCAGATTCTCGCCCAAACGATACGGCGGCTGAAACCCTTCAAAGCCGTTGGCATTGATGGCTGGAGAGCTGAAGAGCTCCAATCTCTTCCTGAATCAGCAATTAATTTTAGATTTGGCCCAAGCCTTTAATGTACTGTGGCCTCAAGGTCTCTCCGCACACCAGTTAATCGCTAGAGTTATTCTTTTGGCCAAAAGGAATCCTCCAACCGCCATTACGGACGGGCGTCCTATCACTATCCTTGGATACATAAGTCGCCTAACGTCCAAACTCATAGCTGACCAACTTCTCAGTCAGTGGGCCTCCACGTGGCCGAGTGCCATCTCCGGTGGACTGCCTTTTCGCGGGGTTCAAGACATTACATTTATGCAACAATTTCAGATCGAGTCGGCAAAGAAACGCTCCCTGCCGTGGCGAGGTTTTACATTAGATCTCATTAAAGCTTTCAACCTCCTACCGTGCAGAGTTCTGTATCACCTTCTAATCCACCACGGGGCCCCACCCGACTCGATTCGATTTTGGTTCGTTAATCTCAGAAACATGACCCGACGTCTTCAGGTTCGTAATGCAGTCGGTCCAGCTATTACTATGACTACCGGAGCCCCCCGAAGGAGACAGCTTATCCGTCTGCGCCATGCTAGTGGTATCGTCAGCCTTTTTTTGGACGCTTCAGTCCCCTCGAGTCCATCCTTTTGCATACGCCGATAACTGGTCGTACCTTACCGCCAGCCAACGTGACAACATCCAAGCATTTCATAAGATTCAACACCTGGTCGAAGCTTTGCGCATGCAAATTGATTTCGCAAAATCGTGGGCTTGGGGGGCAACAGCTGACGCACGTCAAGACTGGAAAGATTTTCTACATCATGATTTCCCCCAGCGCAACCAAGTCCCTATTCTCAACTCGACCAAAGATCTTGGCTGTATGACTCACTATTCACTCTCGGTCAGCTTAAAACCAAGATTAATAGTGCAGTCCAACGCTGCAAACGCATTCGATGGTTTCAGACAGATATCTCCCAGAAGGCTCGTTTTATCCAAACAGCCATTTGGCCACATGCTTTCTTCGGAGCTGAGACCCAAGTTGTAGGAGAAAAACACTTTCGAATCCGCCGCAGGCAAAGCGGCCAATGCATTAATTGGACCGGAGTCCCAAATCTCGAGTTGGCTCGCCGTGCATATGTTTAGTCCTCAACTCCAGGACCCACTGTTATATGTGATTTCGACCGCACTGACATTCTTGCGCAGACTGTTTCATACCCACCCTACCCTGGCCCATGAATATCTGCACGCGGTTGTCCAACACACAGGCCCGGCAGTTGGCCCTGCTGGTGCTTTAGCCCGCTAACCTTGTTGGTTGGTCTCTCAGTGTGGATGGACGTTTAACTCTCGATGGGTACCTCTCTGTCTCGCTTCGGTTCGATGCCTTAAAACAAATTCGTCAGACTCTCCGACAAGCCTGGGCCTATTACCTGCATCGACAAATTTGCCATCGCAAAGGTGTCCCTTTGCATCCTTTCGACTTCATGATCCTTTCCCGGGAAATCTATGTCTCGCACAGCCATTCGCCGAGTCGCATATAATCTTACTGCGGGTTACCAGGTCGGAGCCGTTAAAGCCTTGTGGACATCTACGGCTGACTCTTGCTGTTCCTTCTGCGGCCAAGTGGATACACGCACACACACCAGCAGTTGGAGTGTCCAGCATTTTTGCATATTCGGCGACGTCACCCCCAGGCCATAACATATTTAACCAGACAACCACACAAGGTGTGGATGCCACTGCCTGTTTCGTTTCCAGACATGGCTATGTTGCGCCAATTAGTTGCTTGTCGAGGTCAGCCTACTGACTACACGTCCATTCACCTAGACAATAATGTGGTCTTTTTCATTCTTTTTCTATACCGATGGATCCGCTGATACACCGCTTCAACGTGAAACTAGGCGGGCTGCATGGTCCGTAATCCAATTTCGACCTGAATCCATGACTGCCCCCTATTTGACTATAAGAATCCAGCATGTACAAGGAGCGCAGTCGATCGCTCGAGCTGAACTTGCAGCCATTACCTGGATTATCCAGCATGCATCCATTCATCAATGGTCCCAACAAATCGTCATTACCACGGATTTCCAATATGCCATTGGTGTCATCCATCAAGTTACAAGGCCTGAATTTTTCCCCTCTTGGCATCAGTCAGCCAATGCTGACCTGTTACAGATCATTGCCGACTGTTGGTCCCCGACTCAGTTCCTACTCCGTAAGGTCCGTTCCCACCAAGATCTTGACTCACTACCTCCTGGTCTCGACCAAGATGACACCATGGGTAATTCGTGGGCTGATCATGCCGCAGTGCGTGCTCGTCTTACCGATCATCCTGTCGTTGATGAACTTGTCAACAAAGCCAATATTTAGCACAGTGACCAATACAGGCAAACCAAGAGTATCCTAGCATACTTGGCCGATCTGAACCAGCAGCATGCCCAGTTAAAAACTCATGAGCATCACAAGTATAATTCCTCTGCCGCTCATGACGCCAGTTCCGATTGGGGTACAATCTTTCGCCTGCGCGAGACTTATCAGGCACCCCTCCCTTGTCAGATTTTCCAACCCGATATTCATCCAGCATTCTTGCTGCTTGCGTCTGGGGTAATCAATATGCAGATTTAGTCTTACAGTTTTGCGCTGCCCTTAAATGGCCCCCACCAGATGTTGTGCGTACGAACCCTCTCATTTTGGACGGCATCACCTGGCACGAATTAGCGTTGGCATTCATCATTAACACTGGGGTACAGTTCCCCACTTGGATTCGTCTCGCAGAGGATCGACGTGCGCAACCTGTCCACTGGCAAGACCCACGGGCGCTCGCACTACCCATCCATCGACGGTCACTCCGCGAACAAGCTGAAGCATTTCGCACCATCGTCTTATACCTTCAGGGGTACACAACTACGCCCCTCGTGCCTCAATATTCTAAAACGGGCTCTCTTAGCCTGACCAGGGTAGGATGGGGCCGCTCATACACAGGAGGATTTGCACTTCGTCCCGAAATGCCTAATTCCAAAGCCGTTCAGAAACGCTGATCCAGTATGCGGCAGATTTGCATCGCAAACCCCCTTATCACCCGGATGGCCTTGTGCCCATGCGGCACGTCACCCCATCGTTGGTCGCTGTTGATGCGATTCCTTTGGCATTTGACCAAGCTTTTCTCTATCCCCGCAACCTTCGAAAAACTTGGAATAAACATGGCAAACTAGATTCGGTTCCCATTCCGACCGTCCCTAATTAGAGAATTTACCACCCTTGATGCCTGTGTGCTGCGCGGATATTCGGTTTCACATAGCTAGACATCATTTTTGGTAGCTTTTTCTCACTCATTCGTCATTATCTTACAACAGGATATTGATCGTACTCCCGGATACCCGCCACAACGGCGAAGGGTCCTGGGAAGCGCCTCAGACTATGCGCAAGCAGTGTGAGTAGTACGGCCAGGAGCCCCTAGTAGCGTCCTTGCTCCTAGTAGTAAGGCCAAGAGCCCCTAGTAGCGTCCTTGCTCCTAGTAGGAAAACAGAAAGGGATGGAAACGGTCGAAAGGTCCAAAGCCAAAAAGAAAGGAAAAAGGTCAGCATCAATTCTCCTCGTTCATCCAATCTGCAGAAACCTGGGTTGCAGGGTTCACCGGAGTCAAGAAGAGTCGCGTGGGCTGCACCTGAAGATTCGCCAGAGCAGTGAAGGACTGAGTGACTGAAGTCCAGTCAGCTGCCTGGAGCAAATTCAACACCGGACAGTCATGACCGTGCCAAGGTCAAACGGGAAAAAGAAGGAAGAAACAACAAAGCCCGGCAAGAAAAAGAGGAATGGCGCTCAGACCCGCTCAAGCGACTTTTGACTTGATCAAGAGGTTGTTTTTGCGTGACATCTGTCGTGAGTCTTGGTGTGTTTGAGCTGGTGCGTAGGCACCAAAGGCTGCAAGTGGCAAATCATGTTCTTTATTGAAGGGTGTTGCAAGGGTAAAGAATTGGCGCAGTCTAATCAACAAGTGAATGTATCAGAGTCGCACTTTTGTGAACTCCAAGGTCTTGCTTCGGCATTTTTGGCTGCTGGTCCAGCAAGAGCACAGTAAATCCAGAGTAGATGGTGCAAATCCCAATGTTTTTTCTTTTTGTTTCGATGGACCCAATGCTTACCCATCCGTTGGTTTTGCGTCATCTATACAGTGATCTAGTGTGAACTTACGAAAAGTGAATGGGTTTGAGAGCCCTGCCAAGCGGAAAGAGTCACTCTCATGACTCTTCACTGGTCACTCTGCCGGCTTGTGAAATTACACGAGCTGGGTGTTCATGCAGGATGCAATCTTGAAATTTGCAGACCCTTTTAAACTGTTGAGCCAACTGTAGCAGCCTTGGCCTGCCAAACCCATTCTCATCGCCATGGCGGTTTCATTGACAAGGATGGTTGAGCCATGCCCTTGTCTGTCTCGTTGACAAGTCATTCATCGTTGAGCTGTTTTCTCGCCATGAACTGGAAACCAGTTTGTGCAAGCGAGGCATCGACCTGATTTGGGCAAAGACTCAGAAGAGACCCCCAAAATGTCGCTGGGCTTTGCCACCACGATTCATTAGCAAGACTGAGTTGCTTTCAGAGCTGTTCCCATCGTGTCATCGTGATCATTACGTGCCTTAAGAATTTCTACCACCCAAATCTGAAGCTTGAACGTCAGACAGGACGATGAAATTGCATGAATGAGCAGCTGTCCAGCTCAATTTCTGAATTACATAGCTCACTTCCTTCTTTCACGATTGCTTGTCTATCGTGGTCCGGTGGACGTTGGGACATTCCGGACATAGGCACAGGAACCCAACTCTTTCTCAAGCTGGTCATCCCAGCAAGCCCCAAGCTGCTCAGGCCACTTGGCACTCCAGCGCGCACCAACTGGGATCACGAAAGACAGGCCCCAGCGACCGATCGTGAGATCGGCTCCAGAGTCGCCATGGCAACGAAGCCGGAGGAGCTTGAGGCAGAGGCCCCCATCGTTTGTGTTATCATCATCCACGCCGTGGGTGTTTCCGTTTTTGGGTACGGCGTCGTCATCGTGCGGCAGGAGCGGTGTAGGCCTAGGCCACGTTCTCGTTGTCAGCTCTGCCTATGCTCTTGCTGTGGCATTTTGCGACTCGACTTGAGCTGGGGAACTTGGAGCCAGTTTACCGATGAGGGGGCGGGTAGCAGCTAACGGATGGATGCGAGACTCATTGAAGCTCAGGATTTTGATCTCCTTGGCAGAGTTCATACTGGCGGGCGTCGTGGCATGGCCAGATGGTTCAACGCAGCGAGCGCGCATGTGAGAGCCACGCCCCAGGTTGGCCTGGCGTTAGGGATGGGCTTATCTCCTGTGCTGCTTCTCCTTGCCGCTTTGTACGTGGCGACTTGGCGGCAATGCCAGCTCGCACCTTGCCATACAAACTGTCACAGAATAGAAGGATGGAGCACGACCCCCGGTAGGCCGTGTGTTTTTGTTGCTATTTCTTTTCGTTTTCGACCGTTTTGACATCTCAGACTGTAAATTGTTCTGGTGGGGTGGGGGGGGTGAGGGGTAGGTTCCCCCAGAAGTGGCAGTAGCTTTACTGGACCTGATCGAATACACCAAGTGAGGCCACGGAGATCGACGGTGTGCGAGCGGCAGCGATGCACACCTTTTCTATGGCTGCGGTTGCAGGTATTGGGCTTCAATAGTCTTGAGCCAAATGAATTAGGTCGATATCGGACTGAAGAGCTACATACAAGTCTATATACAAAGAACAGGTGCTACACACGTATAGCGTAGACACGCCTAGGGGACCTAGGGCACTACAAACACAAAACAGACACAAATTTTCTTCGTGTCGAAGCTTACGATCGTTAAAGTACAAAAGCTTGCAAGCGCAAAAGAATGCAAATGAATTACAAAAGTTCTGGCATCGGAGAACCAGACCGTAGATGCCATTCTGGCTCATCTAGGTTGCGTCAGATACACTATACAAATCTACGAAAGGCATTTTGTTGCATCGAAAGTTCCGGAATATTGGAAATTTTCTCAAGTCAATTTCAAGTCGTTTGATCTAAAGTCAAATTCTGTAAGGCCTTTATTTCTCTAATTCTGGGTCATTTCGTTCATGCATTTATTTAGCTCTATTGCAGTTCACCTTGAGCTCACTAGCCGGAATATCGGCTGTTTAGAGACTACCTACCAGTTCCGGTATCCTCGGCACCAGGTATTCCAAGAAGAGCCGGCGTTCCAAGATGAACTGGACTGCCACCATGAGCTAGAAGCGGCCGAGGACCATTGGTCCTGTTGGTACCAGGAAGAACTGGACCAGCCTGCTTGTCGATCTTGTCGATTCTGTCGGGATTGTTCCTTCAGGCGTTCAATCCGATCTGTATTTTTGTCGGCACGATGGATGGCAGATTGATGGCTACGAACTCTGATCTTGTGTCGGCTGGAGAGTGAAAAATTGCATTGGAATGGATGGTGGTATCCCTGGTCACTGCTCTTCAGACACAAATCAAGATGGTTTAGATGTTTAAGGAGTTCGTTGATGTCAAATTTCGCAAGTCAAGGCGGTTCAGTTCAAAAAAGAATCATAACTTTTAAGATGGTTGAACTTAAAACAAAAACCATAATCAATCCCAATTCCTGCTTCAGTGCAATCCTCGTGTCTTGGTCTTATGTCGCAGGGTGCATGGTGCTTCCAGAGCTTCCATATGGCTCCACTTTATTAACGGCCAATCTCAGTTTGACAAGTAGGCCAAAATTAAGAATGTATGCGACAGGTTTAAGTTTTAAGATAACCACAAAGACACACGAACAAACACACACATTATGTGTGTGAGCGCACATGTCATGCTGCCACCAGGTTCAATATACAAAGGGATGCCAACCGCGCCGAGCCAACCACTATCCAAACATCAAGTGTGTGAATCTGGCGAACATCCACAGATTTATGTCTAGTCAAGATTCTGTCAATCGCCCTTGCTTTCCACACAAAGGAATCATAACTGCGGACAGTGCCCACCCAAAAGTTATGATTCTTAAACATGCTATAGTTTCCCCAAAAAGAATCATAACTGGTGACACAGCCCACCTAAAAGTTTTGATTCCAAAACAGTGTTATAGTTCCAAAAAAAGAGCCATAATTGGCAGCACTGGCTACCAAAAAGTTATGATTCCCAAAAAAGTTATAGTTCCAAAAAAAAGACTCATAACTGGCTGCACTGGCTACCAAAAAGTTATGATTCCAAAATATTCCAAACAAAAAAGTTATGATTCCCAAAAAAGTTATAGTTCCAAAAAAAGAATCATAACTTATGATTTTTTCCAAACAGATGCATAGCCTAAATCTAACAAAAAGCCTTCAAAATCAATTGTGTTTGCTAGTTTTGAGCTATGTGTTTTAGTGAAAAACCTAGATTTACAGAGCCCCAAACTAGCAAACACCTTTGATTTTGAAAGGTTTTTGATAGTTTTTGGCTATGTTTTTTGAAAAAAGAATCATAAGTTATGGTTCCTTTTTTTGGAACTATAACTTTTTTTGGAACCATAACTTTTTGGTAGCCAGTGCAGCGAGTTATGGTTCTTTTTTTGGAACTATAACTTATTTTTTGGAATCATAACTTTTTGGTAGCCAGTGCAGCGAGTTATGGTTCTTTTTTTGGAACTATAACTTTTTTTGGAATCATAACTTTTTGGTAGCCAGCGCTGCCAGGCATGGTTCTTTTTTGAATTTTTTTGAATCGGAATATATACTAGCTTTTGCTTTGGAATTACAATCTTGTTTGTAGCCAGCGCTGCCAGTTATGGTTCCTTGTTTTTAACTATAGCTTGAGGGCGATGAAAATACTTAGTGGTGGACTTCTGAGCTTGCTTTGCATCGCGGATGACTTTCCCGCGCTCGCGAGGTCGCGCGCTTCTTTGGCCGTGGATCAAAAATACTTCGTTTCCGGAATATCGGAAAACGAGACTCTGCGACCCTCGGATGGCGAGCGGGTGGTTCCCGGTGCGCGGTCAGCCTTCTTAAGGACAGCTCGACATGGTGTTCGTGACCGTGCTCGGGAGGACCACGTCCTTGTGCTCTGTTCCGTCTCCTTTTTGACTGCTGAGGACGACGAGGCAGCTGCTGAGGATTGATCCGGAATATCGGATTCTTCCTTCTTTACAGTGCCTTTCTTGACCCAAGTTCCTTTCTGCCTGGCTTCCGCGAGATCGTCCATCATGGTCTCATCTAAGGCGTTTATGACCTGAATATCGTCGTCGTCTTCCGCCGGAATATCGGCGTCGACGTCCATCTCATCATCTTCATCATCTGGGTTGATCAGGTCTTCGCCTTCTTCCTCTGTGGTCTCGGACAAGGACCTCTTCTTAAGACGGCGTAGGTTGGTCTCCGAGTCCTTCCACTCATCATCGACGCTGAGGAAGTTGAGCCATGTTTCGGCGAAAAGCTTAGTCTGGCCATGAAGCTGGTGGCTTTCGAGTTTTTCAACGGCTTCATCTCGCCAAGCTTCGACCTCGCGGTTCTTAACGTTCTTAAACGCCAGCTTTCGCGTCTCGGCCTTAAACTTATCGTGGCCCTTGCCCACAAGTCGGAGTACCTCGCAGTAGAGCTGGGAATAGAAACGAAGGTACACCTCATCAGGCACCGACATTGCGGGCGTGGATGTCGGAACGTCCCATAACTTGGTAGACACACAGCAGTTGTTCCGAACATCCCACGCGAGGCTGAATAGACCGGACGGAATAACGTCCTTGGTCAAATAGTATCCGTTCTTGCTCAGGCAGAATCGTTCCATAAGCTCTGGATGCTGTTCCAGCGTTGCCGTCGAAAGCACGAGTACGACTTTCGCAGTTGGCCGAATATGCTCATGTGAAAGGAGAAGGCCATTGATCGGCAAAAAGTGATTCATGTTGCATTGCTTATTGCCGGCGATATTGCCGCCTCCAGGTGGCTGGAAACAGCTTGGACAAAAACATGCGCGGCCTTGAATTGCTTATACAAATCGGCAAGTTCTTTGCGGTCCTCGGCCGTCATACTGGCTGGATGGATCCAGGCCTCAGGGCTTCCAATAAGTTTCTCGCCCTTGTTGTAATCGGAAGTGCTCAAGATGCCGATCTGGTACCTGCCTTTCTGATTAAACATAATGGTAAAGGCTAGCGGGAGCAGCATGTTCACGCGCTCAACAGAATGTTCGCACCATTTCTGGAGCTGAGCAGGTATGAGTCCAGAGGCTTAGCATCTTCCTGAACCGTGCCCCAGCCATTAGCTCAAAAACCGTGAGTGACTTGTCAGCATGTGTCCATCCGGAATGTCGGAGAATAAAGCTGAGCTCACGCGAAATCTTGTCGTACAATTCACTCTCGAAGATACGGTTTAGAGCTTCATTGCTGATCTTGAAGAAACCGGGCCAGATCATCCGCAAACAGTAAACAAAACAAGAGCCGACTCCGAAGTCGGGACGATCAAATGCTGAGTCCATTCCGCTGGGGCAAGGTCCTGCGTCACGGCCTTTTCCTTTGCCTTTACCCTAGGCCGGAATGTCGGCCTTCGGCGTTGCGTGATTCGTCTCTCTTGCCTTTTCCGCCGGAATGTCGGCGTTCGGCTTGCTTGCTGGGAGAGCAACGGGATGAAGAGCCGCGGGCTGCGGCTTCTTGCTGCAAATCATCCATCTGCGTCACAACAACGTGCTTCACCGTGTGCAAGCGAAAGCCTTGAAACTCATAAGGCTCCTGACGAACTCCCTCGCGACGAACGGTCTCTATTGATGGCATTTCGCGAGAAGGAGATCGTTTTCCTCGGCCTGTGCCTTTCGGTTGGCCACGACCGGAATATCGGTCAGTGTCCCTATGAGTATCAGGTGAGATACTGATACGTGCCACATCGACATAACGTCGAGCGGCGTGAGCAAAAGTGGAGTCTCCCGATGGCACCGGCGGCGACTCACCCCGACGCGTTTGATTCGCGCTGCGTCTGGACCGTAATGCCGGTCGCGCAGGAGGTGGCTGGCTCGGTGATCGGGGCCGCGACTTGGCGGCTGGCGTCTCGGAAGCGGCTGCTGGAGTCTTGCGGCCCATGTTGGTCACAGAGACTATATATGCCCAAGCTTGTCTTCGTCCGTAGTAGTGCGCTTGAACCAAAAATGCAGTCGCAGACACAAATTTTCTTGAGACAAAAGTTCACAAGAAAATAATCATGCAGCATACATGAGCGAATACACACAGTCTGATATGTCTTCAGCAAAGAATGTGAGAACAAACTGCGGATCCGGCAGGTTATTATAGTGACCCACTCAGTTCTGAAAGCCTTGTGTTTCACAAGTGTACGGAAAGGTGGGTGTACATCAACCTGTCGGAGTGTTCCTGTCTCTATGCTTCTTACAAGTTCGCCTGGTTTAGTGGTGTGTTTCGTTAACGGATCAGCGAGACAGAATTCGCTCGCGACATGACTTAAGTCGTCGATGTTGCCAGTGTTGCTCTCGTGTCTGAGCATCTGACTGAGGTGATGTGTTTCTTTTTGCTCTGGGAGATGTGTGGTTTGTGCAGTGGTGACCAGGTCGTTTGCATCAGTTCTTAGATGAATAGGAAGAACCTGACCACTGACATCGGCCCACAGAGCACGGAGGAAAAGACACGTACCAAAACACTTCATCAAGGTTTGAAGTTCGGCGACCGTGGTAGACTGAGTAGTAGTCGTTATTTTGTGACTCTCGTAGTCTATGATAGATCCACGGCTGAACTGTCTTTCTTCTCGGAATATCGAGAGTTATATGGCTGTCTTTCCTCAGCTAGATATATGACATGCGCACGCTGATTGGACTTGCCACAGTTGTTGCGGTACGATGCATCGGGGAAGCCAAGGATGCGCTGATTGCCCTTGAGTGGCCAGAATCGTGCATCTACATATTGGCTCTTGATCGTACGGACAACCTTGTTGATCTCACGGACATCACCAATGGTCGGACTCGAAGCAGCGGACGCGCATCGTGAGAACTTGTAACACAAATGAACTTGCGTTCGACTCTGTAGCCAGTTGAGTTGGCCTAACACAGAGCGATAGGCAGTATGCATTTGAGGATTACAAGCAATGTTGTCTTTTAGGTGTTTCTCAAACTTGATTTCCCCAACAGCATCTACAGCAAGCTTTTGGTCACAGGAGATGTACGGTCCATGCTTATCATGAGTCTTCCATTTGATGCGCTGACCAACAAACATGATGTCATTCTTATCTTCCGAGCCTACGTTGAAGTCCTTACGAATGCTAGCGAGCACTTTATCTGCAAAGACCTTGTCTCCGGCCATGAACAAGTCATCCACACGAAGACAAATGAAACCATGTGGCTTCCGGCCTTGTGCATTATTCTGTGCTACAGGATCTAGCAACATGTCAAGGGCTTCTTGAACAGGATCAGTGGACGTAGACGTCTTTCGGAAAGACTTGGACAATGTGGAATCCTTGGATGACATCTTGTCGCCGTACAAAATATAGGTGCATCTGTCGGCGCGAGTTGGCGCAAGTCCATAGCTAAGAAGTGCCTTATCGACGACCTGCCACCATCTGCGTGGTGCATCGTTCAGACCGTATGCGGACTTCCCCATCTTTGCTCCAATGTGTGGTGGATATCCGCATTCGGACGGGATCTGGCAAATGATGTCTCTAGATTCATCATATGCCTCGCCTTGTAGGAAGGCGGTCTTCAGGTCCATGTGATATAGATCCCATTGGCAATTTGCTGCAAACTGCGTTGCGCATCGAAAACCTGAACGACTGGCTGCAGGACTGTCGGTTTGCTGGGTATCCTTCTGTCTGTCTTGGAAACCCTTTAGCGCCCAGCGTGCCTTGCACTTAAGGAAATTACCGTCCTTATCTTTCTTGATTGTAAGGACCCAGCGACCAGCAACATAATTCCTAATCTTAAGTTTACGCATGTCAACAAGCTCGAAAACGTCATTATCGAACCAGGACTTGCATTCGGCTTGCTTGGCTTCTAGGAATTGCTTAGCAAACTGGCGCTTTTCTTGCTGGGTCGCTTCCCTACGTTTCTTGCCGACAAGATAAGAGAACTTATCTTCTTTGGATGAAACAAGGTCAGGAAGGCTTTGTCTTCCTCCGTAATGCCGGAGTAGACTTCCTGAATGTCGGCATAGTTCTTACGAATCAGCTGACGTTTCTTCTGTGCCATGTATGAAGATGGTATTACGAAGTCAGCGTAGGACGGAATCGACTTAAGATCTACAGGTGAGCCATCAATGTATCTGGGTACAGTGAACGAACCAATATTGCTGCAGAGTTTCTGTTCTGCTGACAGCCAAGTCCAACTGCTCTCGTCCACGAACAGATCATTGTAATCGATGGTTTCATCTGATTCAGCGTCATCTTCTTCTTCTTCCACATCAACTGCTACGTCGTCCGGAATGTCGTCATCAATGATCACTGCTTCCGGAGATTCAGGTGACACTGGCTGTTCATCATCGTCTGCGATCGGCAGATTATGCCCGGATGGCTGAGCATCGGGATCACCGGCATCCTCTTCTTTCGGAAGTTCATCATCTTCCGTGTTTCGGTGTTTGGACGACCGGCGGCGAAAAGACAAGTCGATCATCGTCGGTGGAACCGACGGAGGTGAAGACGAGGCAGGCATCTGTACAGGTCTGGTAGGACGAGCTTTCGTCGAAGGGCGATCAGACACAGGAGAACTAAGAGGTCGTTTCTCAGTCAGGTGAAATCATCTGTTCGTCAGGAATATGAGGAGGAACGACAAGAGTTGGAACAACAGGAGTGTCTGGCTGAACAGGAGTCAAGAGTAAAAAGGAATCTGGAATAGGTGGAACTGCGGCAGCAGGTGGAGACTGTGATGGTGGTTGTGGTCCCGGAAATGGTGGAAATGGATTGTCTGGCGGTTGATTATCTGGCGGTGATTGTCCAGGTGGTGGTGTAAACGGTGGATCTGGATTGTCGCCAGGTGTGTAGAAATCACCAGGTGTGAAAGGATCACCTGGAATGTCGCCAGGCATGTCCGGGCCAGTCGGTGTCATGTACTCATCAGGATCCAAACCACGTGGTGGTGCAGGTGGTGCACCAACAGTGTCAGGTGTGACAGGTGTGTTGACAGTGTTGACAGGTTTGGACGGCGCGCGACCATCAGAGTTTCAGAAAAGGACACAGCTCCAATTTGACTCCACCAGCTTCGACAAGCCGTCAAAAGGATGTGGTTGGATGTACAACTTAGTTGTATCCTTCTTGCGCCACAAAAACAGTACACCTGCGGTTTGTCGGTACCTGACCTTCAGCGGCTCAAAAGTACCTCGGAAAACTGTGGCGTGCTCAAATGCCATGGTAGGTGCAAAAATCTGGCGCATATGTGAAACATCATGTGCGATATGCAATGACTCAGACCAAGGATTATACTCATGTGTGTTAGGGAGTGGGTTGACTCTGTTCATAAGGCGTCGAACATCAAAGTCCTTCACTGTTACACTATCAGATTCACTGAAGTGTACATATTCTCGATCCGTGTTTTCCATCAGGAAGAGCTGGAGTGATTCGAGACCCGGAATATCGAGTCCTTCAAGCAAATCTACAACAACGGTAGTCTGCGCGTGAAACAATCCATGATGGCTTCCCAGCGGCAGAAGAAAGCGAACAAGCTTGGAACAGAAACGATAAGGATATACCTGTGCTAACTTTGTTCTGCTTCCATAGCCAGGTGCTGAACCTTCCAATGGTTGATGCTGATGTTGCACACCCCCGAGCTTATTACTACATCTCTTGAACACAGGCGTCATAACTTCTTCATCAAAATTGTGTAAAAGAGAGGTTGGTTTGTTGTAGTAATAGCCGTTAGGGTCCTTCATTCCAAATGAACACATGTCAAGAGTACCATAGGTAACACCATGTTGTGACAAAAGACGTTGGAAACATCTGGTGTACCATAGGGCTGATGAGGCAGGATTCTCAATGATGAAATGGCCTCCGTGTTCAATTTGGAATATGGCAATACGACAACAGAACTCTAGCATTGGAAAAAACTTCTGTCTGCGCTGATCACGTGCGATGCGATCATGGATATTGGTCGTCTGACTCCAAGGAGCACAGTGCGGTGCCATAAAGATGACTTTAGGCTTCTGTTTCTCGATGATCTCCATCGTCCTCTTACGACCGTCACTGGTCAAAATAGCAAAACCTGTTTGGAGGTCAATACTTAGATGGCGTTGCTCTTATAAGTATACTTATAGTACTTATACTTATAAGTATCATAACTATATTATAGTCTACTCATACATAAGTAGCACAAGTGCGACCTAAGTATGACCTAAGTGTAACCTGGTAGAACCAAGGTTTTTCGAAGAACCGGTCATATATCGCAAAACTCAACAAAACGAACACAAACCGCGCGCTGCACGACAGGCACCAAAACTGCGCCCTCCGTGGCCTGCCATCGCTCTCCGCCACATGCCGAGAGCATCCGTCGCAGACGCGGAGGGGGCTCATTTGGGCTTCGGGCGTCGCTAGGACTATGTCTGCCGCTGTGGACATGGCGCGCAGAGGGGGCGTCACACACACTTCTCTATACCCGCGGAACCTGACAACGCTGCAGCGGTGCGCATTCGCTCCTTAAAAAAAACCAAACCTCTGCTGCCAGGTGCGAGACAAACGCGAGACAAGGCGAGACAACGCGCGACTACCTGTAGAACCCGGATGTGTGAGTTTGACAACTTCATTGCATCAGAATGCTAAAGTTGGCATTTGGAAGCATTCATAATATTCACGCTTTTGATGGCTTGGTTTTCACGCCTTTTGTGGGCAACTATATGTGCCATAGCTGCAGCCTTGAGCCAAGGGCATTGTGGATGGCTTTGCTTTCACGCCTTAATTGGACAACTATATGTGCCATATAGCTGGGCTTGAGCCGAGTGCATGGTGGATGGCGCTTTCACACCTTAACTGGACAACTATATGTGCCATAGCTGGCCAGGAGCCGCGTGCATGGTGGTAACTCGGAAGTTTCTCGTTAACATGTATATACATATATGTACCTATAAAACCCTAACCTTAAAAACGCGGACGTGTTTTGTGTGTGTGTGCGTTTTTGTTAAACTGGGTTTGTCCACCTTGGTTTTAAAGGGCCTTAGGGTCTCCCCAAAGTGATGCAGAATGACCTGTGAGGTTGGATGGAACGCTTTTCATCCTTCAACTCTGGCGGTTTGAATTGCTGCCCAGGTTGGATCGAGGTGCAAGGATGTAAGCCCTCGTGACGTAAGACACCCTCTCAACTTCTCAACCTGGACATGTTGGCTGGTGCTGTTTGTGCTGCCCAACCCCAAAGCCCAAAAGAACCTGGAGGGAACACGTTCAAAAAAAAACACCGCTTTAGAGTCCTTAGAAGGGGCACTTTTCCAAAACCTACCACAGCAACTAACACTTAACATGTGCACGATACCTTGAGCTTTAGCCGGACCGCATGGCCCATCCCGCACCCACCAGTTGGGAAGCTCAGCTGAGTTGTTTTTTCAGCCGAAGCAGTTGAAGAGTTCAATCAACGCACGGTAGCGATACAAGGTGACCTTGTCCATCGTGCTTGGGTGTGTCCTGCTTGCAATCCTCGATGTTTGCTTCATAAAGTCTTCGTCAGAATAAAGGTGGTCATAACGCGGGTTCCTCAACGTCCGCGGTAAGTCTAGGGCCGCGTGAAGCAAGCTATGGAATTTCGGTACCACTTTATACATGCGTCGATCTCGATGGTCCCGGCGAGCGTCGACTGCCAACTTCTGGTAGAAGAGAAGAAAAGTCCTTGCCATGTGCGACATTTGTTGAGCAACTTCAGGACTCAACCACGCACCATTCTTCTCTTGGAGAAGTTGAAACTCTGCCAACGTGTAGGCGCAGTAGGCCCTTGTCCGAGCACCAGCCGTTTGCTCCTCTTCCATCTTTTCAAGCAAGAAGTCACGAAGCCAGAAAATTAAATATTTCACTTGTGCCCCCTTGTACACAGACGCAAGTTCAGGAAAGCTGACCCACTTCTCCCGGTTGAAGTGTTTGGCAGAAAATCTACTGCTGGTGGGCACGACAACCCTATTCTTAGCACGCTTCCATCTTTGGTAGTGGGTCCAGGCGACGGCAGATAAGCAGTGGTCAAGCTTTGCAAGTGTTATTGCCGGATCAATGCAAGAGTCTTCGAAATGATGTGTCACCAACGAAGCTATGGCGATCACAGCGGCACCCTGATGAAGACAATGCAATATGTCCTCTAGGTTACGATCTTTTCTCCAGCCCTTCACTGCAGTCCAAGCCGATTGCCGGTCAACGGGGTTCAGCAACAAGAGCTGCTGGTGGTCAAGAAAGAACTCCATGTAAGCCGCCCGGTCACTAAAGTCGCCGTATGAAAAGCCGTCAGACACCCTCCCAGCAAGGCAATGTTCGCAAATGGAGTTGGAGCTCCAATTGCGAACCAGCTTGTGCACCAAGACCCTGGCCTCCAAGTCGCCTTTAAAGGCTGAGAACGCACAACACATCCCTCCAGCAAACAATTGACCTGCCCGCTCAGCCTCCCTGGACCCCTCTGGCCAGGGGTTGCCAGAGGGGTCTAAGGTTGGAAAAGTTCCTGACATGAGATTATCCATGATGTAAGCGATCAACTTTGCAATCGAATCGTGTGTTTTATGTTTGACCATATCGGCATCACGCACCAATAGGAGGAGAAGCTTGGAACCCAAAGTTGATCCACCCTTGTGAAGCATGGAGGCACAAGAATAAGTCCAAGCCTTGTGTGTCTTGTAGATCTTTACCCCATCGGTGTGCCAACAGAGAGGTATCGTATTCCTTCTTTTTTGTTCACTGTCCAGTCTCAAGTCCGTGATGAAATCAAGATGGGATACATGATTCCAATACTGTAAGCATTCTTCTCTACACCTCTCAAGGCTATCCACACCACAAACCCACTGCTCCAACTTTCCCGTTGAATAGAGGTAGCTCAAGACATCCCACGGGAATAGAACACCTGTTTCTCGACCGTTGATGCCGACAAGCTCAGGCTTGATGTGGCACTTCAAAGCGCACCACCTGGATTTCAGGCCAGCCAGGTCGAAGAAAGAGGGGGCATGGCAAAGAGGTAAAACCACCACACCAAATCAAAAACTTGTTGAACCCTGATGGACTCAAGCGTCCTTTGAAAAGATCGCTCTTCATGGCTGATGGACCACGATGCTAAGAGTGTAGACAGCGGGCAGGTTTGACCATCTTGAACTAGAGTTCTCGCTTCGGAGCAGCCATCAGCAACAGAAGTCGCCTAAGAGCTGTCATATACACTAGGATCAAAACAAAGTGGCCTCAACCAAATCCCCTGGTGAAAGGGGAAAGCATTAAAATAAAACTTCCTGCGCGGTAAGCGAGAAACTCCACTGCAAATCTTTTTGAAGATGCGCTTTGCAGTTCCAGACCCACTGGCCACCAACTCTGGTCCTTGAGTAGGGTCCAAGAACATTGGTTTTTGAAGGGCCATTTGACGAACCTAGCGTGATTTCAATGTTGAGATGCTTCATGTCAATCTTGGGGTGGTTTCAGTCTTGGCTTCAGAAAGACAGTCCTGAAAGGTGATCAAAGCTCGATGGATGATCTCGTCCTGGATCTCTTCCACGACGTTGGGACCTTGATCTAGACCTGCGGTGGGAGTCACACTAGCTTGGTATCACCTGCATGCACATACGCAGTATGCAGCATACAATTGTTTCTGTGCTGTATTCTTTCCACGTGAGCGCAAGCAACCCCAGTCGATACATATCTTCACATCCTAGCCACCAGTAGGAATTCCCACTGATGTTCGTGAAGCTCTCACCCCACACTTGCGCGTGCAGAACCAGCTCGAAACGTACAGGCATGGTGTCACCAAAACACACATGTGCATCATACCTTTCACTATAAATTATAGTTAGTGAACCGTGACCTTCAAACACCTAGGAACTATTCGGAACTAAAGTTCAACAAATTTTATGCCTGCTTCTATGCTTTGCCCTTGGCTGGTGTGGCCGGAGTGGCAGCTGCTTTTGCTTTAGGCTTTGCCTTAGCTGTAGCTTTGTCAGATGCCCTGACCAACGCGCGCCCCAACTCCAAGCGGTCTTTCGCTAAGGTGGTCAGCTTCGTGACCTGCAAGAGGTAAAATGCATAAGATGTACAAAGGATATGGTGTAGAAAAGAAACATTAGCAAATGCGCGAGTATACATGTGCCTCTTCGATGACTTCTCGATAGTGTTTGTTTTTCGACTTCTTCTTCTTGATGCTTTCTTGCAACTTGTTTGCGCACCCCGCAAGCTTGATTGCAACAGCCGATAGGTCCTGTGACATTTTGAGAGGCTGAAGGCGAAAGGCTTGGGTCCTCAGCGTTCATGTTCATGGTATGGATCCACCACAGGTTTTAAAGGTTTAAAAGAGCACACTTGGAGGCAGACCTGCATTCATTCACATCCTTCAGCACTTTGGTCAGAAGGGCGGTTGCTTTGGCCAGAGGTGTCTCAGGCACAACCTCGCAAAGGATGGACGCACATAATTCCATTTGGATAAAGTTGCGGTCGCAATACAAAAACAAAACGATTGCCTCTTTCACCTCACCATTTCCATTCTGCTCGCCCTCACCTTTTTTGTCTTTCTTGTTTTTTTCTTTCCACAATCCCCCATGGCACTCATGAGTTTGGCAACACCCTGGGTGCCAGCCATCTCACCAATCTTGAGCTGGGAGTTGGGATCCAGGACGCCACCACCCTGAAAACTCAAAGATGTTTGTGTAGCTCTAACCTCGGACCTTTTTGCAGTGGCATTGAAAAAACACATGAACACACTTATTCCGGCCTTGACGAAAGCATCCAATCCAGCTTGATCAATGCGACCCTCTAGCTCAAGGGATGTCAACCTCCTCACCTCGCTCAAACTGGCCATGTCCAGATTGATGATAGTGAAAAAGAGCTTCTCATCATCATCTGGCAACTCGGGGTCGGTGATGAACCTCAGCCAACACTTGAAACGGGCGACTGCTAGATTTATGGTATAGAGTAGTGGCTGAAACATAATTTTTTATATGCGCAACTCGATTCGAAGGCAAGAAGCAATCCCAAATCAGTCTTCCGCTTGACCAATTTGGTGGCTTTGCTTTCCCCATGTCGATCCTGAAGCCATTTGAGTGGCCTAAAGCCCCAACGAATTTCACTCCGCTGGGACTCCTCCAGCCGCGCTTCATGCTTCAGGAGCACTTGGTCTGTGTCACCCCCTGCTGCGACATAGTCTTGAAACATCTTGTCACGACTCTCCTTGTTTTGCAGGGACGAAGTCAGCTTCGATGGAAAACGTTTTTTGTTCCCGATCCACCGCTTGAATGCCATGTATTCTTTTCGATGGCTGGCAGAGTTAACTGCCTTGGCCATCTTCTCTTCAGCATCAGCCAGCTTGCTTTTGTCTTTCTTTTTGTCACCATCTTCTTCCTCATTTGCTCGCTTGCGCTTATTCTTCTTCTTGCCATCCTCACTTTCCTGACTATCCTCTGCCTCCTCTTCTTCGTCCTCTTCTGTGCTCTCATCATCAGATGTTTTCTTTGTCTTTGTTGACTTCTGTCGCTTATCCTCCTCTTCTGCGCTCTCATCATCAGATGTCTTCTTTGTCT
>CAXAMN010023417.1:62295-77869 GCA_963970005.1 Durusdinium trenchii
TCAGATGTCTTCTTTGTCTTTGGTGACTTCTTTTTCTTCTCATCCTCTTTGGCGCTCTCATCATCAGATGTCTTCTTTGACTCGGCAATGCTCTCATCACCAGAACACTCCTCCTCTGGCTTCTGTTTCTTTGAAGCCTTCTTGCTTCTCTCATCCTCATCTTCATCATCAGACGTGGGTTCCTTCTTCTTCGCTGACTTCTTTTCCTTCCCACCCTTTTTCTTTGACTTCTTGGTCTTCTCATCTTGTGAGCTCTCATCATCAGACCTCTTGCTCTTCTTTGAAGTCTTCTCCTCTGCCTTCCTCTTTTTCACCTGCTCGCCATTGTCATCATTCGTATTCTTCGCATCCTTCTTCTTTTTCTTGCCATCTTCTTCCTGCCTCTTCTTCCGCTCTGCCTCCTTCTTGCCCTTCTTGCCGCTCTTCTGCTCAACTTCTTTTGCCGCCTGCTCTTCCTCCTTCTTTTTCTTCTGCTCTGCTTCTTTTGCTGCTGCCTTCTCTTCCTCCTTCTTTTTCTTCTGCTCTGCTTCTTTTGCTGCTGCCTTCTCTTCCTCCTTCTTCTTCTTCTTTTGCTCTGCTTCTTTTGCTGCTCCAGCCTTCTCTTCTTCCTCCTTCTTCTTCTTCTTTTGCTCTGCTTCTTTTGCTGCTGCAGCCTTCTCTTCCTTATTTTTCTTTTCTTTCGCTGCTGCAGCCTTCTCTTCCTCCTTAGTCTTTTTCTTTTGCGCAGCTTCCTTCTTAGACACCTTTGGATCTTCTGCTTCACTGCTCTCATCCTCCGAGCTCTCACTGCCTGCCGTGGTGGAGCATTCATCCTCATCCTCCTCTTCTGCTTCACCTTCATCATCGCTTTCTTCCTCTTCCTCCACCTCCTTTTCTTCTTTCTTTCTTCTGCCTTGGCAAGGTAATCCCAAATGGACCCTGGCACTCTCCATCTTCGGAGGTCTGTGACAGGATAAGCCAAGTTTGGAGTCTTAGGGACAGAAGAACGGATTGAGTGTGCCTCGTCCTCTGCATCAGATGATGTGGTGGAGCTGTCCTGCAGCAGGGCTAGTGGGAATGAAAAAGATCAGAAAACATCACGCGCACCAACCTCCGCATCATCATCGTTGACATCACTCTCAGAAGCCGATGCATCAGCAGACTTTGCCTCAAGCAGATGCATCTAGGGTAGGCACTATATATATATATATAGACACACTGACACATAAAGTGGGTACAGCTGAGACAGGAACTGGGACACTTGCGAGGATTTTGTCAGCCTCCTCTTCAGTCATCACCTTACCCTTTCTTGCCTTGCTTGAGGCGCTAGTGCTAGGAGCGGCGTGTTCTGCCTGGATAGAATGAACCTCCACTTGCTCAGCAAAAGAAAGCTTCCTTCGCACTTTGTCATCGGTAGGGCTTTTGTTGCTTTTCTTTTTCCTTTGCTTCCCTTTCAAAATGCTTTCAGCCTTCTGCAAGGTCTTAGCATCAGGCGTTTTGACCAACATGGCCTCTGGTGTTTTCCCCCTGGCCCGTTTACAAGGCACCATGGCTAGCCACTGTAGTGTTCGAAGGTCTCCGTGACACTCAGCCAAACCCTTGCAGAGTGCTTGATGAAACACATGTATGAGCTGCACACATTCCACGCACACTGATGTATTGAAACGTGTGAAAGATGGCATGAGTTCCACGCAATGAAACACATTGCATGAGTTCCATGTGCACATTGAAACACATTGCATGAACAATTTGCACAAGCTTCATGCGCAGACCTGTGAAACACTCTTTCCCAGACTCATCACGGCTCTAACTGCAGTCCAGCACGCTGCTCAGGTTGACTTTTTGGAACAAAACCAAACCCATGAAAAAATCCATGAAAATCACGGCTTTTCACGGCTTTTTCACGGTTTCACGGGTAGACCTGACATAGCGCTGGCATTCTAATTTCTTGTAATCGCGGTCTGCTGCAGGAGTGGGGCCCTCAAATTGCACACAAGCTCAGTGCATATATAGCACTATGATCTAATATTTATATATATTTTTTAGACTCTATAGGATCAGGCCCCACCTTCAATTATATAGCTACAAAAGTTATAGCCTAAGTGTGCAGCGCGTGGATCACCGAGCGAAGACCTGCCATTTTGGACCATCCAATGTCCTGCAAGCCGTGAAAGCGTGAACCCGTGAAAGCGTGAACCCGTGAACTCTGTGTTTTTTATTTGCCATAGAGTTCATACGAATTGGCATGATCTTATATATATTTAAGATCATATAATGCACAGACTCTGAAAAGATGTGACCACATGTCTTTGCAATTGCATGATGCCGGTGTGATTTCGCTCCTGCATCTCAGGCTGCGGGTGCTTCTTCAGCCACTGCCTGCCCAGAGGACGGACGGGCCCGAGACGGGTAGTGACTAGCATGGCCTTCGAGCTTTGGCATCCTCCTGATTCTTCTTGATGTACTTGAGGGCCACCTCTGCCACAGTCCTGCGTCAAGGCTTGAGGCTTTTAGGCTTTTTTGGAGCAAGCTGCGTGGGTTTGATTCCTTCCAAACATGACTGGGTAGTGCTGCGACTGCTTGAGGTCATCAGCGCCACATACACGAGCCATTCCACTGGAATCCACATACCTAGCATGGCAGGTATAGAGTCAGAGTGCATTACATGTATGTGGAGAACCCTAAGCGCACCTATTTACCATTTGAGCACCCCACTCCTTCTCCAAAAGTGGCAAGTAGAGCTCCTTCAGAATCTGCGGGCAGTTCGAGTAGATGTAAGTTGGCTTGGGGCCTTGGTGAAAACTTGCGCAGCATGTTCTCCCCTTTGTAATGTACGAAAGGTTCACATTCAAGTGTTGTGGCAAGCCACAACTGTGGCCGTAGCTCCCCAACCAAATCCACACCTGGCAACATACCATGTGGTCCCATGTTCCAAAAGCTAGAGGCCACAAAGATAGTACAATCCTTTTGAATCAAGATAGTTCACATATGTTTCTTTAGGATCCCTTGGTCTGTCTTAGTACCCAAACCTTGTGCACACTGAACTTCTTTGCAATGAACTGCATAGCCGGGTGGAACTCCAAAACCGATGAGCTCGGTTGCTCCAGTGCCCATGGCACTCCAAGGGCTGATAGAACCAGGATAGATATGGCGCAGCGCGCCACCATAAGATTCCTCGGATGAAGCAATGTGTTAAACATGTCAACTTCTGCTCCCCAACATGGCCGGTCTAGTCCGGAGCTGCGTGCAGGAGCCTGGCTTTTGTCTGGCACCCCAGCTCTATCGGTGCGGGAGCTACACTCCACATGACACATGCTCTAAAGAAAGCAGTTGCCAAACCCCGCAAAACCCCTCACTTGGAAAGATAAACTGAAGTTTGATATGCGCACCTATTGTTTTGGATGTGCAGTGTCCATACTTTAGTGAGGCTTTGAAACCTACTCAGCAGGATGCAAGTCAGAAGTAACCGCCTGCCACAGCTTTTCGACAGCCCCATCGATGTCCTTTTGGAAGCTGATCCTTGGATGGTGCCGCTGACATGTCGAAACCAAGTTTCCACCTAAGGAATCCTTCCAAGGAGTAAAGTTAATACAGTGTAATGTTTTGATCTTTTCTTGCTTTGAATTGTCCCAACTGGAAGATTGGTTTCGGTCATGGATTTTGGACCCCTCTCTACTTTTGAACTGTAATTACTCTACGAGATTCTGAGACGCTTTCTCTTTGGGCAATGGCTGACCCAACCTGTCCGTCTTGGGCTTGAAGGCCTTGTAGCGCAGAAGGACCTCCACCCTGGCACCAGCAAGGTACCTAGGAAAACAGAAAGTTGGGCAATCCCTCTAAACATGAAAGTTATTTTGCAGCTTCACATGAGCAGGACTGCATGGATGGCCCCAATCCTTGATTAGCCAAGTCACACGCCGGCAAGCTTCGGGTGAAGTGAGGAGCGTGGGCGAAAAGGGCAGCGAATCAAAGGAGGTTGTCGTTCCGCTGGGGCTCGATGGATGCGGTGCTTTCGCCTCTTCTTCTCCTGCCCACATCTCATGGACAACAGATTCCCCCTATATATACGCCATGAGCCTCATCAACACAATAGAATTACCAAACGCACATCTCCAAATCATTTAGTTTAGATTGTATTGATTAGATGTGTTGGCGGTCGATCGCAATGACTCCACTGGTGAAAAACATTCCAACCCCAAATCCAAATCCAAAAAACAAATCCATGGGGAGAGTGATTGAGGAGCAATCAAGCAATTCCAAGAACCCTCCTCTTTCTCAGCTTTGGTGAGATGAACCTTGCGAACCCTCGAAGTCGAAGAAGCAGCCATGGCAGGGAAAGTTGTAAGCAAGGTGAAAAGCTCCAACCATGTCAAGAAAAATGTGGCAAAGGTTTTGATAAATTCATATGTGCGTGTACATATAGTTGAAAGTGAATGCATCGGTACATTTACCAGAACACACGTGGCCGGAACATGTCGGAGCCAACTTGCTGACTTGCAGTGACGAGCGCTGCAACTGAAAGTGTGCTGATGCACATGCAATCTGAAAGCTGCAGTGAAAGCTGCGCTGCACTGAAAGCTGTGCGCCAATGCGCCAATGAAATGCAATCTTAAGCGGGCAGCGTACCTTCCTCGCTCTTCATGAAGAAGCAGGGACATCCATCATGGTCGCGGAGCGGTCCACGAGCGGACACTGCAGTGCGGGTCCCCCAAATATAAGGGAGGAAAATTACAAAAGGGCCTGTCAGTCCTGAGAAATTATTCCCAAATATAAGGGGGGCAAAATGACAAAAGGGCCTGCCAGTCCTGAGAAACTCTAGCCTTCCAAAAACAAACGTGATCGAAGAGGATCTGCTGTTTTGTCTGACCTGTGCCCCAAACAATACAGTGCAACTCGAACCAGCGAGCGCGATCGAGAGATCGAAAGGTGGCCCGGACACCGAAGATCGAGTTGAACGATGGCCTGGATATCGAACAACCCAAATTGAAAACTAAAAGCCCAACAGAAATCCAAAGGAGTTGGAACCTGTAAAGAGAAGCCCAGGACATGTCAAGAAGTTGCGGCAGTTTATGGTTTCTCCCATGTATACTGCCATGTGTGTTTTTAGATCAGTCTGCAAGTGCAAGCTAGGTGCGTTGTGTAAGAATGCTTGCCATGTCGTATGCTTGTGGGATGCAGATTCATAGGAAGCCCGCGAATGACCTGTTGGTAGTCCTGCTCAAAGGTCGCAATCACAGAAGACTCTTCATCCTCACCTTATAGCATGTCAACGAACCAAACAACCAAAACTAGGCTGGTGTGATCCCTTAACAACAATTGAACTTGCAAGCTGCAGAAGATTAGTTTGGGCGATGGTCCTGAAACCATAAAGGAAGTCTCAGGCTCTGGCGCGCTGGCTCGGGAGATGTTGGTGGATCCGACGCTGGCCCAACATCTGGCCCAAATGATGCAGATGCTGGTTCAGGCGCACCTGCTCAAACACCTTGTTGGGACAGTGCCAACATGCCAAACAAGTTCGCATTCATCAGAGCAACACAAAGTGTATGAATGAAGCACCTTCCTTTGATTCCTTTGTCTTCTTCTTGGTCTTAGTCTTGGTCTTAGACTTGTCCTTCTTCTTCTTCTTCTTCTTCTTCTTCTTGCGCTTCTCCTTCTGGTCCTCAGGAACTTTGAGCTCAATGGCCTCCGGCGGGTCTGCCCAAATCTGGGACATTGCACGCTTCAGTCCACGGGGAACCTTGGCAGCCCACGCAGACAAAGAAAGAGAGTGAAGTCAAGGAAACAGACAAAGAGAGCAACAAGCAAATGGATCGCAGAGCCAACAAGGAACATCAGCGTGCAAGAACTCATGCGCCATCTCTCGGTGCAAAGCCTCTCTCTGGGATGGTTCCAGGGCAACATGGTCAATTTGATACTCCTCGCAATCAGTCGGGGTGGAAAGGGCCCCTGAGCAGGGCGAGTCAATCTCGGCCTCAACCAGCTGCGATTCAACCGGCTGTGAGTCATTCAGGTCACAGTCACTCAAGTTATCCTCCTCCGCCGCAGCCTTGAGTGGAGACCCACGAGGCGGCCCCACGGTGTCGCCGCATTCCATGAGAGGAGGCTTATCGCTCAACACCTCCCAACATCAGTCAGAGTATGCCAAGAGAAGTCAAAGGGCCTTATAGGACGATGCGCCCTCTCATCGTCCTATAGAGGGCACATCGTCCTATAAGGCCTTTAGACTTTAGACCTTTGTTTCAACTTGGTCCTTCATACTACACTTGTTTGATTTCCTTTGCATGCATTGCATTGCATGGGCCCTGCCTCGCCCCAAACCTGTGCAGAATCATCAGAGCTCTCATCAAGCTCTTCCATGCAATTCAGCGCACGCATGTCCTCCTCCCAGGCAATCATTTATGATTGCTGCTGATATTCGCTGAAAGGTTCACTGTTTATGAATATTTGCTGAATGGTTCACTGTTCGCATTCGCTCATTGAGCCCTGCCTCTTCACTGGCTGCAGGCTTCGCCGCACCAACCCGCTTTAGCATGGAATCCTTCAAAGATTGAAGGACTGGGTCCCTGCTCCTCGTTTTGGAATTGCGCCAAAGACTGCAGGGATGAGAAAACAAGGCCAACTCACACAAATCAGAAAGCAAGGCCCCAGTCATCCCCAACCGAAGTACTTTCGGTTGGGGATGGTTGGGGGGCTCATTCATGGCTTAAGGTTTATCACTGTCTATAGTTGTTTCCTGTGCCTGCGCAAGCACGACCAGACAAGCCTGGTCTTGGTCACTGCAAGATCGATTTGCTGCTTCTCGGACAGCTCTCCAGGCCGAAAAGCTAGCCCCTGTCACAAGAACACCGATTCAATGTTTTCCTAAGCACGTAGGCCGGTGCAATCCTTCTCCGCTGAAAAAGATTCAAATGCTTTGCCGGCCTTGCTGCGAAGCTGGAATGCTCGCCAGATCACCTTCAGCTCTGGTTTGGATGGGGACCTGCATGCAAAGGGGCCGAAGTCGAGGAGCAGCGTCAACAACCAGGCATTGCTCTTCCTGAGGGCTCCATATTCTGAAGACTCATCCAAACTGAACAAACAAAATCGAACCAGTAACGATGTCAAGCTTCACTAAGTCTTCACCTGTCTTCAAAAAGTCTCCAGCAAAAATGGGACCAGGAGTTTCTCCAAGCGGTGGAATTGCCATCTCCTGGTTGAGAAGCATGGGTTTGAGTTGAGCATCACTGGAAACATGTGCTTAGATGATCTTAGACGGCCAGAGTGCAGCGTGTCACTCACAAGTTTGAAGTTGATCCGCAAAAGTGGGACATCATGTTAAAAAGCATTTGGAGATGACCTGGTGTGTTTTCTGTGTCCTTGTGGTCCTCTGGCATTTCATCGTAGAGAGATTCGCCAAGCTCTTGCAAAGCTTGGACATAGCTCAAATCCTTTGCCCCTTCCGCGGACAGCTCTGACTCTGACTGTGACCCTTCCAAGTCAGACATGACCACCGGCCCAGGTCACGCGCGATCCCTGCTGACACTTGCTTTGGAGAGGTGCGGCGTGCAAAGGGAAACATGAGAGTGGTTGACAAGACAAACAAAATGCACACACTCAACTTGACAGGCAAACCTGCAGGTTCCATCTCTCAATTAATCCAAGCTTCGGAGCTTTTACAGAAGCAACTCCTTTCCATCCAAGTGGTCGATGTTGAGAGCGGCCACTTGTGCCACTTAGATGCCGACACATGTAAAAACATATATATATATATAGTATTGAAATGAGTAGCTGCATAGCAAGTTGACCATTCACAAGATTAGCAAGTTGACCATTCACAACATCTAAGATGAGCTTCCGGTTCAGCCAGATCCATGATGAGCAAACCGGCGCATACCAGGCGAGCCCCGCCTGAGAGTGGCTGAGGTGCCAACCCACATGTGGAAGACAATCAAACATAAATAGCCAGAACCCCAAACCTTTCTTTCTCTAGTAGCTGGAGGCCATCTCTGGTAGCTTGGAGGCCATGGCTAGTAGCTTGTCCTTTCTTTGACCCAACCCTTCAGATGAAAACCCACAGGCCTTCGCCACCAATCGGAGAGACAGCGCCAAGTGGTACACAAATCCCAAAGGGTTGAGCATGTCCTCCACAGCTGGATTGGCAAGCGCTTGCCCGTGCGATTGTTTCACTTTGCTTGTGGCTCGTTTCTTGCATGGATCTTTCGTTCAAAAGATTTCAACAGGATAAAAGTCCTGCATCACTGGATCGTCAGAGATTTCATAGGAGGCTGCGGGATACCCGAAGAACCTGAGCATACGCTCAAACACCACGGTTTGTTCAATGGGGAATGCTGTTTCAGATCTGTTTGTGTTCACATTGGCACTGAGTTCACATGGCCATTGTTTCATGTTTGTTTTGAGTTCGGCGCTGGAAACCGCGAGCCACAGTCTTGATGCCGGCGAAGTACTCCACGCAGGCCAAGTCCTAACAAGAATATGAAAGAACGTAGGGGGTTCATCGTCCTCACAAAAAGCAAACATGTTCAGTGTGCGATGCTTTGCCTGCGTCATCGAACAGAGCTATAGATCCAAGGCTCCAAACCAGGATTGGTCATGTGAGACATGGTCATCTCCACCAGCGACAGGATGCAAAATGGAATGCCAGCAAGAACCAGCAATTCCAGCCTGCTGTTTGAAAGGGATTGGAAATGTTGGGCCAGAATTCCAAGTCAACTTCATGACCCTCCGATGACTTCGAGTGATCCCCACAATAAATTCGAGTGATCCCCACCTTTTCTTGACAGGAAGTATGAGAAATGCTAAATTCACGCATTTCACGCTGTTTTGTCCTATTTCTTACATTGTGCAACATCAAAGTTGTCGTGTGCCACATATATATGCCAGCGGGCAACTTTAGGGTTGAAGTTGTCAGTTTGACAACTTCAGGGCTGACCAGGTACCCGCCAGAGACGTTTTGCGGCTGCCGGATGATTACGCTCATTGGCGCGAGACAAGCGCGAGATATGCGAGACAATGCCGGGTCTTTGCCCCGGTCTCCGGCGCGAGACAAATGCGAGACATGCGTCTGATGTCCCCAATCGCCTATAGCGAACCCAACAGCCCCATCGCGCCTCCACACGGTACTGCGGGGCTATAAGAAGGCCGCACGCGTCCAGCGCGAAGACACAGTCCGTCAGTAGGCGGCGCTCTGGCCAGGCGTCCTCCGCGGTCGACCTGTGCAAGTCTTGGGGGAATGCCATGGCCTCCATCAAATCGTCCTGCAACGACTTGGCAGGAAGTCTGCCAATTATGTGTAGTCTTGTAAGCCCGCCCTCTCCGCCATTCTCAACTTTTTGAGCCGAAAAATCCTGCGGGTGCGCGGATGTCTTCCAACAACCAAGCGTTCATAACCAGAACCTAAGTACGCTAAGTCTGTTCTGTCTACTTCACGTCATACTTACGACATACTTATATGTATACATATAAGTGCAGTGCATGTACTATAACTCCAGCACAAGTCTGTTTTAAGTGCGATAACTTTTTATGTACTTATCATACTTACGTCCATACTTATCATACTTTATTTATACATTATCTATACATATCCTCGTTATAACTATACTTATAAGTACAACGCCATCTAAGTAGGTTGTCCAACACGCAAACCGTTCATGGCAGCTACTTGACTCAACCGTGCTGAACCTGCGAACAACTCTAGAAAATCAATATTGCCAGTCATGACAGGTTGCCACGCGTAAGAGGAATATGTAAAGCCTTCCACACCGATCTGGGCTCCGCTCTGGACTAAAGATCTTGCATGGTCAGTGACCGGAATATCGGTCCATGCACTCTCAGAACTCAGTAGTGCAACCGGGTCGAGCGGCGCCTCAACACCTTCAATCGGGTTGATGTCCTTTCGGACCTTGCTGATGTTGACCTTAGGGCCTTAGGATTCTGGTGCCCAGGTCTATACCAACCATACTGCCATCAGAACTGATAACCTTGCCTTTGATCCATTTTCCACTATGGGTTCCATCAGATTTTACCTGTGATTTATCCTCTGTCCAATAGTAAATCTTATCACCAGGATAGAATGGACCATCGCTCAACTGAAGTCTTGCAGAAATGTCTCGTCTCAGGTCGTCTGATTGTTTTGCTTCTAAGTAAGACTTCATGGCAAGTGTTCTGAGGGCATCAATGTTCTTTTCAGGAGAGGGAAGTGAAGCTGTAAGCTGTTCGGGTGTCATGTTCTCTGGATACAAAAGATCAGCAGGTCGTCTTCCAAATGCCATCTCCAATATAGATACTCCACCAAAAGTTACCATAGAGTTCCTGGCAAGTGATGCTTGTCTGAGGAGTTGACGATATGTAATCTCGTATCTGGATGGATCCTCAGTCACGGCCTTAAGCATCAGAGCGATCTGCCTTTTGTACATGCGAACAGCTGCTTCAGCTCTGTTTGGCCAAGGAGTACCAGGTCCTAAAGTAATCGGTCGGATATTCTTCCTGTTGTAAAAGGATTCAAGTTCAGTACCCATGAAACCTTGATCACCGACAAGATACTTAGGATTCAACTGGTATGTCTCAAAGTACTCCAAAAGATGGCCAATGGTTTCTGCTTCAGTCTTGCCATTACAAACGTAGGCAGTGGTCATAGAAGTTGCACCATCATAGATGATCAGGAAAAGAAGCTTTGACTTCTCATTGATAGCTAGTTCGTCATGATCAATGAAAGTGAGTTCACCGAACGCTTCGCTTCTCATACCTGAAATTCTTGATCTTGAAGCTGCAATTTTTGACTTCTGGCATGTATCGCACTGCTTAACTACCTTTTCATACTCTTCATAGATCTTAGCAGGAATCTTGAAAGCTGATGTGCGTTTCTTAAACTGCTCAGTCGACATGTGATAGTGCTTCAAGTGCAGTTTCAAGAGTTCTGTAGGATGAGACAGCTTTTCATGAATTCTCTGCAAAGCTAACGGCAATGTTACTGAAACCTTTGGTGCCTTCTTCTCTCTATGAGCTGTTGTTGGTATTGGTTTCACGTCTGCTTTTGTTTCTTCCTTTGTTTCTTCCTGAGGATCTGGCTTCACCGGCATGTCTGGTGCTGCTGGAGGTACGTCTGGCTTCTCTGCTCCTGAGCTCGAACTTGGAATCTTCGAGTGCTCAAATGGCATACCAAAATCAGGTGACTTTTCTGTCTTTCGGTATGTCGGAGGTGTCACCGTCTTAGCCTGTGGAGGCATCGAAATAAGCTTCGATGGCGGATCGACCTTGGCATCTCCACTTGCGACTTTCTTCTCTGGCTTCTTGGCGGGAATATCGGCTGCCGACTTGTCTTCCTTCACTTCGGATGTTTCTGCCTTCTTGCATCCATCTTTGTATGTGTGCTTATACGATGCTTGCCATTACAGGCTGGGCATGATGCATACGAAGGATTGATCGCTGTGAAGCTGTGGTTCGGCTTTCGAACTGAGCTGGCAAACATCATGATGTCTAAGACATTATGGGTCGAAGTGCTCACTGGCAGCGAAAATCGCTTCAGGCCGAACAGAGGACAAGTCAAATAGTCGCCAACTGGAGTGTGCTCTATGGACACGCGAAGGTTTCTGAGCTGCTCAACGCTAAAAAGGATTGGAACATCGCCTTGACCCAAGATATCTATCGCTCACCGTTGGCATTTGAAAATCGTCTTGACGAAGGCCCAAAAGAGAAATCAATCTTGGATGATTTGTAGTGTCTCTTACATGCCTTCACTAGACGCGTGATGGCGATCCTTGAGCCCATTGCTCTTGTACAGCCGCTGTCAATGATCACGTAAGTCGGGCTGTACCTCAAGTCGATGTACTCTGAAAGCAAAGCATGGTGAAATCCATCGTCAATTTTGACAAATGAAGAACAGAAGCGTGGGTCAATCACTTCAGAACAACCGGAATGTCGGTAGTCTGTACTGCTACCGGCAGGGTTTAGGTGATACTGATGTGAAACATGTTCTTCACCAGTCATCTCTTCTGCATCGTATCCAGAATATCGGAAATCTGCTGACTGGTTCATCTGGCCAGGCCTTGGCTCTGAGCTATGGTGCTCTTCATCTTGCGGTCTGTCCGTCTGTCCGTCCGCAAAGTATGTCCATTGGTGCCAAGTGGCTTCATTTGCCATAGAAACCTAAGTTGTCAGGGTACTCTGCATAGTGCGCCCCTGCACCTTTGCCTCTACGGCTGACAAAGCCGGGTCTTCTTCCTTTTCCGCGGCCTTTACCCTTGCCGCCTTTGGATGGTTTTCTGAACCTTCTTCCATGGATTCTTCTACGGGTGTATCCTCCTTTAGCTGCTAACACCCAAAATTCGGATTCTGAGAAAAACTCACAAATCCTTCTTCGCCTGTTTCCTGATCCATCGCTCAGTATCCGGATTCTTCCTCCAAGTCTCCTTCACCGAGGACAAGGAAAGTGGATCTTCTCTGCCTGCGGATCGAAGGATCGGCAGTTCCTGTGGCGGTTCCGCAAAAGAGATCAAGGAATAAGCCTTTGACACCTAAGTATGTGTAGTTGTTCATGTTGATCTGACGCAAGGCCATGCTGGCTACGAACCTTTCTCGTTGCTGTTCGTTGAGGTCCGACTGAACTAAGAAAATAAGTGACATCACGTTGTCAGCCGGGGAAAAGTGTCACGATGTGCTTGTTTCAAAGCATCAATGTGTTCAGAACGGGTTCTTTCTGCAGTTTCTCTTCTTTCTGCGGGATCTTGAAGTCCTTGAAGTAGCAGGTACTGCTGTTGCGAGAGGATATTAGTAAAGTTGAAATCATCAGGCTGTGGAACAGTCGAAAGATCTAACAAGCCCATGAAGGCTTCCATGACTTTCTTACTTGCAACTTCAAAGCGAGCGATCCAACTGACAAATTCCCCGTTTTCCGCGCCAGGTCCTGAAGAGCTGCATGAAACACCAGAGAAAAACATGGTTTGCTCCCTTGACAAAATATGGACGCAACGTCTCCTTGAAATACGTAATACTGTTTCTTTCATGACGAAGCTGTTCATTGTCGAGCATCTTTTTGTCGTATTCGGCGTTCCCTGTTAGAGCGTTCTTCAATGATGGGCCTAATTTTTTGGCGCTTGATGTGGTGATATTCACCCAGTCATCAACCAAATCTTCAAACACACCTGTTGCTGGCTGTGCCTCATATGTCCGGAATGTCGAACCTGAGGATCTTGATTGCTGTTGGCGATGACGCGAGCCTTGTGCGGCGAAAGCTTCTTCTGGATCAGTTTCTTCCGACAAGCTGTCGTCATGCTCTTCGTCCGTATCTATGTTAAAGATCTGGACCATGTTCTTTCTGTTTCAGACAAGTGACCTACTTGGTTGTCTCCTGTCCGGAATATTGGACGATTCGGCACGAATGCAAAATCGACCGTTGTGAAGCAGGAGACACAAGCTCCGCTACCACTTTGAGGGGTAAGTTCCCCCAGAAGTGGCAGTAGCTTTACTGGACCTGATCGAGTACACCAAGTGAGGCCACGGAGATCGACGGTGTGCGAGCGGCAGCGATGCACACCTTTTCTATGGCTGCGGACGCAGGTATTGGGCTTCAATAGTCTTGAGCCAAATGAATTAGGTCGATATCGGACTGAAGAGCTACATACAAGTCTATATACAAAGAACAGGTGCTACACACGTATAGCGTAGACACGCCTAGGGGACCCAGGGCACTACAAACACAGGGGGTGGGGCCACAACAATGACGTCGGTCTACATCGTCTCGATCGTCCCGTCGTCAGGGTTGCATCGCCCGTCTCGAACGTCGCGTCGGCGTGGTCGCAGCGCCCATCTCGATCGTCGCTTCGTCGCGGTCGCTGCGTCGAGTTTTTTTTCCCTCAAGGGCCATGGGTGTCCTTAGTTTTGCGGGCGCGCTCGATTTGTCGTACGTGTTGCCGTTGCTGCGAGTAGGCAAGTTTAGGGATATCAGAGAACTTCCCCCCCAATCTAAAGAATTGGTTTTTGGATGTTTTTGGTGGATGTCTTCTATGTGGACAGTTTATTAGAATTGTTTGTGCAGGTTTGTTTGTGTGTTTACACACCGCACAAAATAGAAGCGGTTTAAGGGTGGAGGTGAGATGCATGCCATTTTGGCTCAAGCATCTCACCTCCACGTATCTGTAAAGGGGTATGTGGCGGTCGGTGAGCGCGCGCTGCTCCCAATGGCCTTGTTTGGGCAATGGAGTGCGCTGGGTGGCTTTAGTCAGCTGCCCGACTTGCTCGCCCAATTTAATGTGGATGACGCGGTATGGCTCGCCCTGACAACCAACCTTGGTGATCCTGGTAATTCGATCGGGGTGTTTTCCGCCATCTGCAGGAGGGCGGTCCTTTGACGCCATTGGAAGCGACGCAGGTGGGGTTGGTTTGGCGCAGGATGATGGCATTCAGGGCAGGTGTGGCGGAGGAGGCCTTCGTTGACGAGGACCCATGGTCCCCAGCTGAGACACAGCCCGTGGCGCCGGTGGGAAGTGGCACTACCGCAACGTCAAGACCCCATCCACAGGGGAGTTCAGGGTTGAAGGAGAATGTGTTGAAGATGCAATCCCTGATCGACCAGTGCGACGAGTCGGAGTTGATGCCCCCCGAGGCCAAGGATGTGAACAGGTGGTGGTAGAATCCACTGGTCAGAGGAACCCACAAGCTCCCAGGTTGCAGCCTTGGCCAAAAGAGTACTCACTAACAACCAGGCCCCGTAGTGTGACTTCGCAATTTGGCTGCCCTTTGGACGAAGGACCTCGAAGACGCAGAAAACCAGGACCTATACACCCCGCTAGGGGATGGGACGTTCTTGTTTCGGGACATCCCGGGTCCAGGTTCGTTTCAAGCGTGGACGTGTTCTTGGAAGGTGTTCAAATGCGCAGGCCTCAACAAAGAGAAACGAGACGCCTTGAAGAAACGGTTGAGGGCAGAGAAGGAGGAGCTAAAGGCGTTTCGCGAAGGAGGTCGCAACCCGGAGAGCTCTTCAAAGGGGAAAGGGTAGAGGGAAGGGGGGAAAGTCGAAGGACCAGTCAGGTACGCCCCTGTGTTTCTCCTGGGCCCCAGGCTCAGGCCCTTATTGTCGAAAGCTACCACCAGGCGCAGAGTGCGTAGGCACCGTCAAGCGGGCGCACAAGTGCCGGAAAGGGTCTTTCCCCGTCTCACCAGGACGACCAATGCCGGCTGTGATCGAAGGACACAAGGGCGAGAGCGGGAGGGTGGGAAACGGGGAGGGACTGCCTGTTTGGGAAGAGATCGGGGCGGCTAGGGCCAAACCGGAGATGACCGATGCGGCGGCTGCCGGCTCGGCGAGGCCAGATGAACCCAGGCCAGTGTGGACGCCGGAGAGGGTCGAGAGACAACTCGAGCAGTCGAAGACCCTGGCCGACTACAAGGACAACAGAGTTTTCACCTTCCTGCGCCTGTTCAGCGGGCCGGAGGACATCCTAACTCAGAGCCTGCAGGAAGAGTGCAAGAGGAACAAGCTAAACTTCGAGGCGACATCCCTGGATAGGAAGATGGACCGAGAAATAAATTTGAGCACTCCTGCATCCAAGGAACTCCCCCTAGGCTCCTCTTAGTCTATTCGCTGATAAGATATCTCTTGGTC
>CAXAMN010023417.1:112869-144398 GCA_963970005.1 Durusdinium trenchii
CAACTTTTACTGCTGGCCATACCAAAGGCATGCTGCAATAAGAGCAGCAACTCTGAGGAGGACACAATGACAGCGCTTTGGAATGTTTTGCAATGGTCCTTCAATGCCATGTGGTGTGGTAAATGGCCTGAGAAAGACCACTTAGGAGAAGCTTGGCACCCAAAAAGCTACAGGCATAGCAAAGCAGGCTCAGCCCTCAACAGCAATGGGTATTGTGGCTGGCTGTTTGGCATCACTTGTGATGGTGAATATCAGCAGAATGAATTTGGTCTCCAAGGACACAGCTACAACCAATGTTGCTTTTCCTGCAAAGCAGATAAGGACAGCATTCCACACAATGACTACCGCCCAAATGCCTTGTGGAGAACTACATGCATCAAACACAAAGGCACATGTCCCACTAATCACCCTATAGCAGGTGTGAAGGGTGTAGTTGGTGAGACATGGGCCTATGATATTCTGCATGCGCTGGAGCTTGGTGTCACTGGACACCTGCTGGCCAACATTACTTTTGACTTTGTCATGAAGCCTACCTGGCCAGGATCCCAAGAAGAGAGGTTGGTGCACCTGCAAGAGATGATCATGCACCAGTACCAGGAACAAGGTACTGATCATAGCTGTAGAATTAGAAGACTCACTTGGAGCAACTTTTGCTCTGTCAAATCAAAGTGGGACAATTTCCCTCATTTGTCAGGGTTGAAAGCAAAACAAGTGAGACATTTGGTGCCTGTCTACCTGGAGATTTGCAAGGCTGAGCTGCCAAATGACAACTACTCCAGGCACAAGCTGGCAGCCTTGGAGCACCTCAACAATGTCTATGCACTGATGGACCAAGAAGGCCTTCACATGTCCAAAGCAGCTAGCAAATCCTTGCTCAAATCCATGAATCTTTGCCTGGTTCATTATACCAAATTGGCAAGCATTTGCATTGGGAAGAACCTGCTGCAATATTCAACTGTTCACAAGCATCACTTGAGTGCACACTTAGCAATGCAAGCAGAGTGGGCCAACCCCAAGTACATGAGTACTTACACAGGAGAGACCATGGTTGGTCTCATGTCAAGTTTAGCCCACTCCTGTTTAAATGGAACCCCACCACATCTTGTGCCTGGCAAGGTGTGTTGGAGGTTTCGCTTGGGCATGCATCTCAGGTTTCTCCATGATGCCCTTGAGCTCCCAATGTCTGATGATGATGATTGAAACTTTGTTTGGGTCCTGTCAAAGGGCTGAAGCACAATGTAGTTTGGTCCTGCCAAGGGCTTAATCAACTGGGTCCTGCACAAGGGCTCTGAATATGCTTTGCTGCCAGACAAAAATGCAAGTTGGTTGACACACACTGTGGTTTCAGATCCCAAACTGTTGAAAAAACCTTATTGGTTTAGTCTACAAACCAATAAGAAACCTTATTGGTTTCAACTCTCAAACCAATAAGACCCTATTGGTTTAAGCAATAAGGCTTTATTGATTCTGTTTCAATAAAAACAATGTTGCTATTGAAATTGATAGTGCTTATTGAAGCATGCGTTCCTTATTGAATCTTTTCAATAAGGCGTACTCTGGGCACCAGTCCTTTGTCCTTGGACGGCGCTGTATGCTTCGCCTCCAGGATGTATCCCTGCTGGCTTTTCTCCCCTTTTAGCCCCTATGATAGGGCCTATCCTAGCCCTCCCCCCTTGATAGGGCCTATCCTAGCCCCAGGACCCGCCCTCATGATAGGGCGTAGCCTAGCCCTGCAACCCCCTGTCCTGGGGCCTAGGGCTAGCCCAGGGCCTACCCTAGCCCTAGGACACCCCCTATATGATAGGGCTTATCCTAGCCCTAGGACCCCCCCTTTTGATAGGCCCTATCCTATGATAGGCCTATATAGGGCCTATCCTAGCTGGGACCTGCCTGTGATAGGCCTGGGCCCGCTAGGACCTCCCCTATGATAGGGCCTATGCTAGGCTACTTCTCGGGACTTCTATGCCGGGTACGGCAACAATGAGCAAAAGTTCAAGCAAGTTTGCGGTTGAATTGAAGGCTGAAGACTTGACTGGTGCCCAGCCAAGACCACTGTGGGAGCTGCCCAGGTCCTACTGATCAGACCTGATGCTGAGAGGGGTCCAAAATGCAACTTGCCTGAACCTACGCAAAAGAAGCGTTGTCATGAAAGCTAGTGACTCGTGCCTGAGCAGTTTGAGACGTTTTGGGCCATTCCTGTCAAACTCCTGGGTGGGTTCAGGCCGAATTCTGCGCATTCTCTTGCTCGTTTTGGCAACACCGCTGGCGCTTGTCTGCGTGATTTTGTTTGGGTGCCTTCCCGAGCCAAGCTTGTCAAAGAGAGCGGCTGCCGGTGATCCAGAGCTCGGCGTTCTCAAGGCTTCATTTGCAGACTTTCTTCAACAACCCTGGCTGGGACAGCTTTCCAGCCGCTGGGCACGAAACAGGGGGACCGCAGCAGGAGACCAAACCTGCGGAACCTGCGGTGTTTGTTCTGCTTGCCACGCCCCACGGCAGCTTGCTCTTTGCGTCAATGATGGGGCGTCCGGGCCACAAGTAGAAAAGATGGCAGAATCGTTCCATCGCCAAGGGGTACCTGTCGGGCCGGACAACTGGACTGACCCTTGTCAGACAAACCGCGAGCACTTCAGGAAAGCTGCCGCGTGGCGGGTTGCTGCAGGCTGAGCCTCAGTGATCCTAGGTGTCGGGAAGGTGCCACCATGCCTCTGCTCATCACCAATGCCACCGCTCAGGAGGTGGGACAGGAGCCTGGTGATGTGATTTGTGGAGGTGCACACTGAGTCATAAGCAAACCATCCAGAACTTATGGGGTAAGAGGGCCTTGCCTGAAGCGGGGAGAACTCAAGGAGATTCGAAGATGGGCAGAAGGCAAGATCAATTGGCCAGAGAGACTTGGATCATGGTGAGCCTTAGTGTGGGCATCTCTCGATGATTCTTCCAAGAAGTTTCATATGTTTTCATGTGAAATTTGATTCTTTCATGTGGTCCTCCGGTGCCCAAGGGATTGCAGATGGGTTGATTCCAAACCTGAAGCCTATAGTGTGCCATCGATGGGGGCTATATCTGGCACCTTTGCATGGGTGAGCTGCAGTGACTTGGCACCGCCAGGATTGTGGAAGTGCTTGGCGGAACCCTTGAAAAACACTTACGAACCAGAAGCAAAAGTACAACCCTTCACAACGAGGAACATTAACTATAAATGAACATTAAACAACAAATAAACAGAACAGAACAACCATATATAAAATCATATATAACTATATATACATGTGCACATCTACAGAAAAAGGGGGGAGAGTTGGCCCCGCCTGAGTCATGGGGTGTAAAGATTCATCAGCAAGACCAGATAGACAGAACTTTGCGAAAACATTGTATGCCAATAGTCTTCACACTAAAGCCCTGGCAAGGCACTTCTGCTTGGAGATTTGTGGACGACATCGCCTGGCGCTACGGAGCGGTCACCTGCAGCCAAGACACAGGAGAGGTTCACCGTCTGAAGATGCGAGCATCGGCGCCGGTGTTGCTTAAGGTACAAGTGTTTATTTTTTTAAGACTTTATTTGTTGTAGTGTTTTCGACTTCTTCCTCTAGCTTCTGTCCCTCTTGTAGCTCCTGGCAATCTTAGATGAGTCCTCTAGGAGTTCTCGTAGAAGTTCATTCGGAGCAGCGAGCTGGAATGGATGATGGTGGTTGCTCGCCTCTCATTATGAGCTATATCTACAACGCGCCACGTCACTATGGCTCTGTCACCTATAGCCTAGGACATAACATGTACCGTGCGCGGTTCAGCCTGAATCTCAGCTTGCTTTTGTCATATTTGCTGGAATATGCGTAGCCATCAGTTGCCGTGTAAGGTGTGGGCCATTTGCAACAAACTTTTGGCAGTTCAAGATTTGTGGATGCTTGCTGACGGCTGTCAAAGCTCATCCCATGAGCTTCGATGCTAACCAACCAGACTAAAGAGCCTGGGCTGGGTCAAACGAGGAAGACAGCTGCTAAATGGTACCGGAAGACTTGCTCAAGATTCTGCTTTTACTTCTAGTTCACACTGTGCTCACACCGTATTCGCACCGTGTTCACGCATGGTTTTTGCACCCTTCTGCAGCGAAAGTTTCGGCTTGGAGCGATCCTGCTTGGGGTTTTGGTCCGGAGCTGTGAACTACTCTTTCCGCCCGTGATGGCCACAGCCTGAGTTGGAATGGGAGGAGGAACAGCTACTGATCTTGCTAGAGATGGCAACATGGTATAGTAGCCTTCTGGACACCCTGATGTAGCAGGCAAATGGCAGGCAAAGGCATATTTATCCTAGGGTGCTTTAGGTTTGCAGGAGGAATCGTGCCGAACGTTGCACGGAGGCAGGGCCGTTTTGCACAGTCCAGGCCAAGCTGTACTTTCGCTATGGTGCCATGATGTCAGCAAAGACAATGAACCTCCTGGCCATTGCGCATGCCTACGAAATGCATCGCGGCGAAATGTACAGCCCGGTGTGTGTGTGTGTGTGTGTCAAAGCCTGTTTCCAAGGCTGCACACATGTCTTGCACACATGTCTTGTAACGCGAAAAAAGAGGCAGGGGGTCGCTGGGGATACACGTTTCTCGTGATATGAGTCAGGGACGCCTGACTCACGTACCTGCATTTTTCAACTTTCTCCATCTCACCCTTGTTAAACAATACAGTTGAAGCGGACGTCTCCACCTTTCCGTTTGCAAGTCAAGGTCTACAATGCAACGGGTAATGTAATCGCTAAAGTGGGACTTCACTCTGAACTTAGCTCTTGCGAGCAACCATCTAAGTGTGTGTGTGTGTGTTGCCACGTGCCACAGAGTCCCACTGAGGGCTGTGGTGTGATCCCCGCCGAGGGGCGCAGCGTGTGCATAGACCCAGATCCTTGGGGACCCACTCTGATTGTTCCGTTCTTGCACTTGAAGTTCTTTATGCAATCCCACTGATTGGCGGAACTGCACGAGACTGCTGATTGAACGCCGCAGGGCTTACTGTGATCAGATCCAGTTGGGAATTTCACACGTGAGCATGTTTGGAGCAGTGTCATTTGGCTAAGTAAACAAGACGGGACACCTGCACGGGACGAATGTGTCATTCGGACCACTTTGAGTTTTGCTCGAGGCTTCTAGGTTCAGGTGAAGGGTTGCTCGATGCTTTTCAGGTTTCAGGCGAAACTGTACCGCCTTTTACGGCCCAGCGGAAGGAGAGTCCGGAACGTGAACGACAAAGTAATCTCTTCTGGTTCTTTTGGTTTTTCCTTCCTGTTGTTGCTTTTTGTCTTCTTGAGGCCTTTCTTTAGGTTTCTTTATAGGTTGCAGTCAAAGATGCGCCGAATGCGGCTTTACTTGAATGCCAGTGACGGCAATGCCTTCGGGCCACCCTAACCCACCCTCCCCCCTACCTCCTTGCCCCTGGCCTTGGTTGCCTCCTTGCCCCTGGCCTTGGTTGCTACCCCACCCGCTATTCAGGGTAACAGAAGGAAATCGCACTCAACACACTTGTGTGTTGGTGCCTTTCCTTCTGTTTCTCCTGTCCTAGTTAACAACGCGACAAAAGAGGCAGGGGGTCGCTGGGGATTCGTGCAGTCAGCGACCAACGAAGACGCTGCACGTTTCTCGTGATATGAGTCAGGGACGCCCGACTCACGTACCCGCATTTTTCAACTTTCTCCATCTCACCCTTGTTAAACAATACAGTTGAAGCGGACGTCTCCACCTTTCCGTTTGCAAGTCAAGGTCTACAATGCAACGGGTAATGTAATCGCTAAAGTGGGACTTCACTCTGAACTTAGCCCTTGCGAGCACCCAGTACCCCTTGGAATCACAGGGATCCAGTTGGATTGCGTGTTTGGTTGTCATTTTTACTCTGCAGGGGCGTGTGGCCCTCTTGTCCTGACCGCACGCAATGAAGCTGTGGACAAGAGGGGGAAGCGGAGCCTGATCAGCTCCGTGTACCTGCTGTTTCTTAGGTTTTTCACTTAGGCCGGCGTGTGGCAAACCGCTTTTAAACCAGTACGCATTTCTATAAAAGTCTGTCTGGCTTCACGCCAGCCTAGGGTGAGCCCGTAGAGTGCCCCCTGTGGACCCGTCGAACGGGGTTAGTCGTTGTTCCCCCTGCCCGGGAACGTAGGTCTCCGAAGCGGACAGCAGGAGGCTTATGCCAAAGTTATTTGCAATTTCCAAGTAGGCAGTCTTCGGACAAGCCACGAGGTGACCAAAGCGGTCAGCAGTAGGCAGCCCTCGGGCACGCCGCCACGTGTTCGGCGCACAGCTGAAAGCTGAAGGTTCTAGTTCTCCAGAGCTGCCTTTTTCTTATTGAGCAGCCTTTCGTATGCATCAAGATGACTCTCACACTTTTCGATGAGATCATCCAAGGACTTGGTGTCTGGATCTGTGACTTTCTCGAAAGTGTGGATCAAAGTCTCCACAAAAGTTTCCAGAACACCAATGGATTTCTGCACTTCTGCTGCCATGGTGGGATTTTTCTCTTGGAAGTTCAGCAACAAGTCTTTGGTTTGGCCAATTCCCTCGCCACCTTGCTCTTGCCACTTCGAAGTACGGTCAAGCTTTGCTTGAACTTCAGCAAGGCAGGGTTTTCGATTTTCACCACAAGTGGTGATGAATCAGGCTCATTTTTCAAAAACTTGTCGGCAGAAGTCTTTTTGAACTCTCCACCTCCTTCAATGCAAGCTTGTCAGTTTCTTTTTTAAGCACTGCCACTCACTCTCAGGTTCTTCTTCTGGTAGAAGTACCTCATTTCTTTGGCCTCCAGCAGGGCCTTCACCCTAGGTATGTTGGTGTCCCAGTTCTGGTCTTGGGGCAACTGAGCAAGGATCGATTGCAGAAGTGTTGCGTTCTGCACATCCAAACCTTCTTCTTTGGCAACTTCAAACCCTAAGTTGCCCAAAAGTTTTTTCACACTGAAAACGGTATCTATACTACACTTTAAACAAAACTGGAATGCAGCTAGGAAGCGGGAAATCCACCCATCGCATCCTGAATTGTTTTCAAAGGATTCTTGTGACAAGGCCTTGGATCTCCACACCACTTTGCTGCAAGTCTTGTCCAGAGAAAAGGGCTCCAGCGTGTCATTCTTCTTGTCGTCTCCGCTCCCAAGGCTGCAGTACTCCTTCCAAAAGCTTGTCTTTGGATTCGAGTTCAGCCAGCTCTTCTGGAGATACTTCTTTCTCTCCTTTCTGGACTTTTTGCAATTTCTCCATTGCATTCTTCAGCTGACCAATCATATTGGCATGCCTCTTCTTTTTCTCATTCGAATCAGCTTTGGCCTTGGCTTTTGCCTTAGCAGTGGCTGTTTTTGCTATGGCTGTGGGAGCAGCCTTAGGTGCCATGAAGCCAACCATTGCCAAGGAAACCACCACACTGAACAAAAGCATGCTTTCCCAAAAGCTCAGAAAGCAACAGATCTGACACACACCTTGAGCCAAGAGTTCACTGAACACAAAACAACCTTAAGTTTAGGAAACAAAACACAAGGAACCAGGAACATCATAAACACAATCACCAAAAACAAAAAACTTCATAGTAGACCAGAAGATAATGCATCGCCTGATGTTGGAAAGGAGAAGCTTTCTTCAAATGAAAGCCTGCATGGCCAACCATTGGTTACATGGTCAGGCTTTGAAGTTAAATGAAAATAGGTAAAGGCTAACCATTTAACCTCATTTAATTGCATTTAATTTTTAGTTTCCTTTCTATTTTCCTTTTAATTTATAGTTAAATGAAGTTAAATGAACATATGGTTAAATGAGATATTTGTTAAATAGAGTTAAATTGGTTAAATAGAAAAGCTTGTATAGAAGGTAGCCCAAAAGGGGTTAGCCATGTGTGTGTGTCACACTCTTCTCTCCAACATGTCAAACACTTTTCAGGAGATCTCCTTGATTTACCTAGAGGAGACCTCCTAAACTATTTACAAATACATACTCCTGAAATTCAACAATCCTCAACTATGGTTTGTTGATGGTATATTCTTTGAGGAGCTCCTGAGCAGTGCAAGGAGCTCCTGAGCAGCAACAGGTAGCTTCATCTTTTTCCAGCTGATACACAGAATGGTACAAGCCCATCTCCTGACCACCGGTGGGCCAACCCATGAGCAAATCGAAGTTGCACCCCTGGCAAGATTAGGATGCACCTTTGCCCTCCTCACCAGGCTCATCCTTTTTGGACTCGTCATCCTCCTCCTTATCCTTCTCCTTCTCCTCCTTCTCCTTGTCCAAATCCAAAGGAGGCGGTTGTTGAGGTTCTTCTTCGTTGTCCTCCTTCTCCTCCTTGTCCTCCTTCTCCTTGTCATTGTCCACATTGATGAGGTTTGGTCCTGCCGGGAAAAGGTAAAATTAGAAACTACAACAATTTTAGTGACCCCAAATCATGAATTGTTTTGAATAACAGAGACTTAGAATCCCCACATCTTCAAAAGGTTCAAAAGCCATCTCCTTGAGGAGCATCAGGCTTCTGCACCCATCCCTGCCCATCCACCCAGATCTTGCCCTGCTTGGTCATCTTCTCTTGCCACCAGTCATTCTGCTTGCGCTTCTGTCCTGGCCAGGGACTAGCCAAAACATTTAGATAGGAGAGCCTGGCCTCTTTAGGTTTCTTCTGAAACTAATGTGAATATATACATATATAGCCTCCTGAAAAAAGGAGACTACATATATACATATATAGCCTCCTGAAGAAAGGAGAATATTCAAATAGTCTCCTGAAGAAAGGAGACTATTTTGATAGATAATATTTACCAAGGATCATCGGTTCTTCGCCTTTGACCAGCTGCCCTGTTGCAGGTCGAGTTCATCGCTCTTGCCACCCCACAACTTCAGGTTGTTCAGGCCAGCATGCTTGAACCAAGGCACATACACCCATACTAAGCAACACCGAAAAGCACAAAATGTACAACGTGCAGCCAAGTTACACACCAAGGATTCAGGCAGCAGCCCTTGCGCCAATATGCAGACAGACCACACTTGGTGCAGGTCCTCAGGAAATCTTCTCCTGCAGGGCATGTGTCCAATTGGGACATAGTTTTATTTGGGTTCACGTTTTGCAGGGCATTAAACTGAAACAATTTTGCAACCGCCATCCTTGATACCCAGCTTCGCCTGGTGCTCCTGGACCAGTTGGAGCTGGAGTTGAACCAGGGTCGCCTTTTTGATTCATTTTTTGATTCATCAACCAAAAGGCAAAACACACATCCCAAAACATATTCCCAATAGTTGAGAAGACCCAAAGTGGGTTGCTAACTGTGGGGTGGTAAAAAACATGTTTACTTTACCTATTGCAAAGCAGGTGCTGAATCAACTCATCAGAAGGGCTTGCCCTGGAGCTGGTTGTTCCCCATCAACCAAAGAAACTTGAAGCGCAAGAAAGGTTCTTGGTGGAAGCTGCAGCTTGAGCCAGAGGTTGCTACAAACAACAAAGCACACCACCAACACAAACTTGTGTGTCAAACCCTTGTGCCAAACCTGCCAATCCCTTTTTCAGGAGATCTCCTTCATTTACACAGAGGAGACCTCCTACACTCTATACAAAGCATTCTCCTAGCCAGGAAAAGTTTGACCAACAGCTTAGAACCAGAAACTCCTGCCAACAATAAGGAGAATCTTTTGTCACTTGTGTTTTTGTGCAAAGAACCGCATGCAAGGCTCACTAACACAGAAGCTCCCTAATCCTCCTTGCAGAGGAATAGGTCAAGCCATTCTGGAAAATGTATTCCTTGGCTGCTTGAGCTTTGGCCAAATGGTCCGGCCCATCCCTGTTCAAAGAATATTCTACAATCAACTGCATCCTATGCTTGCTGCTCCACAAGCAGTGATGTAGGTTCTTTCTGGATTAGCAGCTTTGGTAAGTCGCACAGAATGCACAACCCTTTCTGCACATTCACCATTTGCCGTTGCAGACGCTGTGCTGCAGGCCGCTTCTGCACTGCCTTGGCAGCAGCAGGCCTCTTCAACGCTGCCACTTTTGTGGACACAGCTTCCAAAGCTAAATTTGGAATCTCTGACTCGCACTGGGCTTCCCCAGGATACTCATAGACCAAGAACCCATTGGAGCCATAATGGCAAGCAGCCCTCCAAAGTGAGCCCATTGTCTCAGGTTTTCGACACCCCGCTGCTGATCAAATCACTGCAGTTTGACAGTAGGCTCAGGCAGAGCAGCCTTTTTGCTTGCCCCTTCAGCAGGGCATGGTTCAGCTTCCTGCTCCTCAGAAGAAGAGGGCACTGCCACCACCCTTCTGGAAGAAGACTTTCTCTTGGCAGGAGGGCTGACTCCATACAACTCCCAAGGGTCTGCATCTTGCAGCTGGCTCGAACTGCTTGTTTTTGCCAAAGGCAAAGCAGCATTAACTTTCTGCACAGGAGCAGGGGTAGCTGGTGTGGCTCTGCTCTCACCTTATTCCTCAGCAGTCTGCGTTGCAGCTATGATCCTTTTGACACTGGGGTGAGTCTTGCATCCACTAGTTATGCTCTTCTTTTTTTCTCGACAAGAAGTCAAAGCGCTGCAGATCTGTCTGGAAAACAAAGCTGCCTCCTGCTGTGACAAGCCGTCATATGTCTTCAAGGCTGCTTGCTCCAAGACCTTCTTGTTCACCCTTGGTGTCTTGTCCAGGAGAGCTACTAGAAAGCTTCATAGCCACTGCGCGCCATGGCATAATCAGCGCTTTTGTACTGATCAGCAGCCCTAGGAGGCATGGTGTGTCTGAAGCCAAAAACTAGAGCCTTAAAAGCCATGTCAAGCAATCAAGGCTGCAAGCAGGTGGTGCACAGCATGGATCTATGAGGATGCTCCTAATGTCTCTTGACAGGAGCATCCTAGATGACAACTTCTTCTTTTCAGAATCTTGTTGCGCCCCAAAACTGTTGTTTTTCATCCAACATAAGGAAAGGAAAACCCCTTAAATAAGGTATGTTGAAAACAATTTAAATAGAGTGTTTCCCCTTTAAAAAAGGAGTGTTAAAAAATGGGTTTTCAAAAACAGTCTTTTGGGCTCTCTGGGATCACTTTACGGATCACAATTCTTATCGACTGTTTATACAATTCCGGAATGCCCTCCATCGCCTAGCAGCACCCCTGATGCTAGACCTGACACAAGGCCGCCGCTTGCTACAATTCCTTCCAGGATCCCCAGGATCACACAGACGCTACAGGATGGATCCCGCAGCCCGCTTCCCACCCCAGACAAGCAACTTTCTCACTACCGCCGCCCTTTCTTCTTCACCCGTGCCCTCTCCTTCTCAACAACACCAAGTGATCAACCACCACCTCCCTCCGCCACGCTCCCGTTCCCGCTCCCGGGAACGTTGCCTTTCGTCCCACCTGGAACACCCCACCCTTTCACCGAAGCAACCCCCAGCCCCACCACCACTTCTTCCTCTCCTTCCAATCCATCACCCACACGCTCAGACACCCTTCGCTACATCAACAACTCAAAAGCCGCCTTTGCTACGGGGCACTGCGCCGCCCTCCACAAAAATCTGTGGAGCGCGTCCACGTCGATCATGATGGATGAGATTGCAGCTGAGGACTCAACCTCTTTCCCAGCTCCGCCTTTTTTGGTAGTTTTGTAGATCCACCATTTTGGCTTTTGTCTAGCTGTCAATGACCAGAGCGGCTTTTTGACCCGGTGCAGCTATGGAAAATGCACGGCCATTCTAGCGTGCCAACAGACTTTACCTACTTCACCTGTTTGCTCTCATACCCTGAGGTCAGCCATGCTTTACTGCAGCCATTTATCAATCAAACCGCCTACTCTTGCCCTCTACAGCCAGGCTCCGCTTTCCCCATGGATGACGACTCTCCAGACTACGGCCGCTCTCCTTCACCTACGCCAGAGTCGCTGATTCCAGTCACAACAGAGCCCTCAACCTCCATCCACTACTGACAACCTCTATAGCAAGGCGACAGCCCCAACGCCAGCTGATCCCAAACCTCCTGCCAAACAACCTCCAGTGTCACTTTGAAGATACCGTAACCTCTCTGACAAACCGCCGCCGCCACGCCAACCCTCCTCCTCCAAGCCGACCTCCGGGGCGACCCACATCGGCCCCACATACACACCACACCAACTCCCCCTCCACACATCGTTGGCTCGAGGTCACGCCACGACCTGGACTCACGGTCCCACGACCTCGGCTTCCTTATGATTTCTCTCCTGAGATCAGATGCTACCTTGACCTTCCATTCCACTGCCCAAGTCACCACCTACTCAACCACCGCCACCCTTGCAACCAGCTCCACCCCGAGCTTTTGATCCAACACGCATCGTCCCTCCAACTCATCCGGCGCCACCACCCCTCTTCCCTCCTCTTGCTCCTTTTCCGTCCAATGACCTTGCAGACACCCACACTTCCACATTGGCAGAGGCAATCTTGCGGACCGCGCAACGCGCAGCGGCAGCAGCGGTCCGCGGTGGATGGCCGACCCTCGACGTAGCCAAGTCTCACCACGTCTCACCTTCCCATTACCGAAATCGCCCTAGGGCCCTAGGGCTAAAGAAGGCTTTTCAAACCGAGATGGACATATTTGATATTTGCGGCTATTGTGCTCAATTTGCTTGTTGCCATTGAGTGTCAGTTTTCTTTTTCTGTTAACTTTGCAATCCTGTTTGCGCCTACACATGTCCTACTTCAGCTGCGGCGGCGTACACACCCTTGCATCGATTTTTGTTCAATTTCCTATCCTTGATTAACATAACGGCAAGTTAATCCCAAGTCTTCATTCGAACCGTCCTTACTTTCCTCCTATTTGACTGCGTCCGTTTGACCAGTACACCGCTATCCAAAACTGAGCGCAGCTGCATTTCCAACTGGGCGCCACCCCTTAACTGGCCTTTCATTTCCCATCACCTTAAACTCAAAGCTCAAGGTTGGCAGTTCGCCAAACACAGAGCACACTTGTTCTCCCGCCTTGCCACTCACAAGCGCCTCTTCCAACGCCTCAGACGACGTCAATGCACACTCAAGGAGCCACACCTCTTCACTCCACAAAGCACCATGCACTCACCCTCCTACGAAGCCTGACCAAGCATACAGCCGACTCCATTGAAGCAGCCAAACAACTGCGCAGCGGCCGCCATACCAACCTCGAACTTTATGCCATCCGACGCATGGCCGCCAATCTTGAAGAACCGGGTCGCACCAAGGCATTGCAGATCATCCACAAAGCCATTCAATATCGCAATCTCACTCCCCTCGAGCCAATATTCCCCTCACGATTCCCTTCTTGGCTCACGCCAACTTCACAAACTCAGCAATGGCTTTGCACCCTCATCCACCACCACAAAGCACTTGCCATTCCCCTCCACCTCCCTACGCATAGACTTCGGGAAGCGGCTCACAAAACCCTGCGCAGCCAGCTCCACAACCATCGCAAATGGGAAGAGAGCCTACTTACCCCACCAGATCCACTGGACCTTCCTTGCGCATGTGAGCATCTCAAGACGCTCCTCATTGATCCCGACCATCCCACCACAAACGGGCATTACATCCTCACCCTCGGCCACCTTCAGCTCCCAGCTCACCTTGGCATTTTTCTCAACGCCAACATGAACAGCACCCTTTACCCCACTAAAGCCAGATACTACCTGGCTTTCCAAACCGCCTTTAGCAAATGGCTTCGCATCCAAGGCTTTCCACCGTCCCTGGTCCAAACAGTGAGCCTTTTCTTCATCACCAATGGAAACTCCACATTTCCCACCTCAAGCAAACACCACACTCGCCTGCTTCGCCAGCTACAGGAATATCTCGGTGACCAGGTTGTCCTACACCACGCCGACCATGAGCTGCAGCTCCTTCGCATCTTTCGTCACCAGAAATACTTCCGAGGAGTCGTCAACACCTGGCAAGCACCAGAACTCTTTCAACCCCACCACTCCCTCGCAGGCAACCTTCTCCGCATCACTAGCAGAGCCTTGGACATCATTCTGCAACACCTATACCCTCAACACCCTGGTCAGCTCTCCATACCTCAGTTATGGCAACGCTTCCACACCTACCTAACCCAAGTCCCCTCTGACATCACCCTCCACGCAACCAACGATGATCTTGTTGGCTTCTTCAACTCAGTCCCGCAGCATCGCCTCATCGATGCGGTCCACAGCTTGGTCCAGCACTGGCAGCAACAACAGTCAACTCACACCATCTCAACACCTGTATTTTCCGGGCATGTAACCACACTTACCAGCAAATCCGTGGCGCTGGGATTGGCTCCCAGCTGTCACCAGCCCTCTGCAATGTAGCCATCACCCTTATCGAACATTCCTGGCAACAACTCCACAACAACCTCCTGCACCACACGAATCCCCATTTCAACTACTACAGATACGTTGACAATCGCACCGCTCACAACGAACACTTCCGCTCACATCCAGCAATACAGACCCTCTTTCACCACGACTTCTTTGGCGACCCTGTGGAACTTGAGACGGTCGAAGACCATCACCTCCTGGGGTTCCACATTGATCTCTCCCAACGCACCATCGCCTAGATCCAACCCACTCAACCTTGGAAAATCCGCGATGCCACCAGCGCCGGCAGCAAACGGCTCACACTTTCAGGTCCCGCTTCACGGCTACACACCATTTAAGCCTCCACCCTCCCACAAACCGCGGCAGCTGAAGCAGCTTGCTGATTCACCTTTACGCCCAAAAAAGGACACGCAGCATGCGACTGCAAACGTTTTTTTTGACATGCAGAAAAAGCCTGCTTTGCGCTACCCACTATAGACCTTCCACTAGATTCGATGCGCCGTTTCGGCCGTTTGTGTGTGTCACACCCCGTCCCGAGGGGTACCACCTTTACGCAGGGCCAGGCAGTTGTGAGTTGGCCCTGGACCAACGAAGACGGACGCTGTTCTACTTTCGTTTTGCTTTCATGGTTGTTCTGCGCGATACCTCCCTAAACAGGTGTCCTTCCGCAGCTTTCTTTTGAGCAGCCGTTGAGTTTCCGCAGATGTGAGCAAAACATTTTTTGAAACACCTTCAAGTGCTTGGACGCTTCACCTTTCTGTTGAGCCAGTCCTTTCCTCCGGGATTATGGTTAACGGAAAACCCTATATCTAAGTGTGTGTGTGTGTGTGTCAAACCCTGTCCCTAAGGGCTTTCCATGTTTTTTCGAAGGAGGGGCGTACGGCTCGTCATACCCCTGGACAAAGGGTTTTCCACCGCCACTCTTTTCACTGTTTTTCCACCACTTTCCACGGGCAGGGGGGCAGTGAATCTCATTCCATCCACTGCCCAACGAAGACGGTGGTTTGAGATTGTGAAATGACTCCGGGACGCTGGAGTCACGTACCTGCCAAATGAACTTTTGAGCAAGCTGTCCAATTCGATCGGTTTGTTTCCATGGTCTTTCACGTTTCCTCCCCCAAACCTCGCAGAGTTTTTTGCAGCTTACTTTTGCAGCCGGCTTTGCGCTCGCTTCCGCAGACGTGAACAACAATTTTTTGAAACACCTACAAATGTTCGGACTTTTCACCTTGCAGTTCTTCACCATCCTTCCCATCGTGGAAATTGAGTCACTGAATACAAGTGTCAGAGTGTGTTTCGCTCAGCCGTCCCACTCGGGTGCTGAGTGTGATCTCCGTCACAGGGGCGCCGCTTTTTGCATCGGAATTCAACCACCCCAACGTTCCACTTCCACTGGACTTTCACCGGAAGTCTTGGCCACCCTCATAGAATCAACTGATGCATTGGCCGCCGGGCCTAAACACGGCAGCTTTCTCTTCCGCCAGCTTTCTGATCAGCCATGCATGTTGTTTTCCACATGTTGCATTTTTAGATCGATGCCGTGACCGTTTCATCAGCAGAACTCAAGCTTGTTCCTTGGAGTTCTCCACTCTAATTCGAGATGCATGACCACACTTGACAACAAGCTTACGCGCAGCTCAGCCTCACAACACACTCCCCGTCAACACGAGCGATGAGATTTTCAACATCACTATGGCAATACAACTTTGCACTTTTCAGCTGCATCCTTGCTGCTGCGCCGCGCCGTGCCATAGCGAAGCCTTTACTACACAGCGCTGTTTTTCGCCACCGACAAGTCCGACTACGTCATGCACTTTCCCTGGCCATATGCTCATGCCACACCACCACCACTACCTACTACACAACCTCAGCCCACATGGCCGCTGCCGCAGCCGCCAACTGCACCCACCTTTCCCTCACCACAACCATCGGCATTTCCTCATCCACAACCACAACCCTACCAAGCTCCACCTACTATGCCTATTCCAGCCTCTACCGCACTGTCCTACGGCACTCCCTCCACCTGGACGATTGTGCAACCATCCCAGCCGCCACCGCAACCCACACACCCAACCCAAGTGTTTCCATCCGCAGCACCTTCCCCTTCGTACATGTTGCCACAACTACATCCTACACCACCTGCCGAACCTACCCCCACCACGCAGATCCACCCACTTCCAGCACCACAACAGGCAACAGTTGCTCATCATCCATCCGCCAGTCTCTCACACTGTCCTGCAGCCACAGCGCATGGTTTTTGGAATCCTCCTTGAACAGCAGCTTGCTCCTCGGGTTCAGATGCTATGGACCGGCTGTGGGTCAAGCCATTAAAGAACCATTGATCTTCAATTGATTGTTTGGATTTCCACTTGTAGTTTTGGAATACAACCACTCATTTAATTTAATGTCCTTTCTTCTTTTCATTTCATGAATCATGAAATGAACTAGCAGTTGACCTACTGATTCATTCATCATGTTCAAGCCAAGTCTCAGTAATCTTATTTGTCTGCACCTGCCCAAGCTTCCATACCTCTCGCTAAGGGAGAAAAACAACAGCCGAGTAACGCGGTCCATGCCATAGTCGTTCAGAATTTCTGACCTCGTCCGACAAGCGCTATTAAAAAGAGACCCAACCACACATGTCACATGAACTTCACTGCAAGATATTTATCCACTCCAATGTCACTGCCTATGATTCTTCTTACCACTGTGCAATCAAGACACATCACTTCATCTCTGTTCTGCAAGTCAGCAGCGCTCCTCCGGAGAATCTCCATCTCATTTTCCTCCGCGGCTGCTGCTCCTCCAGAAGAAGCTGCTGCTGTGGCTGAAGGCTCTGGCGCTGTGTCCACCCATATAGTCGTAGATGCAGACGGAGCCGAATGAGCAGTTGGATTCTGCTCAGGGCGAGCCTGAGGTGGGTTCACTGTTTGCCAAAGTCAAACATGCACAAAGTTGATTGAAACAAACCTGAGTTCCTATTTTTGGATTCACTCAATCTTGATGCTTGAGTGAAAGACTATCCAGCAACACCCAACAGTTACAAAACAACCCATCTATCATCCAGGCCAGACACGATTGGAATGCATATCTGTGCGTTTAAAATGAGAAACAGTTGATGAAGTATTTCCAGTTGGACCCCAATAAGAATTCTTCAACGCAAGAAGGCAGCATATTTTAGAACTGAAGGCTCATAAAGCTTTAGTTCACAATCCATACAGAAAGACAGATCATGACTCCAAGTGACCTTCTTGTTGGGACGCGTTGCTGGGGCCGTATCCACTGATGGTGCTGGGTCTGCTGCCACTGATGGTGCTGGGGCTGATGGTGCTGGGGCTGATCGCACTGACCATGTTGTTCTTGGGGCTGATTGCTCAGATGTTGGTTCTGGGGCTGATGGCTTTGCAGATTGCTCAGATGATGGTGCTGGGGCTACTGGCTCTGCAGATCGCTCAGATGATGGTGCTGGCGCTGATGGCTCTGGGGCTGATGCTGTGGCTGGCCCCCATTCAACAGGTCGCCACCCTGGAGGTCGAGGTGATGGTGAAGGTGGCTCCATGCAGAAGAGCGTTCTCAAATTGTTCGTCCTGAGTTCAGCAAGCGACAGTGTCACAGGAGAACGATGTGAATGCAAGATATGTAATAGTGGGCAATCAAGACTTGTTGAACCATTGTGACACTCTCAACAATCAATGGTATAAATAGCAATTGTACTTAACTACTTTCACATGAGCAAATTTGTATCAAAGCAAGAACTGCTAAACACAGGAACCATGCTCCATCGTTCACCTGCTGGTAAGAACTCAAACAATGTCTCAGCAGGTCGATTGGCCACTGCAATCCACTGGTCAGAGGTCATGCCATGATTGCGCATGATCCTCCCATGAGCATACCTCCTGAGGACAGGCTTGGGTCAAACCCAATGAGAGAAAGCTGGCAAACAAAAGAACACAAATAAACTCACGTTTCAGAAATTGGCCATTGACTTGACAAATGATGGTTTACTTACAAACAATCATTTGCCCTGGTCAAGTGTTTGTCAAAGAGCCAGCTGTTTTTCATAGTCACTGGTCATGCACTCAAAGAGTCAGCTGTTCTTTCAATAGATTTTATCTTCTGATTTGGTGACAAGAGTCCAATCCATCTCTACAGACAAGAACTGCTTCGCGAACCAACAGTCCGAACTGACATCCCAAGAGAGCTTTTCCATGATGATGAGGACCTGGACGCCAGCAGCCTGAGAGTCCATGGACCAGTAACCAACTTTGTAAACCAATGTTGAAACACAGTTACTAAGATAGTATAGTTATATAAGAGTATCCATATGTGACTAATAGTGACTCTATATAACATTGTTATACTCACATCAAAGCAACTCAATCATTCAACTTGTGGGCGGCCAGCCAAGTTACATGCAAGATTGCCCAAAGCACTGCAGTGACTACTCCTGTGCGATGCCATCCTTGAAGGCAGGAGATCCTTAGTCAACAACAAGAGTCATCAATATGTTTCACACTTTCTTCTACCACAAAGATATGGCTACTATCGTGGTTGAACCTCACAGAAACACCAAACCAAAGAACATGCAAACAAGACTCCTGATCACTGAGGCTGGCTTGGACAGGATCATGTTGAGCACTGCAATGAAGTTAGGATGGCACATCACCTAGAAGTGCAGCAACCATTGGATTGGTGGACTATCGACCACACTCAGACTACACAACAAGCACATGAAGCACAAGAAATGAGAGTTGAATCAAACACATCGCAAACAAGATCATGTAAGGCCAGCGCTGATCGCTGGGTGCTCTGAACCCATCCAGAGTCTCTTGGATTGTAGGGGCTCTTCTTGCCGTTGCCCTTGCCCTTGCCTTTGCCCTTGGTGCTCCTGAGATTGATTGACAAACAGCTGACAAATCTTGACAACAATTGCCAAAGAAGTTTCACAGCTGACTACAGACTGGGAATGAAACATGTAACATTACTGCTAAGACTCAAATGCACAAGCGTCTCGTGATACACAGTGGTCATTGAAGGCCACATCTCGTGGTGATCTACCTGAGATTGCTCCGGGTGACCAATGATGGCCACTCTGAGTGGCCATCCTCTCCATCTCCCAGATTGGAGCGGAACCCAGCCTTCATCACCATTCTCTACCTGGGCATTGTCTGGAGACACAGAACATTCCTTTGTTCATGATTTGAGTGATTGTTGATGCTGTGGCCATGTGACTGAAGCAAACCTAAGTTTAGTTATATAATTATGGACATCAGCGCCAAGTCAAAAACACTTGCAAATAAATTTGGCCCAGACACTGCCTGTCTCGCCGCCTCCACGACGTTTGCTGTAATCTGTGTCATGGTGGAAGCCAAGAGCCAAGTTATGCCTGGGATGCGATGGTGGGTGACCGACAGCCAACACTTTGCTGAGAAAGGTCAGCCAGCTAGATTGTCTCAGATTTACTCCATCGATTCAGTGACTAAAGCCAAGACTTCAAGAGTAATGCTTTGCAAGCTGCTTCTCCACCTCTCGCTTGGTGCTCTTGAGCACCCAGCCACTCAAATTCCTGAATCCACCTCGCTGGTTTCTTTGATGCACGTAGTCCCTTAGATGAAAACCATACTCAGACCCTTCAAACATTCCATGGACATAGCTGACCACATCTGTATCACCTCACGTGACCTCAATGACCAACAGCTGACTCACCCTGACTAACAGCGGATACTCTCAAGTCAAACAAAGGCAATGCAAGAATCCAGATTTCCTTGGCCTTCTCTTTGTCCAAGATCCAAAGAAGATATAATGCCTCAGACTCACTTCGATCCACTTCAATATAATAATTGGGTGTTATGAAAAAAGAAAACCTGCATGTCCAATGCAAACGCCCAGCCAAACATTCAGACTTTTCTAACTCAATACAATCAGCCTGTTGAGATTTCCTTAGAACCATCAATGGAAACACACGATCACATGATTCAAGTCAATCGTATATACAATTACAAGAAACACTTTTCATAGACTTAGTAACCTCTAACTAATGCTACACTCAATCCAGGTTTTGACATGGCCTGATGGACTGCCATTCAGTGACTCAATGACCTCACCTCTAAGCCAAGTCAAGTCTCCTGTCGATCTGGTCCAGGCCCTCCCAACCAAGCACCGCAACAGCCCACGAAGTACCAGCGGCAGAAGTGTGGGCCATGCAGCAGAGACTACTGATGGAATGAATGAAGGTCTTGATCGTTATTGACTGATAGACTCAAGTGACTAACTGACTGAGTACCCAGTTTTGAAAACATCTGACTTCAGTGACTAGTCAGATGACTAGCAAGTGACTAGTCTTACATGTTCAGACTGTCAGTCATTGTCTTGAACACATGAGTCGCTGCGGGTCATCAGTTGTGGAAAGTTCAAGTCAAAAATCTAACAACAAGTGACAACATCTGACTGAACCCAATGAAGCACACAAAGGCATGCCAAATCCCCCTGCCCCTCCCTAACACATGCCAATTCCACCTGCTCCTCATTGAAGGCCAGTAGAATTCAGCAGAGGATGCCTAGATCAATGGATTGCAGCTAACACATATTTTAACACACTCACAAACAGAATCAAACAAACGTCAAACAGTGTTCCCAAGGCCCCAGGCGTGAGATAGCCACAGGAGTCCAGCCACAAATACATCAGCAAGGCAAGGAGACAGAGGGGAAACAATTGACAACAAAGGTGAGTAGTGAAAACACCTGACATCATTTGACACCATATATCACGAATCACTGACACTAAGCAGTGGGTCAGATTGCAAGTGGTCTAGATCAGCTATATTATTCAATAATTGTTAAACAATTTCGTTGAATGCATCACTTTGAACTTGGCCCTGGCACCCCAGAAAACTCCAATGCCGCAGCAATCACAACCCGACTTCTCAGCCTCACCAACAGCAACCCCATCATCCACACATGAAGCTTTGCCACCGCAGACGGCTGCTGTGCGAGCGCCCAGTGAGAACAGGCATCCGGATTCACCTTCGGAACCGCCTATTGGCAGTTACTTTATTTGATCAGTTTCACTCATTTCTCCACGGCGTGCCATCGGACAAATTCAGCAGCACGCCTCTTGACACAATTTCTTTGACTAACTAGCATGCCACCACTGTATGTCTTTTGATTCAATCTCATGTCAGCTTGGTTTTGAATTCGGAACGCCAAGTCCACAAGCAGTTGCTGTTGCATTAGGCACACATGACCTCACACCTTATGCCTTAGTTTTCCCGATGGGCTCACCACAGTCCCGCAGCATTTTACGTGACTTCGAGCCTTTTCTACCTTCACACATGGCCTCATCCCGCGATCGCCCTGCAGCCACCACTGCTGGCAACTACTACCTTCCAGGACGACCTCCCATTTACCTTGAACCTTCCATTACTCATCAGCCAGATCTCCACCCACTCAACTGTATGCTCGACATCCTTTTCCTGATCGTCCAACACATCCGACGCCACCCACTCCACACAGAACCTATGCCAAACCAAACATACTTCACAGATGACCGAGCCTACAACATACTTTACCAATACAGACGAGACACCATGCTGCTGGACTGCCTTGTCGACAGCATCGCCACAGCCCGACGATTGCTCCAATTCGTTCCCGGACAACCTGGCCTTCCGGGACAACATCGCATTGATCCCTCCGCACGCATTCCACCAGAGACTGCAGCCACTCTCCAAGCTTCTCCACCCAATCCCATTTTGCCATCGACACCATCCGACCACTCTACGTCCAGGTACACCACCAGAAGACGCTCTCCGCTTTCTCCACCACTGGACTGGCCCAGCTGCATTCATCAATCCACCTCCAGAACGCAACCCATCCCACCACAACACCCACAACAACCACAATCGTGCCAGGGATCGCTCTCGCTCCCGGGACACCCACACCGGCTAGCCCACATGTCACCAACAAGGGCGCCACCAGCAGCTCCCTCTTACGGAGCAACTGCGGCCGACCGCGCGTGGCATGCCTCTTCACTTGCGAGCATTGCACACTTTGCCGCCGCCTATAATCAATATCTCCGTCTCACCGACATTTCTCGGCGAGCACACAGAAAACAAGAGCTTTCCAGATTTTCTTAACAGTTACAGAAGCCATTCTGTTTTCACCATGTTCACCGTCACATAGCAGGTTTCTTTATTACTCATGCAGCCATTTCACCGAACCGCTTTCCTACCTGCCTCGTTTCCATGACCACGCGCCGCATTGACGATTCGCTGCTGAGCTCTGCCCCGACTCCACCACCAGCCACCGTATACACAGATCCACATACAACCCACCATGGGCACTCTGTACCGGGCAACCCGATGCCCTACATGGCACCATCCGCCACACACCAGCCAGAGCTTCTCCTTCTCACTTGGATGATCACCACCATCACATCCATCGTGGAGGACCTCCAACATCACCCTATGGTCCACGACCCGATACCAACGATGTCCTCTTTCACCAACACATCAGCCTACAGACTTTACCTACAGATCCGCAATGCTCTCCGCCACCTGATCAACACCACACACGACATCCAACGAGGACTTACCATCCTCCAATTTCTGCCTGGTTCACCAGGCTCACCGGGACACTACCGCATGGATCCTACCATCCACTTCACACCCGGACACTCCAATTACCTCCCCTCCTCTTTTCAATCCACCATCACTACTTCCCCACCACCAGCAGACACTCCATCTCCTCCACTCACACCACTTCTTCGACAACTTCACCTCAGGGATCGATCCCGATCTCGCGAACGCCTCCCTATCACCACACATGCAGACCCACATATCTATACCCAACCAAGACAAGCTTTGTCCAACATCACACCAGCCACCACCGGCCAGCGCGGCAACCTCCACCATGCGCTGTGGACAGCCTCTACGACACCATCACCATGCCGCTCTCCCCCTCGACCTTCACCACACCACTACTGACACCGGCACTTCACACTTGAGTTTCACCGTGAACACTGCGGTTTTGGAAAACAGTTTCGCGTCCCTTTATTTCACCTTCACTCCATTTTGGCCTTGGGTTTTTTGCACTCCTTTCATTTTCTTTCTCTGCAGCCATTTACGTTGTTCAGTTTTCTCGTCCGCCACCACCTCACCAGCCCTGCTCTCCATCCATGGAGCCTGAATCACCGGACTGGGGTAGCAGTCCTTCTGTTGTGATGGAAACAAAAGACGAGATCTTCGAGCGCCTACCCACCAAATCCGAGACTTTCCCCACTACGGAAGTCAAACGTGAGGACACCACCAAGGAGGAAGACTCACCCTCCAATCCACCACTCCTTTGTCCTCCGGTCAGCAGCTTTCCAGATCCCACCACTCCGCCAGCCAAAGCACCACCTGTATCACATACATCCTACCGCAGCACCTCCTCTACCAACTCTCAAAGACACTTCCTCACGGAAGAACCCTCGCCACCGAGCCACACACTCCAGCACCACCACCGTCCAATTCCTCTTCCACCAGCAGTGAGGATCCCATCATCCTCACCACCAACGCTCCCATCCTGCCCAAGGCACGCCCTGGACACCGCATTTGAACACCACATGGGTGGGACCATCACACCTCCCACCCCATCCAACCTCGTTACAAACCCCGAGCCATACACATCCACCCAACCTTTCTACACCACCCACACAGGGCCCTGTCCAAGTCACTATCCCACGGCCCAGACACAATGGGCACATTCTGCCCTTCAACTTTTCCAGTGAGATACACCATTACCTCAACCCCACCATACACCGCACACGTCAACCACCTCTCGCACCCAACACTTTACCGCCATGTCCCGCTCCACAGCCAGCCTATCCGTCAAGCCCACCCACCACCACCGGCACTGTGTTCCCACCAGTACCACCTATTCCCGACACTCCACTGACTGATCAACAAGCAGCCACCCTTCAAGACGCCATACTACGCATTGCCCGACTGACAAGCTGCGGCCGCTGCTGCTGTCAATATGGCTCGCCGCTGACTACGTGTCCATGCGCCGCTGACCACTCCATGTCTCACCACCGCTCGACATACCGACCCACCATCGTCCAACAAGCAAAAAGTACAACGCTGTTGTTTTGTCACAATTCAGCTCTCCAACACATTACCTGACATCATCGATATCCTATTCTCCAACACCGCAGCCATTTTCAGCTTTCTTGCTATCCGTTTTTCTTTCGCCCCATTCATCGAGACTTCGCACATCAACGGGCCCACGATGGACCATACTCCAGACTGCGACGAGCAATCGGAAGTCCTCTTCGTCTTCACAGAAGATGCAGCAGACAACCAGTCACCGCCTGCGACCTCCCCACCTCCAACTGCTCCACCACCACCACACCTCACAGAATCAGCCGACCAAGCCTTTTGGTCTGGGGTCTATACGCTAGACCCACCTCACGCCTTGATGGGCGTGTTGACCGATCTCCACATACACCGCTTCCTTCTACATCAACATCTTGCCACACACACAGCACTCTCTGAAACACCCATTGGCCATCAGCCACTCACCGACACCCTACCGCAACCCATCCAACGTATCATTGCCATCTACCACAGCAACCTGCAGCGAGCACAACATCACACACGCCTTGCTCTCAACGCAATTGACAGTTTGGCTCGCTTCCCACCAGCTGCCTACTTCACAGATCCTAACTTTTCCACCTCAGATCCACAGCACCTTCCTCATGAGGCCTTTTCAGCACCCAGCGGCTTACAACCGGGACAGCCTATCTACATTCCACCCATCAGACGCTACCCACTACCGACCGCCTCCAACACAGGCAATGTCGTCCAACATGTCAGCACCCAGACCAGCTCACCATGGGTCTCAGTTTTGGACACACCCTTAACTCCTCCAACCTTCCATCAGTCGCAACAAACCACCCCTCCTCCAGCCACTCACAGCCGGCATATCCATCCAGACACGCCGACCACCAACGACCACTACATTCTCACACTCGACCAACTAAATCTCCCACCACACCTCAACATCTTTCTCAACGCCAACATGAACAGCACCTACTATCCCAGCAAAGCACGCTACTTCCTTACATTCCAAACGGCCTATACAAAATGGCTTAAGCTCCAGGGACTTCCACCATCCCTCACACAGCATTTGCAACCCTTCCTCGAGCACCAATGGCGCCTTCACAACACCCATTTAAAACAACATCCCAGATTCACTGCCCGCTCACTCAGACAGCTTCAAGAATATCTCGGCTCACACACCGTACTTCACCATGCCGATCACGAACAACAACAGCTCCGTGTTTTTTGTCCTCGCCAATACTTTACCGGAGCCCTCAACACATGGCAATCTCCCGAACTTTTTGCACCACTTCCATACCTGACAGCCACCAACATCCACGACCACCTCCAAGCCACTGTACCCTCCACCCTACGCACCCGATACAAATGGGGCTTCCGCAAGGACTTCAACATTCCATATGGAGTGGTCCACCTCAAAGAGAAGAAGCACTGGCAGAAAGGCCGCACCATCATCTCCTATTTCCACTCCCTCAGCGGCAACCTCCTACGCATCACTAGCCGTGCCTTGGACATCATTCTCCAACACCTCTATCCACAACATCCAGGCCAACTTTCCATCCCACAACTCTGGCGCCATTTCCACTGCCACCTCACAAAAACCCCAGCGGACATCTCCCTATATGCCACCAACGATGATCTGGTTGGCTTCTTCAACTCGGTTCCCCAGCACCGCCTCATCGACGCGGTCCATTCCATGATTCAGCACTGGCAAGCACAACAATCCACACACACCCTCACCATTGACGTCCACGCAACCGGCCACCCATTCCACCATTCCCACATCGGCCGGCATCACCAAAAACACCCCACACAACGCACCATCCAGACCTCCGACATCACCACCATTGTCGCCTATGCACTCGACACCTGCATTTTCCGGGCATGCAACAACACTTACAAGCAAGTCCGAGGAGCTGGGATTGGATCCCAACTCTCTCCTGCCCTTTGCAACGTAGCCATCACTCTCATCGAACACTCCTGGCACCAGATCCACAACAACCTCCTCCAACACACCGACCTACACTTTGCATACTACCGATATGTTGACAACAGATTCATCGTCCACAACGAACACTTCCTCCAACACCCCGCCATTCAAACCCTTATCCATCACAACTTCTTTGGTGACCCAGTGGAACTTGAGCCAGTGGACGACTTTCACCTTCTGGGGTTCAACATTGACTTACAACGTACCATCACCTACATTCAACCTCTACAACCCTGGAAAATCAGGGACGCAACCAGCGCCGAGAGCCAGCGCTTGGCTCTATCTGGGCTTCACTCAAGACTTCACACAATCCACAAATACACCTTTCCACCTTCAAGCGCTGACGCTGCTGCCACTGAGCTGGTGAAGCTCTACGTCCAAAAAGGACACGACCCAACTGCTTGCAGCCGATTTTTGAAAAGAAAAAGCGCCGACTACGGCGACTTGTGTGTGTGTCACCCCCTGTGCCAAAGGGTTCAACACCACCGTTTCCGCCACCACCATTCCACAAGGCAGGGGGCAGGAGTGCCATTGCAAGTCTCCTGCCAACGAAGACGCTTGCAATTGGCAGTGAAACCAGACCTGATCAGTCTGGCGTACCTGCTTTCAACACACTGACTCCAATGGTCCACCCTGCCGCTGTCTGTTGATTTCATGGTTCTTCTTCATGCTACTCCCCCCAAACAGGTTTCTTACAGCAGCCGTCCGCAGCCTTGCACCGCTTTGCAGCCGCGTTTTTTGAGAGCGAGTGGAAACCATGTTCAACCATACTGTTCCAGCTGACTTTTCCACCTTGCGGTTCTTCGCCTTTCTTCCCATCGGGAAATTGAGTGTAACTGAAAACCAATGTCAGAGTGTGTGTGTGTGTGTGCGTGCTTTTTTTTGGGGGGGGGCAGGTGCGGGATGGATGGTTCGTGCAGTGTTGCTCGAATTCCGTGAGGATGTTGTGGTGTGTCAGCAATTTTATACCGCTCCCCTTTAAACATCGTGCAGCTTGAAAGGTCCATAACAAAGGGGTCCCAAGGACTAAATCTCATGTGGAGGGATCCTAAGTCATAAGGAGAGGTCCCAAAGACTAAATCTCCTCATGATGAGGGGCCTGACAGAGAAAATCTCTTCATGCAAATTGTTTTTCTAAAGGAAAGAACAGACCTTACTGGCTCTGGTATCCAATTTTGGAAAATCGGACATCATTTTTGGGGAGAAGGCGTGTAGTATTGCAAGACAAAATGTTCTATTGTATATATATATATACAAGGGGGTTGTTGATCATGGCTTTACATTGCTTGATTTTATGCTGGACTCCGCTTGCTCCTCACCCTTTGCTTGGGTATGGTAGGGTAAGTTGACAACATGCATAGGCAGTGGACTCATGAGGTTCCACCCTGTTGTGATCCCGCAAATGCTGCCCCCTACGTGGGGATAGCAATGACGTGCGTTCGAACGAGGACTGGTGAACGTGTTTCTCCAGCAAGCCACTGACGGACAATGTGTTTTAACATTATATAACGTGACAAAGCTGAAACTAATCTTTACTGCGAACCGGGCATTGACTCCATTGACCTAGCTGGTGGAAGCATGTCGCAGCAATCGCGTCCTTGGATGCATCGGAAAAGAGGCAAGTGGTGATGTTCATACTGCTAGCTAGCACCTAGCAAGTAGGACCACCATCAGAAGGTGCTGTTTGCCTCTCTGCTTGCTGATCACCTAGGCCCGGTCAGAAAACTATAGGGCCGATTACCCGTTTCAGCTCAGAAAGTGTCTCCATGCCAAATTGTTGATTTGTTGGAGCATGCATGCTATATTCATGCCAACCTCTGTGAACAAGGCATCAACGTGGCTAGGATATCTAGGATTGGCACCATAATATTGAAGTAACCTTGTGGCCATCGAATCCTCTAAAAGCAGCACCGGGTGTATCGTAGGACGACCACCCCCAAGAGAGCATTATCAGATTGACTGTTCAACCAGACAAAAATTCCTCGTGATGCCCGCGCCACTGCAGCAGAAGTGTCAAAATACCTGCACTACTCAACTCAGTCTTTTGCAGATGGATATGTTTGGCCTCGATCTTCACATGTGATGGTATGGAATGGAATATTTGGAAGCTATCCCCTTCCCAAGCGAATACATGTGAATAGTGCTAGTGGAGCTGCATGGCTTATATAAGAGAATAAGTGATGTCATGGCCTTGCAGGCACCCAGCGTTAGTCGACATTCCTGAAAGCGAAGAAAACACATGAGCTGTTCCGGGGCACCTTGATGTAGGCTCGAGCCAAGCACCCACCAGACAGGGCTTCAGGGTAACTGGGTTGGACCATCCTCCGCCGCCTCGCATGGTGTCATTCCTGGGCATATATACCATGCGAGTCATGCAGCATGCGCGACAATCACGGCCCGCGCTCGGCTTGAGGCAATCCAAGAAGGTGCGGAGCCTGAATTTCTTGCAGCCGCGGCCACATGTGTATAGCGAGTATACAAGTACACGAACATCAGTGAACACCATCCGTTGGGCCTCCAATTTGAGAGAAATCTGGGTACCACCCATGCTTGTTGACCCTTTAGCAGTAAGCTTTCGCAGGTCTTGGTGATGAAGCCCCGGCTGGACACTCGCTTTGGATCCTCCGCCGTCCAGAGCCGAAGTGGCCTCTCCCGGGAGGTCGAGCCAACATCGCACTGTGAAACGCGTGACGGATTCCTCTCGCAGGCAGATGTGCTGATCACCTCTGAGACAGAATTTCCGACGGACATGCTCATTGGGGTAGTGCTCTTACTGCTTGGAGGCATTTGTGATAGAGTGTGATTCGTGTGAGCCGTGAGGTCAGTTGCATTCTTGTTGACGAGGCTTGGAGGCTTTTCGATGAGACAAGGCCTTTCGGATTTGGCCATTGCTACCGCTTGGCGACGTTTCAGGCGCAGTTCCTGTCCCCTCGCGCGGTGGAGAGATTGCGGAATGTGGCAACCATGCAAGGCCAGGATGTGCAAAAAGATGCTGCATACCATAGAGCGGGAAGGATTGTGTCCATTTTGACCCGTGAGGAGTGCCAGTGATGTGCTTTGGTCTACGCGCCTGGGTGTCATATTGTCCTCAACAATTCAAGGCGTATTGCAGCTGTGCCAGCTCAAGGTACGGACTTTCGATCGCGACTATTTCCTGGATCAAAGCGGCTGATGGAACTGGCCGATTCCATCGAGGAGGTCTTTTTTCTCTAAAAATGTTTTGAAGTACCTTGAGGGTGAGCAGTGTGCGTGCTCCAGGTCAAAACAACTTGCGCGTGCTGCAGCAAGACTCTTCGACTGGAACATACAGTACTGGAGCCATGTGACAAAAGAAGCAGCATCATTGGCCTTCAGCAAGCATGTGCTTGTCTCATCATCACCTGGCCCCTGTGCGTGTACGTACAAATTGGATCATAATCACCGCCCTTCAAGCGCCACGGCAGCTGTTGCAGCGCCCCCTCTTGGTCTGGCACCCGCCACCCAGGAAGGCAACGATGAACCTGCGTAGTGGCAAGCTCAGAGAATATTGACACGGAAGTACCAGCGCCATGCTCGACAAATCTCATGCTCAAAACGGGTGTAGTGGGCTTGACTTGTTTCGACCCTGGCCTGTTGAGCCCTTGCAAAACCGATAGGGGCCAACTCTATACCGATACGCTTTCTTGATTGAAAGTAGCTTCTTGCCTGTATTCCAAAACACTGGAAACCGATAAGGACCAACCAAAAATACTTGTGGCACTGGGGACACCAAGAAGTTATGTCCACATAGTCTGATGTTACTGTATATGATTCATATGATGTTTCAATTTGAGTGTGAGTTCGGACATGTTCGGACTCCACATTTTGCAGACCACTTGCGCCCGCGTGGCCCCCGCCACCAAAACTTTGTTCCCCCAAGGCCCATGTGCTATCAACATTTCTGCGAAAAGATCGTGGAAGCGACCGGGGGGCCGATCGACTTTCCTGCTGCCTGGGTCGCAGGCGCTGCATTCTGCTTGTTCTGAGTGACTAGTGACTGGTGTCAAATCGACCCCCAGGCGACGTGGCCGACACCAAGCTTGCCGCCCTGCAGGATATGGAAGAGAGGTATCGGATAGAGGAGAATGTGGGTTCTTTTTTGTGGCCGTGGTATTTTGCGCCCGTGTTTCCTTTCTTTTGAGTCAATCAATTCTTCTGACGTTCCATTGGTTGGCCCTGCGATAATATTTTGGACATGTTAGAACACGTCGGTTTCCTTTTCGAGCTTTGTGTTTTGTGGATGCAAACGATCAGGAGCCCGAGCTTGAACGGTCACCTGAAAGGTCATCAAGCTCAGTTTCTGCCGGCCCCGTCAAAACGCAGTCTATGTTTGCCGGGCCCCGACAGTCTTGGCTGCCAAGTGTCTGAGGTGATTTGTGGGATGGGGGGCTTGGCACAGCCTGTTGCAGCTTGCATAGAACGAGGGGTTCCAGAGCTGTGCATGTGAGTCAGAGGTGTGCCGCATGTGATTCAGTCCGCTGCTTTTCACCTACAGTAGATTCGGGGGTTTGACGCGTCCTGTGGTCCAGGCCAAGATGACATCGAGTGCTGAGGGGGCAGCTGTGGCAACCATTCTGAGTCAAAAGAAGCGGTGAGTTGGTTCTCTGGCTTTGCTTTGTGGGTTTGTGCTCCCCAATAGGATCTTCTCCAGTCTTCTGCCTTTAGCTAGCCTTTGGATTGCTCTCGTCATTTCTCTAATTTATTCTTTGTTCCTTCCGCTGGTTCGTACCAACCCGTTTAATTTCCCTCGATGCTGAGTGTGCTGGTTTTGGAAAACAAACATGCAGCCGATCTTGCAGCTCATGGTCGGCAGAGCCAGTTGCTGGATGCTGCAGACCGCAGGCTCAAGCTTGTCAGCCTATTAGTCAGCCTGCGCTGGCGCAGTGCTCAGCAAGAAACGAGTTATTTTGATAGGAACAAAAAAGACCCATGAGTGCAAACAGAAAGCTCTCAGGTCACAGCAAAAGCGTTACAACCGTTTGCTGTGCCACGATTGAGGCGTGTGCATGCGCAGACGGCGGACTTGTGAGAGGGGCCGCCCCAAGGGCATCACCAGCAGCTTCGACGCAAGAGTTGAACAGATAGAGGCGATAGAGGTAGAGATAGATAGATAGATAGATAGATAGACACAGATAGAGATAGATAGACACAGATAGAGATAGA